>ML675622.1:12872582-12958124 GCA_007922155.1 Mesoclemmys tuberculata | reverse complement strand
AGATGATCATATTGGTCCCTTCTGACCTATGAGTCTATGAGCTCTTGAAAAATATTTATATTCAGATTATATGTTTGTTTTAAAAAAAAACAAACCAAAATCCATATGCAGCGTGAACTATCTGTGGGTACTCACTCAGTACTACAATCTGAAGGGTTTTGGCTTTTCAGCTCAGATATGTTTTAACTAAGTCCTTCATAGCAAAAACTGAGGCACAGAAACCTCCTGGATTTAGTCCTATCATCCTTACTCTGGAAAAATGCATGCTGGTTTCAGTAGGCCTTACATGGCATACGTTGGGAACACTAGGAATGTAGGATTGTGACTAAGGAGAGTTTTGCATTAGAATGGAAAACTGAATCACAGCCTATGTTTTCTTGTCCTGCAGTCTTGTAAAAACATTGTTTTGTTTATTTTACCCATGATAAAACAATGTGTCATCCTAAATATACTTTCTAAGAATCAGTGAAAGGGAGAGCAAAAGGACTAGGACCAGACAGGTAAAAAGGAAGCATATTTAGGGTAAGCATCACATTTCAAATAAATAGAGGGCAGGAGTCAGAGAAACAACAGTATCCTGGGAGCCAGAATCAATAGAGGAAAGGAGCAGCATGGAACAGGTTACAATGGCATATTACTTCTTGGGGACTGAAAAGATATGTCTCCTTTAATAATTCTCTCTTTCTAAATACCCAACGTCCATATAAGTATGTGATGCATGTATGAGTACATGCATATACTTTATTCATCTAGATCAAGAATCATGCAAGTCTTTAAAATATTTCCATTTTGAGACCTGGATTTGAGATACCTGATGTAAAGTAACAGCCTGATGCTATAAGATAAGAGCCCTCAATCCCTGGATACTATTTAACTAGTTTCTCTAGCAACAAGCATCATGTGCAAACACTCAAAATAGCTCCTCCCTCCTAGGATTATATTTAGTAAGAGGAAAAATTGGAAGTTAAGGGGAAAATTCTGCCATTAGAACAAGAGGCATAGAGATGGGGAGGAAGAAAGGCTAAGTGGAGGATTCCTAAGCAGTGCAGGATGCGACAGCTCAGGAGGGACAATGCTCCCTGTAGAGTTCCTTATCAATGCTCTAAAAATGAGCTTCCCCCATCCTCTTAGCACACAAATGATACCCTCATTCACACAAAGATCTTGCTCCCAGCCCCCTGAAATGCTGGCAGATCCCACAGCTAATGCTTAACAGGATCCCATCTCTGTATCTCTCCTTGCTGTGGCCTGGGCGTTCTCAGGGGTTGGCAGAAAAGTTCCTCTATGACAGTTTACCTGTATAAGACAAGACAGGATTTTGCCCTAAATAGTATATTGCAATTAAAAGCAAGCAATATTACTCTACGTATTTGGGCCTTGGTCCTAAAACTTATTGCATGACGGTGTACTGCTGCTCCCAGGCAAGGCCCAAGAGACCACAATGCGGCTCCATGCAGTATTCTGCCTACTTATAAGAAGTTGCAGAATTAGACTAAAATGACTTATGGTTTCATCAAGGATATTTTTATAATATGCTAAAAATCCTCTCTCTTTCACCTTGTCCCATTATTCCAAGTCAGCAGCTATTGTTCTTCATCTCCTAGCATTCCTGTCTAGTATGTCTTCCAAGCTGACACCAACCTTCTTCCTGCTCTTCTTCAGCCTCTCAGATCACCTTTTTCTGGGTCTTCCTGATGGCCTTTGCCCATTACTACTAGATTGGATACTCTCTGACAAACATGTACGTGTCTCATTATCTCACATGACCCAACCATCTCAGTCGATACTGCGCCAGCTTTTCATGATGGGGGCTATCTGCATCATGGCTCACACAGTTTCATTACGCAGCCTCTCAGCTCTCTTACCCAGTGTCCACCTGAGTATTCTCATTTTGGCAACGTGAAGTAATAGTTGTTCTCTTGTCTTCTTGGCCAACATTTCACGACCAGCCTACAATGCCATGGCTAGCCTAATCGTAGTCTTATACACTTTCATTTTTAGTTTATTTGGTACATATTCTTATTGCGGAGAATTCACATCAACTCCCTCCAAGCAGTCTCCCACCATCCATATCCCCATTCCCATTATAGATGAACACTAAATTAAGGTATTTGAATTGTTGTACAAACAATCTATACCACCTAGTTTTACCATACAATTTGCATACACATAAGCCCAGTAGAGTGGGAGTTAATGGTGATGCACCATTTTGTCAGCTTGTCTATTATTATGTTACTGGTGAAAGATGCATATCTACAGATACTATTCTGTTTACCCATAGAATAGAAGCAAAGGCAGGAATAAATGCCATACCAATACACCTCAGCCCCAACCAGAAAAGACCATCTCCCACTGTAGAAAGATAAAGTGGGTGAAGTAACTTTTTTTATTGGACCCACTTCTATTGGTGAGAGAGAGAAGCTTTCAAGCTTACCTGGTGTCCTGAAGAAGAGCTCTGTGTAAGTCCAAAAGCTTCTCTCTCTCACCAACAGAAGTGGGCCCAATAAAAGATATCACCACACGCCCCTTGTCTCTAATATCCCGGGACCAACATGGCCACAGCAACACTGCATACATCTCTCCTGTAGTCCATTTACGATGCCCAAATTTTCCTGTTTTTTCCAAATTTTCTTAAGTTTTTTCTTTACCCTAGGGAAATAGCAACTAGCTTATGTCCTTAAGCATGAGAGTCAGTATCTCTAACCATTTTTCTATTCAGTGTCTCTGCAGACAATGTTTGATTCTTTTCTGAAGCCTATTAGTTCTTTGCCACAGTTATATCTCACAGCTTCCTCCCAGGGCATCCAGACAAACCTCCCTCAACAATACACCTAGCCAGAAACTGGGAATTTTCACAGGAAAAAGTACACAATTTAAATGTTCCCATCAAGAAATAATGCTTTTCTTGTGGGAAAATTAAAGGATGTGTGGAAAAACCTCATAATCAGATGGAAACTAATTTAAAAATGGGGTAAACTGTAAATCACTTTCACCTCCTAGCGAAAAGTAAAACTTTTAAGAAGTAAGTACTATTTTCACTTTTACATCTTTCCCTCTGCCTTTTTTTTTTTTTTTTGAAAAGCCTTTTTTTCCTCTTTCCCTAGAGAAAAATATAAACTGTTTAGAGAAGTGGGAATTTTCCCACAATTTAAAATTAAAAATTCATAAAACATTAAAAATTATATCTTCCCTCCAAAATTTTCAATTGAGAACATAAACACTTTGTTAAATGAAGTGAAAAATCCTCTTTCCAACAAAAACTTTTTTTCTAAAAAAATCTCTACCTGGCATGGAGTGAGCCATAGGACACTGGCCAGGAATTGGATGAAGTTATTTGTCTCAGCTTAGTTCATATTCTCTCCCCATTAAGAGAGCCAATGAGCCAGGTGGTATAGCTGTCAACCTCAGCAGAGAGAGTGAGGTGAAAAGGACAAACGTCTTCGGTCTTATCCAGGCAAATAATCTGCCCATAGCTTGTGCCATGGTTTAGTTTAAACCTCTGTAAACCACTGAAAACTGTTTTCATCATTGTCTGACTACTATGAAAAGAAGTTTTACACATTCCAGCAAATCATCAGAGAATTTTGGTGCCAACCTTTAAAATGTCAGTTTTGTTTTAGCATCCTCCAGCATTCTAATAAAAATCACAGTTTTAGAGAACTAATTAGTGAGCTAAAAACCCCAAAAACAATATTTGATGGGTTTCTGTACTGAAATCTGAAATTAATTGCTGTGTGTTGACATTTAGATAGATGTATTGAAATAATGAATTGTTTAACCTGCCTGCTTATGAGTTCTGAATGGGTCACTGGAAATACCATTTCTCTTATGTTTGATTGGCATTTCCTTTTCTCTTAAGTATATTGTAATTTTGCTGTACGTAAAAATTAAATAAACAGGAATGTTTTATTTAGAACCTTCAAAGTATTTTCTAATTCTTTCCCCTTCACAACACATCTTTTATTCCTCATGCCTTTTTATACCATGGAAATTAAAGGATGTAAGTGCATTCATAATACAGCATTTAGGTAACATATTTAATTAACGTGAACAAATTCATGGTTTTATTCCGATTAGAGAGGCTTAAACATGAAATTTTCGTAAAGTGTGAAATTGGTGCCATGACTGGAAGCGGTCTGCCACAGTATTTCTTCAGATACTTTTGGCATAGCAAATTACATTAATGCTAAATGAATAAATGTATGTTTTCACATATATAGATATGTATATTCTCTCTCTCATATACATACACAAAGCTGTACACAAAGCTGTAACTTGTGTGTGTGAGTGTGTGTGGGTGTGTGGGTGTGTGTGTGTGAGAGAGAGAGAGAGAGAGAGCGCGAGCGAGCGACTATATATATACACATATATACATACATACATATGTACATTCATATGTACATGTGAAGGAAGTTACATATACACAAAATTGAAGGGCTTCTCAAAAAAAATAAAAACATTGCAGTCACTGATAATGTGATGAAAGAATTATTAAACTGAGCAATTTCCCAATCTGTAATCTCAACATCACTTGGTCCTCAGATATGTCCATGAAACAATCATCCTCAACACTTAAGGACTAGTCAAGAATCAAATGGTTCTAATGGCATAGAATTTCACAGTATTTACTGATTATTTTTATCTTAGCAATTGCCCAATTATTTGACTTGTATATGATTCTTGCTCATTGTCCTGTCCTTCATACTATCAGGGGGGCACATTTAAAGAAAAAAAATATCATTAAGGTCATAATTAATCACATGAGACATTGATTTTAGAATAAATAGAGGAAAATACAAGTTTGGCTGAAAATGCATTATCGAGTTCTACATCTAAATGGCTTTGGCTTCTGTTTATCAAAATCATCCACTCAATGTGAAGCCATATTTATTTAACACATTTCACTGGTAGCTTATGATACCTAGTTCTGACTCTCTCCACAGCTGGGTTCACAAGCAGTCAGATAGCAGGGAAGTATTCTTTAGAGAGATTACCTTTCAGTAGCAAAACGATGTTTAACTCGCAGCAAAACATTCAGTTGTGCCACTGCACTGAATGCAGTAGACACAAGAGTTTGACAAAAAAGTACCAGTAATTTCACTCTTTTAACTCTTAATACTTTATAGGTATGACAATACTAACCTTACAGACACAAATTACCCAGGAAGGCTTTGATCTTGCAATCGTGTACAATTGCTGGATCAAGGCCAAAACAAAAAAGAAGTAAAGTGAAGTACACAAGGATTGATGTTATTGTTGGCTTAAGCTTCATTTTAAAAATACTAGGTCTGGTTCGAGATATACCACAATTGAGTGAAAGCGTGGTTGTCTGTATCAGCATCTTTCAAGTCTCAAGCCTTTCTGGACACCTTTCTCATTACAATTAGGAAAAAATATTATAATAAACTAGAGTTATCTGAACTTTGTTTTTGTTTAAAAATAAACATTTGGGCAAATGTACTTCCTTTCCACCATTAAATGAATAGGAAAAATGGCAATACTGTAAAACAGCAGTCCCAGCTTGTGGTCCGCGGACTCCTGGTGGTTCATGAGGCTACTAGAGGAGGTCCACAGAAAAGAAAAATAACAACATCCTCACCAAGGAACTGTACTATTTAAAATAAAATATAATTTCATATAATTTATAAAAACCTACTACTGTAATTTATTTTACAACTAATAGCATATGGTGGTCCGCAAAATGTTTGGAGGTTGATAAGGGGTCCGCACACTCAAAAAGGGAACTGCTGCTATGAATTGTTTCCTTAGTATACTGTTATTGGGGGGTTGTGTGCTACATAGTACAGAAAGTACTGTCAACAGTTTAAAAGCAAATACATTAAAGCTTTTGTTTGGTACTTTGTGAGAGTAAAATGATTCTTTATTATTATTATCCATTTGACATTTTTATCTTCAATAATTTTCCAATTTTTAAGAAAAGAATTGGACTGATGTTGATGTCCTATGTCAAAAAGAGAGCTTGGCTTCAAAGTGTGCTTCCACAGCTCACTAATGTGAGTAAGGGTTGTACCATAAAACTGATGTGATGTCTGTATACGAGGTGTCATGAAATCTGCCCATATCTTGTATCCTCTGAAGAGAATTTGCCCATATTGGGTCACATTCAAAAGCACAATGATCTATTCTGTGTGAGAGGCTGTTGGGAGAGAGAAACCTTCCAATGTGTGTCACTTTTTAAATAAAGCAGATACACAATATTGCCAGGCTCCTTTCTTTTACTTGTTCTAGAGACTGAATAACTGGAAAACCATTTTTTCTACTGAGCATACTGCAGCAGGATGACCTTTCAGATATATTTCCAAAAGTAACGTATGCCGTTTTCTCATGGTGAGTGATTTCAGCAGGGCTTACTTCATTATCATTGCCTGACAAGTGGAATGTAATAAAAACTGTCCATTTTCAATGTTAGATGACTTCAGTACAACATCTCTGCCTGTTTTGAATGCACCCTCACACTTGAACATAGCTATTTGCTGTTGCAGGTGATGCTCCACAAGCCTACAGTGGGTGGAGGTCCAGTGAGCTGGAACTTCTTGTTTCAGCTGATATTCTGCAAAATTGTTTGGCTGCTGGAACTCAGCTATATATTTTGATAGGCTTGTCCACGCAGCTATAGATTTAGTTTGCTTCACCCTCGGATACTGTTCATGCTTCATTTATCATACAAAAAAATTAGGGATAAACAATATTAAACAGAGCATTCTGTTTTGTGGATATGCACACAGTATCGATAGCAAATCCCACATTCTCCAGGCTTTCTGCTTTTACAGGAAGTTGAGTGACCGTTTCCTGAGAAGGACTCTGAGGGTGAGTCTACACACAATAGAAGATGTAACTACAGTCCAGATTGACACATTTGTTCTATCTTTAATCTAGCTAGCATGGTTCAAAGTGGCAGTTTAGAGTTGGTGGCATGACGCCCAGCATCGGCTGAAAGTGCAAGCATGTACCCAGGGTTCTGGGTGGGATTGTACAGCATGTGCTGAAGCCTGCACCACCATGTCCTAGTTGATATTGTTGGTTATGCTAGCCAGACTAAAGCGAGTACTGATATGCCCAACCAAGTTGCAATCACACCTTTTATTGCAGCACAGACATATCCTAAGATTCAGCTGATATTTTCAGTTATTTTCCTCTTGCACCTTCATCTGGAATTTTCAAGGCCTAAATATAAATACTGAAATGACAGATTTTTGTGCTAATGTATATTCAATGTCTTATAGGATATATCTGCTTCAAAAACTGTCCAGTGTGGTGTTGGTACCACTCTATGACAATTGTTTCACATATCCTTGCAATATTAACAGGTTGCCCCTTTACTCTTTCCAGATGATTCAAAACACGTAGTCATGAAACAGCTCATTGTTGCAGCGTATCCAAAGTCCTACCATAAGCACAGCCCTTTGGGGCTGCAATGCCTACTGTATAAAACCATAATAAGATTCATTGAAAGCAGCAGAAAAGGACAAGTTTTCATCATGAGCACTATCTTTTACGTCTGGGCTATTTGATTGGTTAGTTTGTTTTGCCTTGATGGCAAAATTCCAAAGCTTCAAGTACTCTCCACTGAATTTCCCTGATGCATTATTCTTCCTTGCACATTGCTTGAAATGAAAACTTTTTAAAAAGAAACATTAGATTTTAGTTTTAAAATTACCATACATTTCAGAGAAATAGGGAGGGGGAGAAATCACAGGTGTGTTCAGATAACAGCTTGAAAATGAGATATTTTTCTCTTTAATAACATTTCAAACAAACAGCAATTACAAAAGAAGAATATTGTTTATGTGTTGCTCTGTTTACATAAGGAAGGTGTCAGCTTTAGGCAACCAATGTGTAAGCATCTCTATAAAACCCACCAAAAACTTGACCTGGAGGGTTAGGTCTAAGGAGGATATAATAGTTCATCTTCCAAACCCTTGGCCTCACTGATGATACTGTGTGCCAATGCTGGTAACAATTATGATTCTAGTTTCCAGTGTAAGGACACACCCTCTTGGGAAACAAACACAGACCACCCATTCATTTTCTCTAGATGACTAAATATAATTATTTTCCTACATTATTGACTTAGGACCAGCTCCATGTTTGCTGATTGACACCTGCTGAAAATCTAGGCCGCACTCTGGGTTCAAAATGGTGACTGGGAATCCCCTTCCTCAGTCTTCCAAGCCTCCCCTCTATCAGACATTCTTCTAAATAGAACCACAGAAAATTAGGGTTGGAAAGGAACTCAGGAGGTCCACCACCTCCCTAGGTAACCCATTCCATTGCTTCACCACTCTCCTAGTGAAATTTTTTTCCTAAATAAACATTCAGAGCTGATTTCCTGAGAAGCAATGTTAGTTCAGCACAAGTGTTTTATTTATTTTTAAAGATGGGCTGGAAACATGCCATGGTACTTGAATTCATCTGAAAGATAGCAGCATACTCACATGCATGCTGAACAGCAGCATGGTGAGTCGAGAGCCCAAGAGCGCCACATGTCCTGCAGGCTGAATTCCACTGAATTACAATTCCTTTAAAAATAGAAATGGGCTAAAATAGATTCTAAATTCCCATTTCAGGAATTTTGTATGTTGCAACCACCCCTTTATTACTAAGTACCCAGGCACATTCTAGGTAACATAATTAAGTTATATTAGTATTGTGCCTTTAAAAGACAAAACAGTTTGAAGTGAACTATCAGTCAGTTCTAACCAGGCCTATGCAAGAGCCTAGGAAACAGATAGCCCAAGAGACTCTAGGCATTGGTGTACCACCAGAGAGAAAGTAAGTTCTGGATTTGATGACCCCTCACATTATGGCTGCAATGGAATCGCACGGGCAAGAGGTGATCTCTAACGTAGGCAGGACCTACAACATTCAAGGCTTTATAGGTCAAAACTACCACTTTAAACATTCACTTCTTAGCAGCCAGTACAGGTTATGCAACTCAGGTCCACTGTGCTTCCTATGAGAAGCCCAAGCTACTGAGTGGGCAGGTGCATTTGCACTTGCTGCCATTTTCACGTAACCCTATACAACCCAGTAATCCAACCTCCAAGTGACAAAGGCATGGATCAGCACGGTTAGGTCTGAATCTGCACTCTTCTTGACAGATACAAGTGGTAATAGGCATTCCTGGCAATTGGTGCTAGTAGGGCATCCATCAGCATCAGGAGATCCATCATGAACTCCAGGTTTAATACCTGGATAACAAGTGTCTGGAATAACTCTGGCTAATGGGGCCACTTATCTCCACTGTCTGAGCATCATCTAGATTGACTCTCAGCAAGCCACCCTTCCTACGCACTCTAATCTCTGACTGCCTCTGTAAACCATTCATCCACTCTCCTCTAGATCACAAGAGGCCCTCCTAATGGCCCAGTGTACATATAGAACAGGAAAGGAGAGAGAATAAGTGAACAGAATCACCTGGAACCTCACGACAGAGCTTTTGGGACATACAATCCAATGCCCCTTCCTGCCCTCTGGGATCTCTTAGAAAGAAAGAGATGGAATAACTAACAAATGATTCTGCTCCTGTCAGGAGTCACTGATGAGCCAACCACACCTCATGGACAATGCTACTGAAGGCAGTGACAAGTCTTTAGAAAAGGCAGCATTTAAGAAGACTCAACTGAGAGACTGATAATGTCATATGACCAGTTGTATTTCAGAAGCGCTCATTTCTGAGACAGCTTATTAGAGTTATTATTATTGATTGCCTATACAGAGCCCAAAGGGTATTATAATGGAAATGTAGATATTAAAGCCTCCAGAAAGAACAGACAAAAAAAGAACGGAAGTATGGGGGAAGGATAGTCACATGAATAAATTTGTATGGTTGGGTTTGGATTGAATGTATCTTAATGGGTCTGTTTTTGAGGTGTTTTGGTTTGCTTGTCCACAACTCACAAGTTAATTAATTTGCTTATGAATTTCTATGTGCTTATTACTGGGTGGCATATATATTTTATATTTTAGAAGACAGTAGGAATGGTTTGTTGTCCTGAAGTAATTACTTGATTAACAATGAACAAGTTATAAATAAATTATGGAGTTGTTCTTAGAGAGCTATCCAGTACTCTGTTACCCAGAATACACTTGTTTTTGTACTACCTATTGTTTCCAGCATATAAAAGGCCATCTAAGGCTTCTCCCCCATCAGAGAAACAATTGTATAAATTATTCAACATGCCATAGGAAGACTAATAAATTATTTTGGCACCACACTGCTTAATGGTAGCTGAATATAGGATTGCAAACACATTATAGTAATCAATCTTGAGGATGCCTAAAACCTGTTCAAGGACTTTGTCATCCCAAGACTATGGGATCTATAGGGATTATAAATTAATAACCAGAAACAAATCTGTAAATGAGAGTAAAGTAATTTGAGACCATCTAACCTCTTCTGCAAAATCCCTAGGGAAGAAAAAAAAAATCACCACCCAATTTCTTCTCTAGGAGGTACTGGCATGAGGGATTAATTTAATAAAGGTTTCCAAAGAATTTAGAGTTGTTTTTTTTTTTTTTTTTTTTACTGTAGTGCAGTTTTTGTTCTAGTGTTTTCTGGCACTCGGATGTTTGTTCAAAACTGCCAGAACTCAGCAAAATCACTGCTTTCTAACCTTATATTGGACCTTAAATTGAGATACCTTTTCCCTGAGCTACAAAGGTTCCATTTTCTCTAATGCAGTCCCCCCATGAATTATTTAACCTCTGCTTATCACAGCAACTACAATTTGGTTGGGGGGGAGAGGGGGGTAGGGGATGTTCGGATGCTGCTTGTGTCCCAAATAGGGTATGTCAGCTGTCTGGACAAAGAGAGAGACCTGGTAACACAGATAAGCGGTCTCTTTATGCTGGTCTTTAATGAGGAAGCTGCAGTAGCCCAACATAAACTGTGGACCTTTTGCAAGAAGAGAAATGAGAGGAAAAGCCCCTCTCTCCTTTGATCTCATTACACCAATCACAGCCTTCCTGACGGCATGTGTGCGTGGATAAAGACGCCAGGCCTGATACTCCACTGGCTTCAATCTCACATGCAAAGTGGGTGCAAAGTGAGTGAAGAATTCTGATTCGATGGCAGTTTACATTCATTTTATACAGATGCAAAGAGAGAGAGACTCAGGCCCATTGTCTATAGATGTGTGAACAATTACATTCTGTTGCATAAGTTCATAAAGACTAGCACCTCCATTAAAATAGAATAAAAATGGCAAAGCCTGTCACATCATCATGTCTCAAGGTATAAAATGCACACAGAAAACTGGAGCTTGCTCACGTTGGGTTACATCCTGGCCCCACTGAAATCAACAGCAAAACTCCCATTGACTAAATGGGGACGGAATTTAGTATTTTATTCTTGTGGTGCCACTGAGTCATATCTTCTACCTATATAACACTTTTTAAAGACAGATGAATCTGGCCTATTGTCTGACTAAGGCATTTGGATGGAGATTTTCAAAGCAATGCAGGGGATTTAGCCACACATCTTTCATTAATTTCAATGAATGCTGTATTATATTCCATCAAGTCCCTTGAAATAAACAAATTGCAGAGTGCGTGTGGATGTAATGTGAATGCACATCTTGTTGTAGACTTTGGAGCTGAGAGACCATATCTGTAGTGCAACACATTACCTAAGAAAGAATAGATTGTCAGATTGCAGACTGCCTAATGGAGGATGGAAATAGCTGGATTAATCTCTCTTATGCTATGACAATTCCTAGAGGCAGATTGTGATATTGTTACACTGACTAGTACCTTAAAACACAGAAAGTAGTCACCTTGCAGTCAATGGCAGAACTTGTGGAGTAAGATGATACTCAATGGGTCTGATTCTCTATTGCTCTGGGTAGCATTTTGCCTTTTGCTTTGTCGTAAATGGCTCCCAAATCACCATGCTAGCATTTCATCTATTTGCACTGGTGTCAATGGCTACACAAGGTGGAGGGCAACAGAGAATCAGGCCCGAGATGAGTAAGGGCACCAAAATCTGGCTCTGTATATCACCATGTTGATCACAGAAGACAAGAGCTATGGTGATCATTAAGCAATGAATGGAATGTAAGGTTCGAATGAATGAATAAAAACCTTGTAGCCATTGCACTGTTTATTGATGTACTTATTTTATTAGATAGTGTCCAATAGTTACCACAGAAGTGAGGTTTCACAGTTCCAAAATCTAAAACAACATAATGACTTCCAATTACATCAACATGTTCTGAAATATCTTTAATTGAAAGAAGCTGATAGAATGTAATGTAGCATTTATCTTGCTGCAGGTGACACAAGGCACATAGCAGAATGTTTTAACAAATGTTTTATTTAAAGACAGGCTTGAAGAGTCTGTGGGAGTAATTGCCAGTTTGTCAGCTGAATCACTTTAGCCTTGGGAAGAGCTTTTTGTCATTATATTAGATTTTTCCTGATGCTGGTAGGGCAATGCACTGAATAAATGCACTGCAGTTTCCATGTATTCCATTAACAAATATTAAAATATGAATTTTGGGGTTGCCTTAAAAATGGTTATTGCTCCCATAACAATGGGAATGCTAGTAAATGACATATGCATCCAAAAATATACATTTTAGGATTAAAATGCAATTCAAGTATAAAGATGTCTTTTTCCCTCCTCCCAGTTGAAAACTGTAGCATAGCTGCACTAGGCTAACTGTATAATGTACACAGAAAATAGTAATATGCAATGTTTTGTATTCTGGTCTCAGTTACATGTGAGAAATCCTGTTAAAATCCATGGGGTTGCATGGAATATAACTATCAGCACAATTTGGCCCTATAGATCCATTATGCATTAATTTTTTTCCATTATGTACCATTTTAGATAACTGAAATTAAAGCAACCCATTGCCAAGAAGAAAATTACATAAACAGCCTTCATCACTGTAAATCAATCCACAACTCTTTCGGCTTTATAAAAAGCTTACTTTCTGTGGAATAACATACTTGGCTTATTTTTAAAAGCCTGAAATAAATTGATCTTCAAAACAGAAGTGCCATGACATAACCGATTTTTGAACATGAGAATTAAATCTGAAGATTGTTACCGTTAATGTTCTCAGATTTAACTGAGTCAAATTAAGAGTCTCACTAGATTTATTGAAATGCTATTGATTTTAGTAGCTATTCAATCTGCAATCTATTTTACTCTGTATAAATCTGGGTTATTTACCTGTCTATATGTAAGAACATGGTCATGGGTTTAGCATGCACAGATTTCCGTAGGAGGTACATTACCTCCTATTAGCCTGTAGGAGGGAAACAGTGGGGAGATGAGCGAGAAATATATGAATCATCTTACTAGTAGAATCTATATATGACTATTTGTTCATAGTAAGGAATGTCACCTGTCAATTAGCCAGTAGTGTGGGATAGTGAAAACTTCAAACTAAGTTTGTTTGAAGAACCATCATGTTTTAATTTTCCATTGAGAATGTTTTTTGAAAAATTGTTCTTAAAGTTGGACATTAGCCTCAACCAAATCCCCAGATGTGAACATCTAGGAGCTTCAAAAAGAATTTGAATTCAGATCCAAAGTTCACAGCTGGCACCTCTCTTCACAATGGGCTAAATCAGAACTGCAGATCCAAAACACTTATAAACACGAGGGTCATTCCCATCTAATTCTAGTTTGTGGCTTGGTTATTGGTCCTTATACCCAAAAACAGCCTGAGGGTAAGAGGAAGCTATTTTTTAAATTTCAGATTTTTATCATGTGACACAATAAAGAAAACTGATAGCTCAGTCTTTCCACTATGTGTGCTTTCATTAAATATATTTCTCCTTCTCATATCTTCCAACCCATGTCAACTACAGGCAAACCATAAAAACTCTTCCCCTCATCTCACATTTTCAGATACTTGGGAAAAGATGGGTTTTAATTAAAGTTCTGCTTGGGCGTTAGCTGCTAATAGCCATAAAGGCCCAATCCCAATAGGAGCGGGGCGCTCTCATGTTTCACCAGGATCAGGGGGCATTCAAGGTACCTGGGCTCAATCACAAAACACACAATCACACGCTTAACTTTAAGGATTTGAGTAGCCCCATTATCTTCAAAAGGACCACCCAGAGGTTTGAAATGAAGTAAATAATTTGAAGTTAACAAGACTACTCAAATGCTTTAAATTAAGCATGTGCATACATATTTTGCTGGATCAAGGGCTTTGTGCCCTGTCGGACAGGGCTCTAAGTTTTATGATAAATATTAAGGGGGACGATTGACTTTTAAAAAAAATATTTCCTTATTTTTTCAATGCGGAATGTTTATTTTTATGAGGGGTTTACTTTGTTATCTCTGTCCTATATGATTGTAAATAAATAAACAAACTGATAAAAGAATAATTAAAAAAAAAAAGCTTTGCAGCTGGCCCTGATCTTTGTAATGAACTGAACCACAATCCCAGATCCAAAGATCTCTAGCACCGTGGGCAACTTCAACTAACTTTGTAGCTCAATTCCATCTCTACAATGGATTCTATATGACCTTGACCTTGCACTCAAAGATTTATAAATATTTTAAAAACATCAGGGAATTGAGTTCCACAGTGCTCAGAAGAGGTAGGGAAGCATCATTTCCATTTGACAGGTAAGCAGTAAAATTTTCAAACCTACCTAAATGACTTTGGAGCCTGAGTCCAATTCTCAAAAACGCCTGAGTCCCAAAGCCTCCATGACTTACAGGGCTTTAAAAACAGGGTTCAGACTCTTAAGTCTTGGAGCACTTCTGAACATTTTGCACAAAGAACCTAAGGTGCAGAACTGAAGTACTTGCCCAAGGTCAACAGGAAGTCTTGGCCAAACTAGAAAATGAACCTGAGTCACCTGACTCCTAGTTCTGTATTCCAGCCATAAGAATTTGAGTTGCACTGCTTCAGGCCTAAACCTGTCTGACCCATATCTGCATGGAAAAAACAAAACGGAAGACAAATATTTGAATGTGATACTCAGCATTTCAAAATGACACCTCATGACTGTTAAATCAAATCCTCATTTTTAGAAATCCAAAATTTGCCTGCCAAAAGCCTCCTGTAAATGGTTTTTTTCTGAGAATGCCCACTTTCTCCAACCAAGGGTGTGGTGGTCATTTTTTGTCATTACCTGAATTTCTGCTTGTCAGCTGTTTTAGAGAGGTGCTGACAGCAGCAGCAGAAAAAAAAATCAGTACATTTCCATCTCGTATTTGTACCAGTTTCAAATGAATATTGATTTTCTTTTTACAACTGGGAAACCTTTAACATACATGGCTTTAGCAATCTGTGGTAAAAAAAAAAAAAACACACACGCACGCGCGCGGAAGCTGAGATGAAGGGAGCTAATTCCTTGTTACCATTATTAGTGCAGTAAGAAAGATGAACTGAAAAATGAGCTGTGTGGGTGAGTTATTCTCAACATGTTGCTTTTACTTCTGTAGACCTGGGTTCGAATCATTTATGTCACAAGCAGAATAAGATTAATGATCTCCACTTGTCCGTTTGGATGGTTTTTCATATCTCAGAACTACCCTATCACTTAGGATGATAAGAAATCTCTGTACAGCGGAGTGTGTGTGGGCGTTGGCGGGGGGGGGAGAGGTTGCAGATCATATTAACTTTGCTGTGACATAAATAACCATAGCGTATAGCAACATGCAATGATAAAAATTGTTCAAAATGGATTCTTCAACAGAGATTTAAAGGGTTTCCCACTTAAACTTGTATTTGGTGTGTTTTGCTTTTTTCTCTCCCCACCTCAACCCCCTTTGCCAGGGCTGGATTAAGGTGGAGGGACTGGAAACCTATGCCTTAGGCCCCAGCTCCTGCTGTAACCACAATTCTATCTTTCATTTCAAAATATTAGCTGAAATTTTGAGCCCTTGAGGTTGCAAAGAAGTGTTCCAAAGCATGACCCGAGTGTAACCGATGAAGTGGTTTCTGCTTAAATCTGCAGACCACCTGGAACAACAGAGTTGATTGATGTGAACCACAGCCTGCAGCTCACTGTGGTGTTAATTCCATGCCCAACTGGAGTCAGCAGAGGACTTTCTGTAGCAGGCGGACCAGCCCAAACACCCAAGCAGATACACCCTACTTACTGAGGTAATTACTGGAGACCTTCATGCTGTTGCTTTTGCCTCTCCTGGGTAGAAAAGCCCTCCTGCACTTGCTGCACCCAAGGAGAGAAGACTCCCTACTGTCACTCCTGGGAAGATAGGGTCCCCAGGCTCATGTCACTCCAAGCGGCTGACAGGGCTGCATGGGTGTGGCAACTGGATTGGAAGGGGGACCATGCTGTGATGTAGCTGATGCCTCACATTGACTTAATCCAGCCTTGCTCTCTAAACTATTGAAAAATCAGACCACAGGTCAATACAGCCCTGCTCTTTGATACAGCCAGTTGAAAAAAATGTCTATCAAATATGTTTTTCAGTGAAAAATGACTTGACAAGTATTTCCAACAAAAAAAATTCATTTCCATTAAAGCCTTGTTTTGTGAACATTTAAAAACCAATTTTTTGGTTTGTTTTCTAAAAACCATTCTGAAATTATTTCAGTTATCAGTAAAAAATATTTTGGTTTTGGAAACTAAATTTTTTACGCTAATAATCAAAAAATATGTTTTGAAAAACTATAATATTTTGTATTTACTGAAACAACAAAAACAGTTTTTTGAAGGAAATTTAGGTTCTTTTTTTTTTAATTTCCATTTTCCAACAAGTTTTACTATTTAGCCTTTCATAATATAAGAACAACGAGACACCCAATGACATAAAAAAGATAACACATCTGAAATGGATTAAAAACTTCATATGATCCACAGATGACCTGGAGAATTTACTGCAGCAAGTTATGGAGGCAAAGAGAACACTATGTTTCGGAAAAGGATTAGACAGTTACACGAATAATAAGAATGTCATCTGCAATTACAATACCTAGAATAAAAAATTTAAAATGTTCTCCAAAATCCATAAGATTTTGGCATTCCAAAGCCTTCCCCACCTCCACAAACACCTTCCTTTTCTCATCCTCCTCTCACAGTTAGCACTGCTAACTATGAAGCCTCACATCAAAGTCTATTAGTCTTCTAATCACAGAAGAAGAGACCACCTTTTCTTTGGAAGAGCACTGCTGCTGAATTGAACAAACAGGTAATCAAGAGTAAGTCTATTTAGTGGCTAGAATAATTGTCAAGACTCCTGGGTTCCATTTCTTACTTTGCTACTGGCTCAATATAACATTCTGTGACAGGGTCTGAAAATTACTCTATAAAATGAAAATAACAGGATCTCAGTCTTTCAGTGGATGTGGTGAGGTTTAATTAATTAATGCTTGTAAAATATTTTTCACTTTCAGAATATAGCACCTTTCCTTCAAGCATCTCAAAGTATCATTAGAAGAAATTTTACAATAACCAAGTTAATTGTAATTTTTTTCCCAGATAAAAATGTTTCACACAGGACAAACTGACATCGTCTAGAGCTTAACGGGAGTTCATCATCATATTTTATCTCAACATTATTCTTTTACTTATTAGGAAAGATGCATTAGGCTTAATTTCTTGAGTGGCCCTGGCTGTGTACACTGTTGTGTCCGCAGAAAGGCCATTTGTCTGATCTCGTTAAGATGTTGTACTGAACATTCTGAAAAACCATTGGGGGGGGGAGAGAAAAAGACAAAAAAAACCCAAAAAACAACTTTTTCCCCAGCCCAAGATAGTGAAGTGTGTCTCTCTCTCTTCTCTGGGTCAACAGTTCCCTCTTGTATTAGGCATCAACAAGCATTTCACTCAACATCTGGAATACATGCCTTTGTATAGAAACTGCAGTAGAGCAGCAATGAAGAATGACAGGCGGGCCAAAGACCACAGACTCATTTATCTAGCATAGGGGGTGTGTTAGTTGAAAAAGAGAGGATCAATGCTAGGGACACTGAAAGAAATAAGGGCTTAGTTAGGTTTGCTTAGGATAAGCAAGAAATAGAAATAGTAATAGAAATAGTATAAGCAAGAAATAAGGGCTTGCTTAGTATAAGAAAGGGAATAGAGCAGTAATCTTAATCTCTGCAGTGGCAACACTAAAGATTTTATACTTCTCCATAGAACTGTGACTTCCATTGATTTTAGTAGAAGCCAAAAATGTCATTGACTTCAGCAGGGGCCAGAGTCACATTTGACCTGAAAATAACTTCCTCAGAATAAAAAACACAGTAACCTTCTAAAACAAGGGCCTACTCCTGCCAATGTACTCACATTCAGAGTCTTTACTCACATAAGTAACCCACTGAGTTCAGTGAAACTACTTTGATGAGCAATAGTGATGAACAGCCAGGACTACCAAGAGTAACCGCACACTGTATAACAATGTAGGTGAAGGAGAAAATCCTTTTCTTATCTGCTGAACATTCCCTGTGCACAATCAAATAACTAAAACACACGTGTCCCTGAAAAAGACCTATACTCTTGTTACCTATTACTGCCTCCTCAAAGATGACAAGTGTTCACAAATGAACTCATCTCAGGCACAGAGGATTGCCTGTGTAGATGGGTTCCTTTGTAATTTTTCCAGATAAATTATTTTACCAGGGACAAATTATTATCCACCCTAATCAAGGGAGCCATTACTCAGTGTTGCAGAATAATCACATTATTGTCATTTAAAAGTCATACTGGAAGGCCAAATCTGAGATCTGAAATGTAAGTGTAACCTCTTTTGCAGATATGGATGATAGTGAGATGATGTAGGATTTTATGAATGCTGTCTGATGCTCTGATTACAGAATATCCACTGGATGTATATATTAGTTTCATTTAATAGCAGGATGTTCGGAAAAACAAGCAGGAAGGACTGGGTTCAAATGTCTAGTTGTTCTTCTTGAAATTAACAACACATTGTCTTATGCCCATCCAAGACTGGGGAAAACTAAATACCTTCAGTGAGTGCCCTCATCAGGCAATACTTCCCCTCTCAAAAGTACTGAGTCTGTATGAAACAAGGAAAACATTATTAAGGAAGAAGAGAACACAGCTTTAATTCAGAAAAATACAACATTAAATCACACACTCACCCCCCCCCACACCCCCTCCTCCCCCCCATGAATAAAAGGTAAAACACCTATCCCTATACAATCTTTGGGAATAGTCCTCTGCCTCAGTTCCCTAGCAGCTGGTATGAACATCCAATGAATAAGTGTCCCTTTAACACATCACTTTCCCCTACCCTACAGCTTTCTCATTTCTAACCATTTGTAAAGAAGCTGATTCAAACATTTATTCAATGTGTTTTGGGTAATGCAACTTTGCACTGTTACCAACATGTTATTTGGGGTTTTTTTTATCATCTTCAACATCTGAATAAAAAGTAAATTTTTTAAAATAAAACAAGCACATGTTCATTTCAAAAGAGAGGGCAACCCCAAAGAGCAGCATTAAAGTCCACCAAGAGCAAAGGTGGTAGAACTAGATGCCGGGGGAGATTCATATATCCACTATATAGCATCCATGGTAGCATCTCTGCCACTATAAATCCATACTGATCATTAGAAGCCTTGGACAAACTCCAGTCCAAGTTTGTCACTGAAAGGTTTCTATTTCTTCATCTCACACATTGTTTAATTCAGTGCTACACTAAGTACTGCTCCCAGCGCAAAGGATATTAATGAGATCACTAATGTACGTGGGAAACAGAATTTAGGCACAGAATGAGGTTTTATGGTTCCATCTGTCTTTAGTTCTCTGCACTATCCATCAGCTGTAGGCTGCCCTAAGCAACCAGTATGCTAAGTTCAGTTTTTGGTAAATGCTCAGCTTATTTGATTTCTTTAGCTCCTAACACTTAAAAGAGGCAAATCGGAAACAAAATGAGAGAAAATAATGAAAAAATTATGTGGAGCAGGGACCAGAGGTTATAGCTGGCACTTCAGGCCTCAGAATTCATCAAGTTACCTGATTACTTTTTTACTGTATAAATATGTTTGGCTGAGTGGAAGGGTCCTGTCCCCGATTTTTTTTCCATCTGTTTATGTATTTGCATATTAAAATCAGAATCCTCCAGAGGCAGAAGAAAACATTTTTCCAAGTTTTTCAAAATATTGATTGGTCCATGCTCACAGCATTGGAGGTTCCCTGGCAGCAAGGATGATTCTTAGGGAGACTGGTTCCCGAATTATAGGGATAAGGATGGATAAACCATTTCATAGTAGGAAAGAATTTCAAACAGGCACAAAGTTCAACTTCTGAGGTGGCTTTCACAAAACAGAATTTAAAAAGTTTCAACAGCAACAACAAAAAATATTTAAAAAGTCTAGAAAGATCACAACCCAAGCCCCAGATCAAAAACCCATCATACTATGGGAACATTTAGATCTTTATCCAAATTTTGCTGTCTAGGACCAGCTCTAATTACAATGTTTTAAGTGAATGTTGATAACTGCGGTCTTTTGGCTTTTCCTTACTTACCCCTACACATCCAAACACAGGTTTACTATGTGAATATATCTGATCCACATACTAGTCCTATTCATATGGACTCCTTTATTCTCATGTGACTACAACCCTTTGCCTCCACCATACAGAGCAGGAAAATCACCTTTTGAGATGGACACAAACATAGTTAAAAGATTAAATTCTCAGAAGATGCTTATATAGTAGGCATCTGTCACTTTTGTGTCAAGTCATGGCACTAGGATATATTTAACAATGCAAATTAAAGATACAAACACACAGGTTTGCCCTAAATTCAGCAGTGCCACCAACTCTGATTCAGAGTCTAAGCAAACTTATGAAACATTTTTAGATAGAATCCCAAAATTTGGAAGGAGGCATTCTAAATGCTTTGTGAAAAGAAAGCAAACTGATGCCACAGTCAGTTTGAATCTCAGGAATATGTCACAAAACTAAGTATATTGTAATCACTGTAATTAAGAAAATGCTTAATTAACACATTTGGTGGATAACTACGCACACACATTTGCAATTACAGCCTAATAAATGAAAAATATCCAGTGCCAAGGAAATTGCTTGAAATGTGGCTATTTCCATCCATGAGGATACCAACCAGCCACTAGTGTCCAGTGCTGGTATTGTGAAGAGCTGACACAAATGATTTGAGTGAGTAACAATTATATTTCAACTCTTTCTTCTGGAAGGTTCATTATTATTATTTGTACTGTGAGTGTACCTATGAGTCCCAGTCATGGACCAGGACCCCAGCCCATTGTGCTGGGCACTGTACAACTATGTATCTTTTCAGTTTTTATAAATGTGCTGTGCCTAGACACACCAAGATAAGAGAATATATCTAATTTCTAAGAGAACATTTCTAATCGTGTAAACTAAGTTACATATAAAAATGCAACACACACACATCCAGATTCCTGAGTTGAGCTTTCTGTGGGGGGAGCAGCACAGGAGTGGGGTGGCTGACCCTACACATGATTTTTCAAACAGTGGCTAAGTTGGATTTGTGTCTTCTTTGCACCAGTAAGCTGATGGCCCCAAAACAGCACCCAGGATCTGGCCCATACATTATAAAGCAGAAAATTCAAAACCATCTTCTCTACATTTTTTCCTTAGATGAGACGTAGACAAGGAGTAAACATGTCTTCTGATGCAACTGCTTATGTAACTTTCTCTCAAAGTGTGCAATGACAGACTGCATAGTGTCAGGATTCTCTAGATAGCTACAGCATATGGCCTAGGCGATGAGAGAGTTAGGAGAATTATTAGTGCATGTTACTGTAGTGCAAGTTTTACGATTGGAGGAGATCGAAGGGGTGAAATATAGCAAACGGAGCATGTGCATTGCTAGTAACTGTTTCTGGGAAAGTGCTGTCTTCTTTCTATGCCAGTAACACTAAATGCTAAAGTCACAGTGTAATTTGATTTCAGTTTGAGAAGATTGTTGAGGACTAATGCTGGAAAGGGGAAGATTAAAAAAAATAAAAAACAAACAAACAAACAAGCTTATTTTTCCCCCCCTTGATGAGAGGCAAAAGCTAACCATTCTTTGTCAGACAGCAAAGAAAATGGGGAAGCTGAATTGAGTGATATTTGGAAGGCTAAAGGATCTGCTGAAACAGATATGGATGACTCTTCAAAAGATAATTCCTAAAAGAAGAGTTAATTCATAACTACCTTAACTCTGTAAAATGGAGAAATTTCTCTTCCCCGCTCTCTAGATTCTCCTAATGAAAGACCATATCGGACAGCCACAAAACTGAGTAATTCAGCACCTCTGAAAAAAACCAACAAAACAGAACAGGTCACTGTAATATAGGTGCATATATATGGTTTTAGGTGGTTAACTTTAGATAGCCACATTTTGGAAATTTTGGCTTAAGATCATGCAGTGAGTCAGTAACTGAGCTAGGAATAGAACCGAAGTCTCCCAATTCCGAGACCCTACCACTGGAACAGGTTATAGCGATGCTGAAGACTTTAAATCAGTTTTGTCAATGTGAGATGTTTTATGTCAAGGATCTTCCACAAAAGGAATTAAAAAAAAATACCAAAACCAAAACCACCACCCATCCACTGTGACACTTGGAATATACATTTCACTCCTCATTTTGTAAGTAGCCAGAGAGTGCCTTCATTTAATGCCCTGTCTTTTCCTCGAGTTCCCCAAGGAAGACATGATGGAAGAGAGGGAATGAAGGAGATAAGGAGGTTAAGTACAATATCCAGAAGTCACATTATCTGAAAATCAGGTTCAGTGCTATCTAAAAAAGTTCCCTTTTCTTGTGTTATGGCTTTTACTTGAGAAAACTTTTATGATCATTGGAAAATTATTTAATTTTTGTATCACTCATATGAGTAGCCCACAGCATAGGAAAATGACTGACATGTTCATCGGCATGCCACTGAATTTTTGTCTCAGCTGATGATTTAAGCTAATCGAATGAAGATTACACAATCACTGTCACTGAGTTCTACTTATTGCCTGGTAATGGAATAAAACTACAAATATAAAAGAAAGGTTAAACTTTAGTATTTTGGTACATGGACAGCTAGTCACTTAATCATTAACTTGTTTGCTTATGAATACCTCTGCTTCAAACTTTAAACATATCTTTATTAGTGTATATTTTAGTTCTTTTTATTTCTATAGAGAATGTAAGGAGCAGAAGACTATCTCCTGTTCATAAAGGAGATAAAATTCCTATAATTCAAAAGGCAGAACAATTCTCATGAATTCCCTTTCCAGTTATTGTGACCTAGTCTCAAATATATTTCACCCCTCTAAGATGGTACTTCCCCTATCTCTCTGAGCATTCATAAATGTCCAGAAATTTGCAAGAGCTAGAAGAAAGGAGGTATATGTTAAGCTCTCTCTTCCTGTACTACTCAGACTGTTGATATTTTATCCAAGTTTTTGTAAATTAAAATTGTTACTGTAGAATAAACATTAAAAGAAAAAGAAGCTGCTTTCTGATGTTGTATCACATAGATTAATTCCTGCCTGTGCTAGAGACGGGTCCTTATTATGCCCCATGTCAGCAGAGTTCTTTATCACACATGGAAATGTTAGAATGGTAGTGATCCAATGTGATTACTCACATACTTCAGTTTATGCACCTTGCTCAATCAGGCCCTTAGTAATATTGATAATTACCAGTAATAATAATTAAAAATTTCATAGGGTCAGATTCTGCCTCCTTACTCAAACTGAGTCATACCTTATTCTCCATTTAGTGTAACTAGAGCCAGTGGCACTGTTTGCATAGCAAGGTATTTCTCAGCATAATCAGGCCCTCTAAAATATGCAGCATATTTGAAACTATACTAATGAATGCCATGGCTAATTGCCTTCACCAACAGAAGAGCATCTAGAGTTTATTAGTATGTACCATAGCACTGACATTGCAAACAGATTCTGTGACTTACATTTGTTCTTATTTTGATATGAACTCTACTTACATGTGGTAATTGTCAGAATAATAAATTTCTCAAATAAAGAAACATACAGAGTATTGGGGTTTATGGGTAGGAAATAATGTGAAAAGAGGGCAATAACCATTTGATATGATGCAAAAGTGTTTTTTTTTAAATAACTAGAGTAGAGGGTTCCCTTTATATAATTATAAAATCATTGTTAGTATGACTGATTTAATTTGAATAGCATTCCCTGGGGAAATATACTGTGCTATCAACTTGAAATGATTATGATTATCTGGCCTTCAGCAGCAGTGGGATAAAGTCTGCAGTAGAGCTGAATGGCAGCATGCCCACAGCTACACCTAATGCAATGAAGCACATCTGCGGCTCTGACAGTAGGAAATACCATGGAATGAGTTAATCTAATGGCATGTCTTTATATGCCTAATCCTGCCAGAATCTTCAACCACCTACGGGCCAAATCTTAAGGTCCTTACTCAGCTTCTATTCAGAATCAATGGAAGCTTGTCAGAGTAAAAAGTGAAGACCAGATCATAACCCTATGTGGAAACACCAACACAGAGGGTAGGAAACTTGTGGAGTTTCCTCTCAATTACTTTCCTCTGAATTCTTCTATCAGTGGGGCAGGATCTGTGAACCCCTCCTCACTATTCAAGAAACTGATGGTCTGGTCCATAACCTCCATAGGTCTCTGAGACACAAGTTATTTGCATTGAGTCTGTGTTACTCCCAACAAGCTCTGGGCTCCTGCATGGTCTGCCTTGGCTAGCAGATGGCACCTATCCAAGAGAATTCCTTTAATGAAGTTGCCTAGTTCATAAGGAAATGGGGGAGGCACCCAGAGTTGGTCATACGAAAGGACACATGGAACAGCTCAAGGCTGTTTATCTTGAAGTGTCCTTTGAACGGAAGGCTTCAGGAAAGTAAGGCCTTGTTTGACAATGGAATGGATCTTGGATAGAAATTTGGGTATCAGAAGAACTATTGTATCCATGATCCAAATAGGGTCAACAGCACAGACAAACGATGGAGTGGCAGACTGTCTGTCTATCCCCATGAGTACTCCATCACGAGGAATCAAAGCTTTATCTCCATGTCTTTCCTAGAATGACTCCTGATTCTTGAGCATATCTGGCACTTGGATGGCATATAAGAATCCCCTTAGGGATACAATGTGAATGGCACTTATTAACTAGGCAAGTGAGACAATACTTGAATCCTGGGGATTTAGGCATGCCCTAAGGAAAAAAGACTCCATCAGAGAAGGAGAGTTCCCCCTGGGAAGAAAGGATGTGGTGGGAAGAGCCTCTTGTGAAACTCCCCTTCAAATAAAAACTCAAACTAAGACTATTAAAACTAATCTATAAATACTGAAGTTTAACTACACTACAAAATACAGACAGAATAGCTAGGTAAATAAGCAAGCGTCACTAAACACTCCATCAGGCTGAGGTGTTTAAGAAGGAACTGAGTGCAGTTCATGTCACAGCTCTATATATCCTCACTGAGGGGCATAAAAATAGCTAGGATGCAGGTGCAGACGGAATGGGCACTACTGCCAAAAATCTTTGATTGAAGGGGTGAGGGGCACATGTGCACCTGAACTGGAGCAGCTATCAGGACATTACACAAAGGAGAAATTAAATTTGGCCTCAAAAACAGCCTGAGTTACTGAGGTAAATTGGGAAAGGGTTCACCAAAACCAACCACCTATTAAGGTAATTTGTCTCTTGGTAATTCTGGAGTATTTGTCAGTGGTGGTTATGGTAAAATATTGACTTATTTACCCATATGACAACTATATTTTATGTGATATATTATTATATTGCATCAATCTTCATGCATTTCCATGGAAGAATTTATTTGCAGCTAATATTTTAAAGGATAGGGGATCACTAAATATGTCAAATTAACACTAAAATCCTAATGAAACCTACAAAGCATGAAGGCTAAGATTCTGGGTGTTCATACTTTGCTTAAATCGATAGCAAAAACAACGAGTCCCCTGTAGCACTTTAAAGACTAAAATTTTAAAGGCATTTTAAAGCCTAGAAAAACCAAGTTAGCATAAGCTTGGACTAAGGTCATCTGTCAGTTTGTGGCTGTTTAGATACAATGTCCACAAGTCAAAGATGTAAAGTAAGCTGCATGCTCCTGACAGAACCCTCTCCATCAGAGCTCGATTTAGGGGCTGGTGACCCAGTGTCTGGCTTGGGGGCTGCTGAACTTGGGTGCTGTTTCTGTTGTTAGCAACAAAAGAGAAAATGAATGTTTGAAGTAAAATGTTTCAGGTATTCCATACATGGTTTCATTTTTCACTAACCTCCTAGAATGTTCTGGACCTCTGTAGAATCTCATGGAACCTTCCAGATTCTGAGAACTACATCAGCCATGCCCTTGCAGGTATATAAGGGGTGGGGTTTCACCAGTCAGTCAGTGAGATATAAGAATAAACCCTGCTCTGCATGCTTGGTCTCCAGAGAGCAGAAAGAGCAGCCACCAATACTGCTATTTTATATAACTTTGTTGAGTCCAGCATTTTTCCCTTTAGCACCTAGATGGATTCCCCAGAGTCTAAGCTTCTCCCTTTTAGCTTGATGGTGTCCCACTTTGATATAGGAATCAAGACCATGGAGGCCTCCCTTCAGATTCTGAGAGGTCTGTATTCTCTTCCCCATGACAGAAGACTTCTGGAAGAGGTTTTATCTAAAATGCACTCTTCTTGCTTTGTGTCTGGATTTAATCAGACCTTTAAATGTAATATTGGGTTCATTTATTTTGGTTTAATAACATTTTTTCTTAACATTCTTGTTATAGAAACTCAGTTATCAGAAGAATTATTTTAACGGAATTAATGTTTCCATGGAGGCAAAAACACCTACTAACTTTCTTATTATAAAATTTCTGCATCAAACTTAAGATGATATTTTTAAACATCCACTTACTGAGAACTGTAGGAAAAAAAGTGTGGCTAAAATATAAAATCTTTTTTAAGTAGCTCAGCTTTTCGGTCCGTATTACAAATTCATGAAGAAGGAAAAACAGGAAGACTATAAATTTTATGTCCCACACTGAACATGTAATCTTTGGGAATCCACTCTGAATAAGATGGACATATAAGGAAAATAGAAGTTTGCATAATTCTAAAATAGCATTATGTTTGGAAAATTCCCATAGAACTAAGCAAAGAAAGGGCAAGAGGACTGGTCTTTTGTATAGCATTTGACAGATGTCCATGTAAGCACACATTAATTACTTCAGATGTCTTGGAACATTAAGGATGTAAATTGGGATTAAAAAATAAACACACAAACATATATCCTGATCAAAAACATTCATATGCACAGCAGGATACAGACATAGCAAGCTGAAATTATAATTAAGATTTACCATCTCTATTTATAGAACAGAAGTGAAGCAAATTCATTGTCTTCAAATGAGAAGGTTTAAGACACCATGGGGTCATGTTAGCAGCTAGTGAAGGGAGATACAACCCATCACAAGAAAAATAAACAGACATGATAAAGTAAAAAGGAGAGAAACTGTGCTCAAGGAAACCAAGGACAAAAAACATATCCTAAGACGTTGGGACAAAAGTAAATGAAAAGGTCTGCTGAGATGAAATAAATTCATAGGTAAGCAAGACAAAACAATAACGAATTGTTTGCAATGAAAATATGGACCATTCTTTCATTTCAAAACTAAATCCTATTGCTATAAGTGAGTCCCTATAGTTAAATTAAGGAAGTTTACAATACACAGTTACAGTCCATTTATTACTGTTGATAATTAGGGATTTTAAATGAATTTCTTACTACAGTATTCTGAAAGAGACTGCAAAGAAATTTAATTCTCAATATTCTTAAATCCCTCATTATAATATTAATAATAATCAGATAAAGTAAAGTTAAATGATTCAGTGAATCAATTTAAATTTCAAAACAGAGAAATTGTAAGGCAGAATTTCTTGAATCAGATATCAGGATTAGTGCTTTGAAACATCTTTGGAGGAAACTTCTATGCAATTTTATGTTTTTCTCAGTAGGCTACCTTCATATTTAGTTTTCTATAGTTAGTTCATAGAAAAACGTTTAAAAATCAATTACCAAGGTATTTCAGAAGGGATAGAATAGATCCTTTTCTACTATTTCTTCTTTTTAAAACTGATATACAAAGAGCTATCTAGTGCCAATAAAAAACGTCTACCACCAATTGTTCACAAGTTTTAACAGTATTGCTCTGCTTTAAATTATTCTTCCAATAAGACGGCTGCATCTAGGTTTATGGGAAATGCTAAATAGTATGCTTTCTTTTACTCTGATGACTCATGGGCTTTGATTCAGAGAAGTTTCCTTTTCATCTTCAATATGAAGAGTTTTGAAGTGTACAAAAGTGTAATTTGGATTTGTCATCTCTTACATTTACATAAACTTGGTATAAAAAACTATGATCAATAAGGAGCATTTACAACACTACCAAGATACAACTGTAATCATTTTGATGAGGCACCACTAGAGATGCTTTTAATTTGGACATTTTTCTTTCAGAATAAGCTATGATTAATGTTTAATGCTTGCTTCCAGAATAAAGGGGTCTTCTGCACAGATAGTGAAAACACATATTCTGCATTCCTATTAAAATTATGTATTAAAAGCCTTCTTGTAATTTAGAGGCAGGATGCAGTGAAGAGCACTGTGACCCACTACTAATAGTCTTTTTTTTATTGCACTGACCTTCTGCTTTTTGCTGTGGTGGTTCATAGATGAGAAAAGGAAACCTGGAAATTGAATCAGTCAACACTGCTGGAAGCAGGTATGTATCACTGACTCCAAACTACAAAACATAAAACCCTGACAAGCAACAGCAGTGAGAAATTTGCTCCAGCCCTTTCATCTAACCATGAAGCAACTGCATTTCAGGAAAATTATGATAAGGTGCAAATACAGAAGGGGGGGATTATATAAAATATAAATAAAACTGAGAAACAGATACAAGGGATACAAATATGCAAATACGATTCTTTGAAGGCTTCTGCAAAATCTTCTTATGGAGGTATCATACCAATAAAACAACTTGATTTGCACATTTCTTTGATGGGTTTTTAGGCTGCCATTTCAAAGCATTTGAGGTTGCATCATCATAACACAATGCCACAAATACTGTTGCATTCTGCAAAATAAGACTGCAGCGCACAACGAATGTAAATAGATCTCCTGTTTCTGTTTCTCCAGGAAAACTGAACCTCTATGAAAATTACAGATACTTTTAGACCATTGTAAATATTCAAATTTTGTGCCATTATTATCAGAATGGCTTAATCAGCTCAACTATGGCTATTTAAATGACAATGTGCTCAGCATGTGATACTGAATGCTGCAACTGATTATATTTTTCATTGTTGTTTCTCTTCTCAGTGGGAACACCTTCCCTGAGTCTAAAGGAGGCATTCTGGGCTAAAATCAGCAAGGTTTTGTTTCTCCCTTCCATTGAAGTTGGCCCTTTTTCAGAGAGACAGCATCCCTTTGTAAAAGCTGTTTGCACCTGCAAAATTCCCAAGTGTTCTTTTCGACTCTATCTATTAAAATAGAGGGATGAATTTGAGTGCATAGCCCCACCCCTTCCCCAAACACCAAGCAGCGGAGCTGGCTACTTGTGGGAGGAGAAGGCATGAGCAACATCTTAAAAGGCATGCTTACTGTGCGCCTGAGTGCTGTGGGAACATTCTTTCCCCTCCCCATAGCACTTAAGCCCCGTTTTGCAATGGCAGCCGGTGGTATAGTGGAACGATGTGGCTTCTAACCTTTTGTATCTTAAATGCCTCATCTGTAAAACAGGGACAAATAATTACTTGTGGGAACCCATGAACTCCCAGAGCACCCTATTTTGCTGATAAACATGCTATTTAGGAGAGTTTAAAAGTGCCTTCGCCTGCCACATGTGTTCAGCTTCATGCTAAGGATGGGGGGAGGAGGGAGACAGGTCCATGAGCTTCAGTTCAATTTGTAGAGGCAAGAAACACACATGGAAATTTTAAAGGTGCAAACAGCATCCAAATGGTGCTATGATCTCTAAGCAGTTCAAGGTGCTGAGCTGTTTGGAGGAAGACACCAGTGAATAGCTTACTCAGCACCTGAAATAAGTATAGTTTTTTCCATACGACCATATGTAACAATCTGATATTCCGCAACTTCAGTTGAGCCAAAAAAAATTCCTTCCAGTGCTTCATTCTTCTTTTCCTAACTATCATTAGAGATGTTCACATTACTAGATGGGCTGGGACTGTATGCATGTGGTTGGCTCAAAAAGGTCAACGATACTTAGTTTTTTGTGGTGTGGGGTCTGTGTAAATATTTACAGTATTTCCTAACATATTAGGAAAGGTTGCTGCGTGACACTTAGAAAATAGTCTGACTACATTCACAGTTGGAATGACAGTTGGAAAGTTAATGGAAGATAGAGTAGTGGAATGCCTAAAATATCAGTGAAGGAATAACAAAGAATGGTGGTCAAAGATCACCTACTCATTTACCTGCACTTATTTTTTTTTAAAGGTATGACATGGCAGTTAAACACTTGACCCCAAAATTGGGAACTTAAAAAAAGGGGAAAAAAAAGGTAATAAAGAAAATAGGATGGTGCAGTAACACCCAAAAGATAATAGGCCTCTGGAAAGAGATTTTTTTAAATAGTTGGGCTTAGACTAGCCAGGAACCTAAGGCCTACTTCTCACATAGATTTGCACAACTACCTGCTGTTGGAGGACGTGAGGTGTCAGAAACTGAGACGTGGATGCTCAGGCTTAGCGATTGGGCTACTGGTAGTCAGGCTGGGAATCAGGAACTAAGGTCAGGGTTGGAACACGGCAGGAGTGGGAGCAGTATGTCAGAAACACTAAGCGGAGGGAGGAATGCTGGTGAGATAGCGACGTTGAGCAGACTGGAATGGCCGCTCTCCTTGGCAGCCTGTATCTCTGGCCTTGGGGTCACCTGGTGAGACTTTCACCTGTGGACTGACTGAGTCGTGGTTGATTGACATGGACCAATCAAGATGACTCATCAAGCTCAGGAGCATTTCTCAGGCTCAGAGAGCATCATCAAGCTCATTATTCACACAAAAACACAGCTATTTCCATTGGCAAAATTGATACAAAAATTCACTGAGACAAAATTTGTGACCTTCTGCCAACCATTTTCACCTCTAAAATTTGTGAAAGGAAACGGGGGAATTTCATGCAGCACTGATTAGACTGAGGACAGATTTTGTTAGCTTTAAACAACCTGTAACCTGTAAGAAAGAATTATGTGATAAATTGATGAAACGTGCTGACGAGGCACTTCAAGAGGAAATCATTACAAAGGAAGAAGTCAGGAAACACTAGGAATAAATGCAGATGAGACACATGGATTTCTGTTTAGAGAAACATAGGGTAATGAGGCTAGAAACCAATAATCACAATTCAATTTCCATGATCATACATTATAATACACTGATCAGGAGATGCATCGGGGGTAGTGGTGGATAAAGTTCTAAAAATACATTTGGCATGCACGCTAGCTATCCATTGCTATCTAGATAGGTATATAGTCCCCATTATTATAGTATCTGAGCACCAAGTCATGCGTAACTGCAGTAAAAATACAAACACTTCTGGTATGCATAAATCAAGGTATTCAGTAAAAGTCAAAGCATTTATCCTGATAGCGTAAAAGTATTTCAGATACAGTCTGAATATTACTCAGAGTCACCTTATCATAGTAAAAGATATTCTAGAAATTAACAAAGAACAGCTGCAGGCAATTTGGACAGGAACAGCAGGGTCTTTGTCAGGTGAAAAGGTTAGAGAAACTAGCATACCATCAGCATACTGGGATTTATACAAGCAACTTCTATTCATGTTAATGGGATTGATACCCATCACTCCCCTACATACCAACAGAAGAATAGGTCTCGGGGTCTATATTTAGAAAAAGAGGAGATTAGCTGCTCATTCCTGCCTCCCAACATGTGGCATAGCTCTCCACAAAGCTTGGGTAGTTAGCTACTTTGTGTCAGCCCATATGGAGTGTAACTTATTACTCCAAAAACAGCCTATGACAAAATCCAAAGGGCAAAAATGGGCACTGGAAGTATGAGGTATTCACTGAAAGGAATAGTTTTCCAAGGTCAACAATAAGAGGAACACTGAAGTACTTATGCTTAGTATGTGCAAGACAGTAACAGGAATTACAATGTAAAACAAAGACCTACAGCAACAAGAATGAACTTAATATTTTAAGCAGTTAAATGCCCTGAGCTAGTAATACCAATGCAGTTAAATGAATGAACAAGATAACAACAGGAGTAGTAATGTGCACCAGTATGATTTTACTGGGCCAGATCCTTGAAGCATGGTTAAATTACCCTTTGAGATGCTGGAGTGGTGCAAAGAGGCCTTCAAGCTGCCTTACTCCAGCAGCTGAGGATTCCCTTGGCATGTGGGGGATGTTCTGAAGAGAAGCAGGAGCACAGTACCCACAAGCAATCGTAGGCCGGCTTTAAATTGTGATGGCTCCTGGATCTGGCAGCCCACGACTGCCCCCAGGATTGGAACAGGAGAAGAAATGGCTTAATGCAACGCTTGCCTCTTGGAGCATGAGTCTGGCATGGCTAAGAATTCAGCTCAGCGTCAGAGTTTAAGGCCAAAAGGGACCATGAGATCATTTAGTCTGACCTCCTGTACAAAACAGGTTGGCCATATAACCCAGCGCCCACACATGAAACCCAACAACCGAAATTAGACCAAAGCCCTCAAGAGATTATTATAACCCACAGACAGAGAATAGCAGGGGCCAACGTGCATCAATGTACAAAGCCCCTGCAATGGCAGGGAAATGAGTACGTGTGATATGCCCAGATAATCCTGGCAAGTGACCCCTGCCCAGACACTGCAGAGGAAGATGAAAACCCCTCAGGGTTACTGAAGATCTGGCTGGGGTATAATTCCCTTCCTGACCCCACAGATGGCAGTCAGTTCAACCCTAAGCATTTGAGCAAGAACCAACCAGCCAAGTACTTGAGAGAGAGAATGCTTGGTGCCACCTCCGAGACCTAGCCCAACCCATTCAATATCCTATCTCCAGCTGTGGCCATCCCTGATGCTTCAGAGGAAGCAGATAAACCCACAAGAGATTATGGGGGAAGGGGTGCAGAGATCCTGTCCTGATCCCTGCCAGTGTCTAGCTGAAACTGAAGCATGAGTTTTCAGAAACATAAAAGACATAAACCAGAAGTGAGCCTGATTAGAGCGCAAAGTCTGCTGCCAAAGTCTACCCTTCAAAATCAAAAAACAGTTGACTTGGTTTTGATTATCCTTCCATTTAATTTAAACGGAATCAACTCGTGATCACTCGATCCAAGATTATTTCCTACGAACACCACTTCTATGATGTCCTCACTGCTTACCAAAACCAAGCCTAAAATTGTATCTCCTCTTGGTGGTTTGGTGACAATTTGATGAAGAAAATTGTCATCTATCATCACACTGAGGAATAACTAAGCCCTACCACCATTAGTAGCAGGTTCCTCAAATTTTATTCTGTGTAATTACAAGATATTTAAATTACGGTATAGTTATGCATTCATTATTTACAGTACCTAAGCATCTATGGTATACTTACTGAGAAAATACAGTTGTATAAAGTCTCAGTACTATGAGAAAGTATTGCACAAATCTTAAATTAAATAGTTATTTCAGAGTATTCAAAAATAAAAATATTCTTGCTACTTTAAAAAGATTCAAGTTGGGACAATGTTATTCTGATCTTTTGTGGGCAGGAAAACACCTGCCCTGCTCTCATGTAAGAAGATCTCTCATAATTGGCAGTATCTGCATTTCTGCCTAACTAACTCTTAACCGGCTGCTATTTCAGTGAGGAAATAAATCCAGACTCAAACAGATTTCCACTTCCAGACACTGGGAAAAGAAGAATGTTTCACCCCAAAAGAGCTTTATTTAACATTTTCTTAAATTGTTTACCATCTGTATCAATTAACACTACAATGTGTTTTACCTGCTTTTGCAGAAAACATTGATTACACTATTGCAGTTACCAACCTGTAAAATTATAAGCAATTAAATAAGAAAGCTCCTGCCTCCAATATTCTTTAACTACTTAATGGCTACAAAATCTCCTACTTCTTTTCAGAGTGATGAGACCTTTTCACTCACTTATGAAACTGTTTTAAAATATTTTCAAAACACTTAACCCTATGTTGTGTTTAAATAAATCAAAATAATTTCAAATAAAGACAAGGGCTAAAGCCTGCAAAAATATTTAAAAAGGTCAGTGTGCACATTTGAAATCTTTACCATTTTGCCTTTGTAAGATGATAATATTGAGATGGCTGCCATCTTGATGGACACTGGGGATTGAACCTTCACAGCTAAAAGCATGAGATTTACAACTTGAGCTAAAGAGCCATATTCTTTCCAATAGAGGGCTATAACAGACTCATACCCTTCGTGGATCAGGCACAGAAAAGGACACATCACATCCACTGACCAGTGGGTTAACAAATTACTGCAGTCTTTTTGATACTTTGCCTAGAGAATACCCCGACAACACTAATTATTCATAAAGGGACTGGTACTCTTTACTCACCTTTACTGAGTGGCAATTGGATCATTTGCAGCCATGAGTAGTCCCAATGGCTTTAATGAGATAAATCATGGAACAAGGTACTTCTCATCACAAGTAAGGGTATCAGAATATGGCCCAAAAGTAACTGGGAACATTTTCATTGGGCTCCACTAAATATTTATTATCTGGGGAGGGGGTATAGAGAATTCCCACATTGTTCAGGATTCCATGGAAAAAGGGAGAGAACAACAAGTACCCCTTCATTCCAACCAGCCTCGCAATGATGGACCTTACACACATTATACAGAATCGTTACCATATTGGGGCAAAGCCTGCTCTAGCCCCAAGTAGCGGGAGTTACACCTGCTGCTTACCACCAGTTAGCTCAGGGGCATATCCTTCAGACACTATGGTTTTACTCCATATAGCTGCTACACATCAGAGTTAAGAGACCTGAATTGGGACAAGAAAGTCCATCACCAGTCATCTCCACTCTGCGCAACAATCCCTTCTTCCCCTTATATGTCATGGCACAGACTTGAGGAGTGTATAAAATGGATTGGGACCATGATGATGAAGTTTACACAGGGTGTCTGGCAGGGTCACATTTGTGCTAAATCTTTGTGTGCCCTTACGGGGTGCGAACTCTCTCTGCACTCCACCTTGAGCTATTTAGGCAATGCACTTACATCAAAAATATGAGTGAATTAAGATTACACTATATTCAGTTCCAAGCTCTTTTGCTTCCCTGGGGTCCATTCTCCCCTTTGATACACACACAGAATTCTCACTATCCTCAAACATGCACGCAGGGAGGAAATCATCCCTTAATGTTTCACTGACGTCTTGTCTTCCCTACAGAGTTTTGTCGACGCAAGTTACACTGATGATCAAAAAGCGCTAATTAAATTGCTTGCGCATGTTCACACAAGACTCCTTCTGTCGGCAGAGCATGTTCACAGTTGGTGTTCTGATAGTGACAGTGAAAGCAGTGCACTGTGGGTAGCTATCCTATTGTGCAACACATCACCTTCTGCACATAAGAGTTATGGGAAGGCAGAGTGGATCACAGTGCATCATGGGTGCGGGTTCAACATCTCATGATGCATTTTGTTCTGTCCCATCATTCCTGTGTTTCAGACTGCATTTCTCAGCATCTTTCAATGGCTCCTGTTTACTGTGCACCTTCTATCTCTGCCTGAAAGGAGGAATCCTGCACTGCTCTCCACTATTGTGGTCAGTGTTATGAACACATTGTGGATGGTCATGATGAACGCCTAATGTGAATGAGAATCAGAGTTGCCTGGCCTGCTGTGTGCCATGGAAAGAAACACTACCAGATTACTTTTTGGCGTCCATGGAGCAGCTACACATGATGGAATGAGCACTGAGTGGTGAGATTGCATCATTATGCAGGTCTGGGATAATGAGTAGTGGCTGCAGAATTCTCAGATGCAGAAAGCTCACCCAGAACTGCAGTGCAAGGACACCAAAATTAGAGCTGCCCTCTCAGTGGTGAAGTGCATGGTGATCACCATATGGAAGCTGGGAACTCCAGACTGTTACAGGTCGGTTACTATCAGTTTGGAGTCAGGAAGTCCACTGTTGGGGCTGCATTAATGTAAATGTGCAAGGCCATTAATTGTATTCTGCTCCAAAGGACTGTGATTGTTGGAAATGTGCATGAAATAGCGTACAGCTTTGCAGCAACAGGATTCCCCAACTGTAGCAAGGCAATAGATGGCACACATATCCCAATGTTGGCCCCGGACCTCCTTGCGACGGAGATCATCAACGGAAAGGGATACTTCTCTATGGTATTGCAGGCATTGTGGATCACCATGGATGTTTCACTGACATCAACCAAGAGTGGTCCAAGAAGGTGCATGATACTTGTATCTTCAGGAACCCTGGCCTATATAGAAAACTGCAAGTGGGGATTCTTTTCCAGATCAGAAGATTCCAGTGGGGGATATTGAAATGCCCTTAGTGGTCCTGGGAGACCCAGCTTACCCCTTACTCCCATGGCTCATGAAACCTCATAGGGGAAATTTGGTCAGCAGCAAAGGAGCTCTTCAATAGACTGAGCAGGTGCAGAATGACCGTAGAATACCAATTGCCACTGTGTATTAATTTCAGCAGCAATCATTGTGTGTAGGAGACAAATATCTTTCTGAGAGTATGTTTTTACTAATACCAATTCAAAACACACAGAAAACACTTGGTGGGAAGGGAGATAAACCTAATCCTGCACTGCTCTTCACTTATCAGAGCTCCTCTCTCCTGCATCATGAGTGCCACAGACAGAGCACTCGGACTGGTTTGACCCCTCTTGGGTCGAGAAGAGGTCCTGGTTCCCCACTGTACCCAACGACCCTGTCACCTGTGCCATCTCATTCTCCAACACGACCTCCTCATCCATGATTTTGTCCTCAGTGTTGAGTCAGCGGTCTCCAGCCCTGCTAAAGTATCCACAGGACTCTTGGCCATGGAGCTGGGGTGGGGCCAAGGATGGTGTCCAGCTCCTTATAGAGGCAGCAAGTCTTCGACGCAGCACCAGAGCATGGGTTTGACTCCCTTGCCTTCTGATACGCCTGCCTCAGCTCTTTTATCTTCACACAGTACTGATGCATGTCCTATTAGTAGCCCTTCTCTAACATGCCTTAAGAAATCTGACTGTAGGTATCGAAATTCCTACAGCTAGAGCAGCACTGGGACTCCTCAGCCTCCTCTCCCCATATACTCAGCAGATTCAACAGCTCTGGTGTGCACCAAGCAGGAGAGCATTTGCTGCATGGAGTGGCCGTGGTCAGCTGGGAAGATGCAATGTGAGCTTTCCATGCCAGCAAACAGGAGGTGGAGTTTCAAAAATTACAGGCCTTTAAAGGGGGAGGGCTGGATGCTTTTGTACCTGGGTGCAGGGTAGTGGAGTTTAAACTACTGACCAGAGTGATGAGGATAGGCATTGTGGGACATTTCTGGGGGCCATTTATGGCAACATAACCAAGTGCAGTATCTACACGGAAACTTTGTTAATATAACCATAATGCAAAACAGTCTACACCTCTCGAAGCAGTTTTATTTTGTTTGCAAAAGAGGAGAGTTTTGTCGGCAGAAGGAGCATTGTAGAGTTTATACCTCCACACTTTTGTTGGCAAAACTCTAGTGTAGACAAATGTATTTTAGTAAAGTCTAACAATTACTGTTTTTTGTCCTTAGCATTCAATGTACAGAGATATGAATCATTTATATAAAATTACAAACTTAAACCTTGGAGATAAACTTTGTAGGTGTTTCAAATCCAAACCCAGATCTAGAAATGGATTTTGCAAATGTACCAAATGCTTGACAATGGACTGAACCAAAACCCCAGATTCAAAATCTGACTGGACTGTAAGCTGCTTGAAATCTGGATCCAAGCTTTATAGCTTGAGCTATTTCTCATTAAAAATGTGGTCATTGGTGGAGGAGATTTACCTTGCAACAGTCTATTATTTTCAGTTATGTAAGTCATCTTGAGATCATGGACCAGAATCCTCTGCTAGTGTAAATCTGCACCACTCTATTGCATTCAATGGAGTTACTCTGATTTACAGCAACCAAGTCCCTGGCCCTTTGACATTAAACATAAACTATTTGTATATAATACTTTGGAGAAATGAATGCTAGCATATATTGTAGTTAGAATGTTTCCCAGGACTGTATTACATAGCTCATAGGAGCCCTATTAATGGACCATGATCCCATTATGCTAGGTGCCGTACAAACGCAGAATATTGACTCTATAGGCCCATGTCTTGGAAACATAGTAAGGTTGGTGGGCATTTAACTTTAACTTTGTATTTCCTGGTTTCAGAAGTTTGAGATTTGCTGAAGTCAATGCTCTGGAAGGACACAAGCTATCATCAGGCAACCTTAACTCTGCATTAAAAGTTTTACCTTTAATGTTTTAAAACTTAGAATCAAAAGTGCAGAGTGGCTGAATCCAGGATCTCAGTTTTAGTCCTAATGACTTACAAAATTCAAATCCAGGCTCAGATTTTGGACACAGAAGTTTTCAGAGTTTGGGATTTTGGCTCAGTCCCTCGAGCACTGTCTCCAGTACTTCTGGAACTGGTGGGATTATTAGAGGCTGTCTGCACAGCAACTAGACATCTGTGGCTGCCCTGTGCCAGCTCACTGGGGCTCATGGGGCTCAGGCTGCAGGGTCATTTCATTGCTGTGCAGACTGCCAGGTTTGGGCTGGAGCCCAAGCCGAGACACCCTCCCCCCTTACAGGGTCCTAGAGCCTGGGCTCCTAAAGGCTGGGCTCCAACCTGAGCCCAGAGGTCTGCACATCAATAAAAGGCCCCGCAGCCCAAACCCCGCGGTCCCGAGCTGGCTGGCACAGGCCAGCTGCAAGTGTTTAGGTGGTCTGCAGACAGACAGTTAGAACACTCACAGGAATGTAGGAAAGGAGTTTTGTATGTACAAACACTATCTTGTTACATTTCAGCAAAGTGACGATCTCAATTCTATTTTATTCTATCCTAGCCTAAAGAAGATCTAGCTACCCTTCATAAAAGATTTGGCTTTAGAATGTCAGTCTTTTTTTTTTAAATATTAACCCAATTAGCCGAGAATACATGCAGAACTCAAATCCTCACTTGACACCCACATTTTCAGGTCCTTAGTTTCTGCCAAGCCAACTGAGTAGCTTTAGTTAATAGCTCTTCCCCCCTCCAGTGTACATTTTAGCCGCCCTAAATGTTTTCATATCAACCCATTACTAAATCTAAATTAAATGTTTACTGAAACATTTAATTTTCAGCATTCCCAATCAAGGCTATGCTCTGTGACTCTAAGTAAACTGGAAGGTTTTGTACGTGACAGTGATTGCTAATTAGACATAAAGGTTTGAAAGGGAGTGCATAGTTTAAACGCTGGAATCTGGATGCAATGTTATAAAAAAATGAGATGAAGAAAAAGTGTTGCAGATGAATGCATTGACTCTACTGATCTTTAAATGAGGATACAAGACCTTGACTAGAAAATATTTTACCAGTGAATTTTACACTCAGAAGCCTGGAAATATTGATAATTAAAAGACAAAACAGTCAGAGCTGATAAATGAGCCTTCAATATATTGCATTTTTGGGAAAATAATGCAAGTTACATCCATGGCCCTTTAAAATTCCTTCTGACATGCAGGCATTTTTTGGGTTTGTTGAACAAATCCCACTGAGTAATACGTAATACTGAGTTCTTGTAATGCAAAGTGCTCCTTCCCAGTAGGAAAGGAGGAATTTTATAGGGTTAGAATTGTGATAAATTCCAGAATGATTATTAATGGTTGACAGTGAAATAGGTGGTGGGATTGAGGGATAAATCAGCAAAGATGAGAAGCCTGTGGAAATTCTCCCTCTATTTCATGGCCAGTGGTCCTAGTAACTGGAATTCCAGAGTTCACATACAGGGTGTGACTTTGCCTCCTTTTTGCAAATTGGGGGAAATGGCTCAAGAGCTCTAAGTGTTTCCCATCACTTTATATGGGGATAAAACTAGCTGGTATCTGCTGGGTTTCAGAGGGGTGTTGGAGGATGAGGAAGTGTTTGCACAATGCTTTTCCCTCCCATTTTATTTAAGAAAATGATGAGAAAAGATGCAATAAATATAGTCAGAAAAACAAAACAAAAATAATTCTTAAGATAGTAGATGGATAAAAAGGTCACATCTATGAGAATAATGGAAGTTAACTAAAAGATGAGATGATTATATACCACACCACTGACGGTTCTATTTGGTAGGTTACTTAAGTGATTAAGAGTAGTACGAAGAAAGGAAAAGGAAGAAAAGAAGATAAAACGAAAAGTGAGAACATACCAGTAATTATATCAGTGTCTAGGAGAGAGAGAGATATGAATAAGCTATACCTTAGTAGGTGATATTTATGAGCTAAGTACTATAGCATATTTCAGGAATTCCAAAAGAAAAAAAATCCAACAGTGTGAACTTTTCCATGATAAGTGTTGAGATCTCTGACATCCATTTGCTTAAAGATGCAGTTATGCTGGGGAGTTCTTTTAAAGAGTGCTGCTAAGGCTGGTTTAAAATGCTTTGTAGATGGAGAGAGCTGAGTATCACCATTCAGGTTGAGTCAAATGTTATTGCCTCTGCATTCAATGGAAGCTTTGCCAATTACCCTAGAGGGAACAGTATTTAGCTCTGTATTAGTTGCAGTTTTGGTGAAAGGCACTGTTTTTGTAAGGTTTGGGATTCAATTGTTATGCAGGTACCATAGATTGTGAAGGGAAAATAAAATATAATTTTCTTTAAAGTTTCTGACCAGCTGCTGAGGCATACAAGAATTGTCTACTCTCCTGCATCAAGAGGTTCCTTATACATTAAATCATTCAAGCTTTTATATAAAACAAACCCAAAATACTGGATTATTGAGCTTTGTGAAATCCTGAGAATTTTCTCCATCTTAATTACAATGAAATTGCCGAACATGGTTTCTCACTGCAGCTCCCCATGTAAAATAGCTTCAGTGTAGTACACATTTCAGGAGAAAACAAGCCCCTCCCCTCCTTAATTCTTCTAAAGTTGTGAACTTAAACACCAGAACTTGGTTTTGTGGGGGCACCTCTTAAAGTGACTATCACATATTGCTTATAAACAGGAGAGAGAAACAAAGTGAATTTTTATTTGCCAGTGTTGTGTGCTCAGTTGTGTTTTGGTGATATGCACAGATCATAATAATGTACAGTACAGTGCAAAGATCCAGATCTCTACTCAGTAATTATCTCCAAAAGTTCAAGTAATGTACAGACAACTGCACACTTTATATATTTAGGAATCCTTTTCCACCAGCAGTCTGTAACTGGCTCTGCTAAGTGCTAATGCCTCCTGACACCGAAGGATTATAAAAACCTCACAGTTCACACATCAAGGTTTAGTTAAAGAATTCATAGTTTAATTAAGATTTTTGTTTTTTACATTTCTAACATCTCAAGGTGCTGTACACCATACCCCAGTTAATGTGACAATGCAGCGTGCGACTGACAGAAACTGTTATAAGAGGGACAAGCTAGGTGAAGTAATATATTTTATTGGATGAGCTTCTGCTGGTGGAAGAGAAGTTTTGGGCTACACAGAACTCTTCCTCAGATCTAGAGAGGGCAACTAAAGTGTATGAGCTAAGTACAAGATGCATGTCTCATTTTGAACTGGAAGTATGCAATCAGGCAGCAGCAGAGACATAAAAAAGCAAATATAGTACAGTACTGAGCTAAATGTAAACTACTAAAAATAAAGGGAAAGTTTTTTTAAAAAGATTTGACAAAGTAAGGAACTTGTTTCCGTGCTTGTTTCATTTAAATTAAGATAGTTAAAAGCAGCATTTTTCTTATGCATAGTAAAGTTTCAAAGCTGTATAACGTCAATGCTCAGTTCTAAACTTTTGAAAGAACAACCATTTCAGGGTTACGAACCACCTTCATTCCCCAAAGTGTTTGTAACTCTGAGGTTCTACATTAATTATGATAGACTTTTTGTCACTAGAAATCCTTTCCACTTTTTTAACTCGCAACGACTCTATTTTGACTTGATATCCATAAACACATAGCCTATTTGACCATGTCATAAATCTGAGGCTGAATCTATTCGCCCTTTCTAGGCAACCTTTGGATTGTCCTGTGCAATCTAATTCAGTGAGTGCTAGGAGAAAGATTAAAACCTATAAGATTGCTACAACTAATGGAAATTATCCTTTCCTACAAGTGGTGGAGTTTTGTGTTTTCAGAAGAGAAGATCCTGCACTCTGTCCTTGATGCTGCAGTGTAGACAATAACAAATCTGTGTCTAGCCAAAAATCCCTTACAATATGGCCTCATGCTAAGCACAAGAGAGCAGGGGGATAAGGAGAGGGGGGTTTATTTGAAATTACAGATGCTCCAAATCTGGAAAGGTTCCTTTTGTAATATCTAGGCTGGTATTGTGTAATATCCATACCCCAGATGCGTTAAAACATCACCAGATATTTCTAATTAACTCTAGCATAGTGGTAATTTGCAATTTGTTAAAGAACAGTGAACTAGCTTCTCCTTTTGTCTTACTACAAAATTAAAAACTGCTTGAGGTATACATGGAGTTAGAAATATATTCTCCCATTATTAGAGCTGGAAGACAACCATTATAAACCACTACAAACTGTTCCTGTTCAGTAAAGTACTTTAGGTCATTAGGTGCCTAAAATCAGATGGAGAACAACAGGAGCAAAAGGAAAGAACAAGCTGCTGCAACGCTAAGCTTAGCTGATTTAGCAAGGGTTCCTAACAAAAGCAGCTACATTTATAAATATGCTGCAACCCTCACAATATGAAATTTTTCCTATTGTTTACAAAAAAGTGGGGGTGTTTTAAAAGAGAAGTTTAAAAAGACTAATTTATTGGGAGCCCTCTTCTGCCACCCTTACTTACACTGAAATACCCTGGGGCTACTCTCAGAGTAAGGCAACATTCAGTATAAATATGTAAGGACCAGAATTAAGGTCTTAAAAATTAAACAAACATCATTAAACTAGAGATATTTGGATTCTAAACATAAACTGTCACCAGCATATACCTTTAAACTGACCAATTTACAATAAACTATTTAATAGTTTATTTAGTTAAGTTCATAAAATGATTACGGACACTTGCCAAATTCTGGATATTTTCACATATATTTTATTATATTGTAAATTAAAATTAAAGTACATAAACCATCCAAAATAAGCTTTTATGAATACCTCTAGAATAGTATTAAAAAGAATATTCATATTTATGTAGTAATTTTTTTAACTTTACTATACAATCAATATCAACTTACAAGAGGCCAAAATATACTCATATAAATACAAAATAATATTTCATTTTGATGTTCTGTCTTTCATGCAAAACCCATCAGTCTAAATAATTGTTCCAAACATAGCTACAACTAATGTCCAATTCCTTAGACACACACACTGCATGAAGGATGAGATCCACATGTAACGAGTAACTAAAACCACTGGCTAGTGGCACAGATGTGTGTGTCTTAGGCAGTGCCTTTTCAAACTATTTCTCTGAACTCTGATGATATACAGAAGTGATCACAGGAGTACAGTCTCTACTCATTAAAAAATCAACTATTTGTTATATTTAGGAGAGGTGGAAACAAGTATTGCCAATGCCAAGAAGTTGTGAGATTAGCTCCCAAAATCATGATTTAAAAATAGACTATATTGTGCTTTTATTCGGTCTTCTAATTTTTGAACTCCACTTGCCCACTCCCACTGAATGTCTGGGTAACCATCAGCGCTGCCAACTCTCCCAAATGTACCGAGCGAGGTGAGGTTTGCCTTTGCTGCAGGATATCTTGCTGCTGTCTGATGGTGCAGAGCTTCCAAATTCTGTATTGTTCTGAGCCCCACATCTGCCTACCCCCAGTTCAATTGATTATACACCAACCCCACCTCCCAAATCAATTCTGGCTTCCATATCAATGCTATCTCCCTAACCCCATCTCTGTTCCTCCTGCTGCTCCAGAGGTTTATCACCTCTGCCCCTTCCTAGGCCTAGTATTGCAGGGAGGCGAGGAAGGATCAGGCTCACCCATTTTTCCCAGGAAGAGAGGAGGCACTCAAGAACTGCTGCTGGGCTGTTTCTCTTTTCTTCCTCTGAGGAGGAGTCAGCTGCTCCCTCTCCTCCCTCTCCAATAAAAATGCGTCTAGCTCATTGGGGATCTGGGGGGGAGGGGGACAATTCCTCCTGCAACAGCCCTGATTAGCTACTCTTTGCAGGTGGGAGGGAAGCAAGTAGAGAAGGCAACAATTAGAGGGGGTTTCCCCCCAAGCAGGGCTGAAATTCATGAGATGTCTGGAGCTCCTCAGGTCATTGCTGGCTCCAGCACTTACTGAACTCATGACACAGGTGAGGAAAGCGTAGCAGTTAGGCATAAAATTTAAGGCCAGAAGGGACCACCATATAATCTAGTCTTCCCTCCTGTATATCACAAGCTACCAACACCACCCAGCACTCTAACCCAACAGAGTTATCCAAATGGTGAAATTGGATGAGGGGCTAGAAGGCAGGCGTGGTTCCTCAGACACTTGTGAGACAAGCCCACCACATGAATCATTGTCAAGGCCATAGTTGCTGCCTGTCTCTCTCCATACAGCTTTCAGCACCACCTGCTAGTGAACACGATGCAGCGGACAGCTATTTCTAGAAGCAATGCTTAGTGGACACCCTGGAGGAAGCAATGAGTAAAGCTCCTGCAGTAGGTCAGATGGAAAGCTAATTCTGTACCATAATTACAGGTCTTCTGTAGAGTCTCCAGCGTGCTGTGGTAGCAGCCCTGGACTTAAAATAATCCCACAATCTTGTCAGGGCCTCAGAAACTCTGTACCTGTGGCCAGCTCCTCACAACTGCCCCCTAACTGCTACAGAATTGTCCCTGTTGGTGCCTCCTGAGCAGGCAGAAATGAGCAGCAGCAGAACTCTGAATCCTTCCCAGCAGATTCACCACAAGGCCCTCTGCCGACACAACACTGGTCAGCTAGTTCATCACCATATGTCTAGCACTGGTTGCTTTTATTCTAGTTTTATTCCCTTCAGACCACAGCTAGCCCTTTGAGAGAGAGAGAGAGAGAGAGCGCGAGAGAGAGAGAGAGCGAGAGAGAGAGAGAGAGAGAGAGAGAGAGAGAGCGCACGAACACTGCCCTCAAGTCCTTTGGAAGCTAAGGATGTTAATAATCTACGTAACATTTAGAGTCACCATATCCTTTTAAAACACCAGGACACCTGTGTGGTGACATCTTTTAGCAAACTCTTTATTTTTAAAGAATGTTTTGCTAAGATTGCTAGCTCCTGACTCAGCATTATATGAACATATAGCAGAGTGGAGGATTTTTTCCCAGCAACGCAGTGTTCTGAATGATTTTATCATGAAACACTGAACAAGTGTCACTGACACTCACTCAAAAGCAGCACTGATGGGGTCTACTCTTCATTCAACTTTTCTCTTCACTCCAAACACTGAACACTCATTCCATTGGACTGGTTGTTGTCAGTAACAAAGATCTAATTTTACACAGCAACCTGACAAACAAGGAGAGAAAACATACACTCACCTGCTTATTCTGTCTTCAGAAAAGCTGAGTGAAGCATCAGCACCACTGTAACTCAGGCTTGGTCTAAACTTACCCAACGATTCGGTGGCAGTTGCCAGGAGTTACGCAAGCTACACATAGTAGCTTGCGTAACTCCCGTCGACTGCTGTACTTCTGTTCTGCGTGGTGTCTTCACTGCACTGCGCCGACAGGAACTGCATTCCCATTGACGCAACACTACACCACTTGAGGAGGTATTTTTAGTATATCAGCTTCCTGATCAATTGAATGGATCTACACTGACTGCTCCGTCGATCCAGCTAAGTTGATCGGACGGCGGCGATTTTGCTGCAGTCATTGTAGACATAACCTCACTGGCCAGAGTAGGTGAGAGCCCATGCAGGTACAGTCATATATTAAATATTGTTTGCCTCCTATTCCTCATCCATATAACATTTCTCTGTCTCTGAAAAGCCTGAGGAGGTCACTGATGTTGCCATGAAATATTCTCATCTTTATTGCCAGAACTTTAATATTTACATTGCTGTCAGCAGCAGTAACTCATTTGCTAAAGACTGTGCTATTGCCAGAGAATCTTTAAATTTAGGCTCGTGCATAACTATATATTCCCATTCCCACACACACTGTAAAAACCACACATTCAAGTCAGAGCTTGCTTTGGCTTGTTTAATTACAGACGTTTAGTCTGTCTGTTTCCTTTCTCATTACTTTTTAACCAAATTAAATGCCTGCCTTTTGCTGTCCTTTCTTCATTAGTTGCCCCATAATTGATTTTTATTATCTTACTAAAGATAAGATTTTGCAGTTGTTTGCAGTTTACAGCTGAAACAGTTCACTTATGCTGGGAATTAATGCTGCCACTGAGGCTTTAAAGATGGCTCTCACTAGTCTTATGGATCAGTTATCTGCAGCACAGAGCCAGTTTTTAGAACAGTATCGATGAATGGTACACAGTGTGTACAATGGGAAACAAAAATGAATGCACAGAGGCTTGAGTAGTGTTAGTAGCACAGGGTTTTCTTTTAACTATTAACAACTCTGATATGAATTAGCTTCCTCAGAGGTTGTCTATTTGGGTTCCTGTCTGAAGCTGCAGACATAAGAGGAGAACTAGTCATGCTCCTTTCACTCCTGGTCAGCATGGAGGAGAAGCAGCAGATGAGAGAAAAAGAGGAGAGGAAGGGAAAGATCTGATGGGAAGAAGAATCAGAATAGTGAGGATGATATTCTTTCCCTCTCCTTTGCTGGTTTGGCAACACTGAATTTATGTTTGAGAAGCTAATGGATGGATGTTTCAAATCCAAAGGTTTTAGGTCAGTTGGTCATTTTGGTTCATTGAGTGGAGCTGTCTAAGAATGAGGAAGAGAGTTTTAGAAGTTTACATGGTCAGCTACAACACCCAGAATCTTGTTTTCTTTTCCCAGAATGGATCCAGTTCACTAGATCCCCTAGAGTTCATAGTCCATTTCTAATTAGCTCCTTCATCAGGGTATATTTCAAGATAACAAACAGCTGGGCTGGGACTCTAACGGCAAGGTTGAGTAAGTATAGGATTGCCTTCCCCGGGCTTACTGATCAATTGGTTCATCATTTGTCTCTAAGGAAATACTACATTTTAACTTGTTAACGACTCCTATGTAATGGGATCACATGATCACATTGAAGCCGTTACCCAATTGATGTTTCTGGGTTTTCCTTTGTCTGGAATGCCAGATAATTTCCGAGTGGTCAGGGATAAATTAGTGCCAACTGTGGCCACCTGTTTACCCTCTAATACCTGAATTTCATTTCAGAATGCCTATCCTAGAGAGTAAAAATGAGGAGAGATTAAAAAGACTGGGACTGTTCAGTTTGGAAAAGAGATGACTACGGAGAGATATGATGGAGGTCTGTAAAATCGTGAATGGTATGGAGAAAATGAATAAGAGCATGTTATTTACCCTTTCACATGACGCGAGAACTAGGGGTAACCCAATGAAATGAACAGGCAGCAGATTAAAAAATATAAGGAAGTATTCCTTCACACAGTGCACAGTCAACCTGTGGAACTCACTGCCAGGGAATGTTGTGAAGGCCAAAAGTATAACTGGATTAAAAAAAGAATTAGATAAATTCATGGAGGATAGGGTCATCAATGGCTATTAGCCAAGATGGTCAAGGATACATCCTTATGCTCAATGTGTCCCTAAACCTCCGATTTCCAGAAGCTGGGGCTGGACAGCAAGTGATGGATCACTCGAAATTGTCCTGTTCTGTTCACTCTCTTGGAAACATCTGCCACTGGTCACAATCAGAAGACAGGACGGAGGGTTAAATGGGCCATTATCTGACCCAGAATGGCTGTTCTTATGTTACAGAAAGTGGAGGATGGATGGATACAAAGCCCAATTCCTTGTACAAACTTCAAAGCTACACTGTGCTTCTACTGCAGTGTCTGTATAGGGGATGACACAAATTTGCTGTATCTAGTAGCTCTGTTGAAGCAATATCCATACTATAAGTGCTATGCAGCCCAACCCCAACTCAGATATGTTACAGTGTAAAAAAAGAAGTGTCACTTTCCCTTCTTGGCTCATGCAAACATAACAAATGCAATACATGTCTCTCAATAAGTCCGTTTTATAAATCCTAAGTAACTAAAATAGCAGCTGATATTTTCTCTCCTGAAGACAGAACCAATTACTGAGATGCAAAGAAAATTTCAGTGTGATAGGTTACTATTTCTGATGTCATACAGACAGACCTCCCTCTGTCTCTTAATTAACTTTAGACTACTTGCTAACTTTTCTGACTGTATATATAATGGTGATATGATGCATAAGATCTCACTCTGGAAATATAGTATGTAGCCAAATAACTTTGGCTGAGACTCATTCATTGCATCAGAAATATTGTACATACATCCAGTCGACAATTGGTGCAGAAACTCATGAATGCCGTACTATATCCCACTGTCAATTTAATGAAAACGTTACAGGCTTTTGGCACCCAAACAGCTTTCTCCCCATACAGAAACAAAAGGGGAGAGGTGAGGTATTTGTATCTTTTCCATTATGTTCTTGGCATGTCTTCACACTGTCCTTTTTTGCCAGTTATGGGCCAGAACCGTATCTCGTTTAAATGAGGAGAGCTAGTGATTTGCAACAACTGATGATCTAGCAAGCTATACGTGAAATGATACATTATGCTACTGAACTTTACTACTTTCCCCTTCTTGGCATGCACTGAAGTGTTGTAAGACAAGGGAAGCTAAGTTATAGGAAGACAGATAGGCTGTAGGCTTTTCCCTTCAGTAGAATTCTGCATATATTTCCACACGCCACACACTCCTGAAAATCTCCGAAGTGCACCCCTCTCCCCCCTCCCACTGTCTACACTGCAAATAGAGGTGTAATTTACAACTTATGCAGACATACCCATGCTAACTTTATTCTAGCTAGCTCACAAAAAATAGCAGTGAGGACACAGCAGCATGGGGTTCAGCAAGGGCTAGAAATGAGAATACATGCCAGGGGGCTGAGCACACAGGGACAGCCAACACCAACACATCTTCATTGCTATTTCTAGTGAGATAGATGCCTAGTGCACCTACATCTGCACAAGCTGCAAATTACACATCTGGCTGCAGTATAGATGTAGTCTAAGAGATTTACAGGTCTTCTTTCTTCCCCTTATTCAATCCTACAAAGTCCACTGCTTTCCGATCCATTCCCTTATTCTCCAGCTATTCTGCTCCACTCAGCTATTTGATGATCACAATACATTTCAGTGCCTGTTTAGTACCTGCTGCTACCCAAGCATAGTATATTTTGTGTATTAGAGACACATTACAGTGAAAGCAAAGGGTGCTAGCAATTTCTTTTGGCTTGAGAATATGACACGATGAAGCCCTAACAAAACTCAAATCAGAGGGACGAGATGAAAAGGAAATTACAGTTTTTAAGCATGAGTTGGAAAAGCACACTAAGGATATTTAAAATTATTTTCTCTGCTTGGTATTTAAAATTAATGGAAATAGCCTAATCTTTTTCAAATTTCATCTCATCAGCATTTCTTTTTAATACTCCTGAAATATTACAATTGACAGAGGTCATGTTCCACAGGTTTATATCTCCAAAAGAATTTGCAGTGTTGCAGAATAAAGTTGTTTACCATCTAGCCCCTACAATTTCATACAACCTGATTCACAACACTCAGTAACCTTTATTAAAATTGTATCAATCATTTCCCTTCAAAAAAGATGATGCATGCGATTTTTCATGGTATGCCGAACACTGGAAGAGCGCGCGCGAGAGAGAGACATTCTAATTTACATAAAGATTGCAAACTGTTGTTCCGAAGTAATTTTGAAGTGGTATGCACTGTGTGCAGGCATTTGATCTGATCACATTTCTGCATATTGAGTGTGACATCTATAATTGGAGTCTGTTTTCTCAAGAGGAAAATAGCTTCTTACTGTTAAACCAGACAATATTATACTTCTGGACTGGGTGTCTCAGGGCACTTTTTCATGTAAATTAAATATTTTATTGTACACATACACCAGTAGATATTCAGAACTAATAATGATTTCACAAAGATATACTTAAGCCATTTTTTGATTTTTTTTAAATATATCTTGTACTCTTTTAGAAACAGAAGTGGTGTGGTTCTTTACTTGTTTTAGAGACATTGATGTGCTGGGATGTGTATGTTATTTCTTATACAGCTGAACCTATAACTCTGTAGGGTCAGAACACCCCAAACATTTTGGGAGTTTAAAATCCAGGTCTTCATGACTTTCTTGTCTTATATGCATTCTTAAAATATATAAGAGAGAATCCAATGGATCTTTGGGTTTAAAAGAATTGCAGAAAAAAATAAAAAACCCATATGGCCATGCAGAAAGAAGCTTCTTGATGATCACATCTATCTGAATAAGGAGATTCCATGGCTCTTTGGAATCTAATCACCTTAAAAACTTTAGTATTAGTATCAGAATCCATGACAAAGGTTGTGTTATTTCTTTCTATTCCTGTGTGCAGGATTGTGTGACTAAACAGAATGCTTTCTCACTCTTGTGTGTATCCACACGCATGCATGACTACATGCACGTTATTGTTTCTGTGTGCAATTCCTGAGGAAAGTTTCTCAAAAAGAAGCTTCTTAAGCATAGTCAGGCTTGATATCGGTCTGATCTCCAATGACAAAACGTTCCATACCTCAGTGCTGGCAGTGAGAACATTCTGCCTCTAGAATTCCAGAGGGGTAGCCGTGTTAGTCTGTATGCTGCAAAAACATCAAGAGTCCTGTAGCACTTTAAAGACTAACACATTTAATTTCTGCAGGCATAAGCTTTCGTTGGCTGTAACCCACTTCGTCAGATGCAGGGAATGGAAATCAGATAGGGGGTGTATATATATTTACAGCCAAAGGGAAGGAACAACAAGGGGGAGTAGGTAACAGCCAAGTCCATACAGTTAAAGTAGTTGAGGCCTATTCACAACCATTGATTAGAAGATACTCTAACTGTATGGACTTAGTCAGGATTTTGGGTTTTTTTGGTTGTCTACATTGCATTATAACTACATCAGTATGTAACTGAAACGTGGACAGATGGCTAAAGATAGATAGTGTTAAGAACACATGAAGTATCAGGGATGAGAAGGGAAGTGATGAAATTTGTCTTACCAGTACCAGTGCACTTGCTGAAATTGCTAATGAGAAAATGACTATTGACTCAACATGCGGATCTCAGTAAAGCAAAACACTGACACCCAGGACAAAACAGGATCTATATCAAGGAGATGTAAATATGACAAAAAGTACATCAAAATGGAATTTATTTGGACTAGAGACAGTGAATACCCTCAACTGCAGCATGTGTTATGTGGTTAAGTCCTGTTGCATAACAGCCTAAAACAATCTATTTTATGTAGACACTCGGAAACAAAACACGAAGACCACAAGGCAAACCATGAGAATTTTTCAAGTGGCTGCAGGTGCAGCTAATGGCGAGCAAGAAAGTTTTGTGCTCTGCTGGTGATGACAATATTAAGGCTCTTGAAGCACTACACTTAGTGAGTTAGAGAACTGCAAAGTCAGGAAAACGTCACACCATAACAGAGGAACTAATATTACCTGCAGCTGCAGACATGGTAAGCACTACGCTTGGAGAGAAAACCCCAAAATTAATTCATTTGGTCCCGTTATCAAACAACACGATGTCATGTTGAATTGATGTCATGGCCAATGAGGTTCTAACTCAAGTAGTGAACCGTGTCATTAGCAGACAGTACTTTGCTTGGCAGCTGTACAAATCCACAGACATGGTATACTGTCACTTAGCTCACCTTCTGGTGTACATGCAGTATATTCACAAAGATGCAAAACAGGAGGACATTTTGTTTTGCCAGTTTCTTCCTACCAGAACAACAGCTGAGGAGATTTTCCAGTTCCTTGCCACTTCATAAATCAACATGCTATCATCTGGTCATGATGTAATGGCATCTGCACTGAAGGAGTACTTCAGAGTACCAGAACTGCAATGACTGGTAGGGATAGTGGAGTAGTGACACGTATCTGAGCAGTTGCTCCCAATGAGATGTGGGTGCATTGCAGTAAACATAGGGAAGCACTTGCTGCCAAAAGCATGCCTACTAACTTGAAGGAGGTTCTGGACAATACAGTGAGGATGTACAACTTTATAAAAGCTTGACTGTTGAACTCCAGAATCTTTTCTACTTTATGTAATGAAATGGGAAGTGAGCATGTCAATCTACTGCTCCACATGGATGTTTGATGGTTGCCAGGGGGCAAGGTCTTGGCATCTTTCTTTGAACTTCACTTCAAGGTCAAGGCGTTCTTTCCAGACCACTCATTCCCACTCTCTCACTGTCTGCATGACATGGCCTAATTCTTATGGCTGGGCTACTTGTCAGATATATTCTCTTGCCTAAATGGACTAAATCTAAGACTTCCAGGGTAGAATGCAACCATCTTCAATGTCCAGGACAAAACTGAGTCAGTGATAAATAAGCTGGAATTGTGGGCTCTCTGTGTAGAGGAAAACAACACTGAAATTTTCCCAAATATGTATGAATTCCTGACAATAAATGAAACAGTTGCAGGACAGTGTTAAAAGTGGCATCAAGCAATGTCTCACTGAACTGGTGAAGCAAATATGTGAATGCTTTCTCTCAATGGGAAATGCAAACAGATGCGTCCGCTACCCTTTAACAAATTTTTCTGCAATACCCCACCCCCACAAGACTTTTCAATAAGAGATCAAGAAAATCTTCTGGACATCTCAACTGATGGTGGACTCAAGATTGAGTTCAAACAAAAGCAGCTGGCTGAGTTTTGGAAGCAGATATGAGCAGAGTTCCCCAAATTGTCAGACAGAGCTATCAAGGTTGATACTGTTTGCTACAACTTACCTTAGCACTTACTTACCACTTACTGTTTGCTACAACTTACAACTTACCAGTGCTACAACTCTCACTGGAATTAAATTAAAATATCATCAGTGCCTTTGTGCACTGATTCAAACTAAGGTCAGGTATCTATTGGTGCTCAGTACCTACTGTTCCTTGAATGAAAATCATGTTTATTCAGCAAATCATGGTTATTCAGCAAATCTGGAAATCAGACCATGGGTGTGTCAAAACCTGAAGCAGTGCCTAAATATAGGCACTAATATAGCTATAGCCTATATTTTCCAAACGTGTCTGCTCTTAGTTGTTCTCATATTCAAGACAATACCAAAGCATACAATGGGAAAACCGTTTAATCCATGGAACAAAGACAGAGGCCATACTATTATAATTAAGTGCTTAATGAATACATAGAACTGCGTTTTACTGGATGAAAATGGAACTTCTGTCTTCATGCCATAGGCCTTATACTGTTAAAGTCCATCCTCATTTAGTTTATGTGCAAGCAGACTGCTTTTGCAACAGGAGGATTCAACTTCTGTCTCTGTTTTTACCATTAATCTTGAAGTGGCTGTGGTGTGCATCATAGTGACAGTCTTGAAGTTCCAGGTGGCCATCAATTTTTTGCACTATCAACAAATGACCAGATGCCACTGTTACACCATGTTAAGTGACGGGTAGAGTACCTTCTTTTTCCTATACAAACAGGTGTTCTCCTGACCACCAAAAAGTAAATAACTTAGGAGGCTGGTTCAGGAACAACAGCTTAATAGATTCCAAAGTCAAAAGGAACCACTGTGATCATCTAGTCTGGTCTCCTGTATAACATAGGCCATGCAATTTTCCCCAAATAAGTCCTAGAGCACATTTTTAGAAGAACCACCCAAACTTTATTTAAAAATCGTCAATTACAGAGACCCCACCGTGACCCCTTCTCTTTGTTAAGCTAAAGAGATTGATCTCCTTCAATCTAAACACTAACGCACATTTTTTTAATCCTTTAATCATTCCTGTGGCTCTTCTCTGGACCATCTCCAATTCATCAACATCCTTCTTGAATTGTGGACACCAGAACTAGATATAGTATTCTAGCAGCAGATGCACAAGTGCCAAATATAGAGATTAAAATAATTTCCCTAGTCCTCTGTTTATGCATCCCAAAATCATATTAGCTCCTTTGGCCACAGCATCACACTGGGAGTTAATGTTCCACTGAATATTCATAGTAAATAAAAGTTATTCTCTCAGTTAGCCAAATATATCCAATGTATTGAACAGGTTCACTGCTGATACAGCTGCAGATCATGCCACATGCCATCCATTGTATCATTGGGACTTGGGAAGAGGAATCAGTAGATAGAATAAAGGTTGAAGATGTTTTGATTTATACTGTCTTTCTTTTGGTGTGTAGTTTCCTGTTTTTCATTGCTATTCCAGGTTAAGTATTTTAGCAGTGGTCTTCAAATCCAATGAGACAATAGACAATAAATGTGATTTGTCCCACTTCATAAAGTTAAATATGTACATAAATATTTGCAAGACAAAGGCTTAAGTTAGGAAAGCCACTGTTGATTCCATCTCCTCATAACTAACTCATGGTTATTTTTTCTCTCTCCAGAAAAAAACATGCTGAAGAAATTCATACAGCTCTAAATCCTGGAATCCTTTTTCTCTCTTCTCCCTCCCACCCCCAATAGAAAGTTTTTCACCAATATCTGTCAGTTTCACAAATTGCCAAACACAGAATGAAACATGCATAGAGATCAAAACATGCTGTATGTGCACAAAAAAAGAATATAGTGCATATAGTGCCCTAGATTAAGTACTATAGCACAAAAGAACTAAGCCGAAAAAGGCTTCCCAATTTTTTTTTTTACCTTTTGTATGCCAAAAATCAGAAGCCATAATTACAGGATTGTAAAGCTGCACATATCTATTAGAAGAAGAAAAGAGTCTTCAGCCTGCTTAATATTTTAGTTCTTCAATAAATGTATCTATTTAAGGAACATCATTGAATGGCAAATGTGATGTTTTACTGAAGAAAAGCAGTCAACGGCTTTCTGTAATTACAAGCACAGAAGAATTTTGTGCCCCATTTCAAAGCTAAAGCTACATGAAGAGCAGTAAAGCCCTGAAGAAAAGCTTCTCTGGGAGTTCTTTCAAGGGCATGGGCAAAAGATTAGCATTTATCTGAAGTTACTCACAGAGAGGAGCTGCAGCTTTCATCTGAATATAACTGGTCAATTTCTTACTAATAAACATGCACCTAACACACTGTACTCCCTAATCTTCCTTCCTGCCTAAACTCAGATTGTCATTTTACATTTTTGTCAATTCCTATAGACTAGAAGAAAATTGAAATCCTTTGCCTCATTCTCAGAAAGCCTCCATCCATATTTCAACTAAAATCCTTTTCTGATATACTGTTTCTTGTTAATGAAAACTGGTCCTCCAACCTCAACTCTTTTTACCCCTCTCTCTTCCATCTCTTTCAGTGAAGACAGCCTTGTGCTGGAAACTAAATTAATATACTTAAAAATGCAAATGAAATAGGCAGAAAGTGATTTATTGCAATACCGAGGAATTAACCAGTAGAATAATACCACCTTTTGAGATCAGATTATAATTCACCTCAGGCAATTCTATTTAAATCAAAAACAACATAGGGAAAAAATAATTCTGAAAGTACACTTTGGAAATGGCTTAAATTGACTTTGTAGAGACACAAAGTTACTTGCTTTCTGCTGCATTAGCACTGATGTTTGATACAGTATCTGCAGAACTTAAGCAATTAGAATGCTATGGGATATTGCTTGTAGGATTCATAGAACTGTAGTGAAGGTAGTCAGATGAGAGAAGTTTAAACAGTTAAGATTCTTACATACAAAGTGCTCATTGATTTCTGTAATCAAGATGTCTGAAGACTTATTACTAATTATTAACTTTACATCTCAATGATTGAATACGTGCTGCCATATCATTAAATTCTATTCCTAAAAACAGATATATTCAGTTGGACACAGCAATTGCTCCTTTGGCGGTTTTCATAGCAGCTGAGACCTTATTCAAAAATATTCTGTAAAACTAAAAATGGGTCCTAAAAAAATACCAACCAATATAAATAGAATAGTTCCTAGACAAACACAAAGGAAAGGAGGGGGTTGTAAACTCTGATGGCAATTTGGAGTAGTCAGTTTTGCAATAGTAGAATTCCTATTGACATATCTGGCTTCACATATATAGTTTCAACTTCTGTCTTTCTCTTAAGAACACAACTAAATAGCAGGCAATAAAATTTAAACTGCAGTCTTTTCTGAGACTCCAGCTCAATGGTTATTATACAAAAAAACCCAAAACCCCCAAACCAACCAAAAAACTCCCCAAAACTGTCAAATGCTTATTTCAGCCTATACAGCTTTAAATATACATAATACAAGCAAAATGTTTGAGCTCCCATGTACACTCACAGGTTGTCCCCTTTAGGCAGTAGAAAAAGCTCTCTGCTCAATTCCCCATATGACATTGAGAGTCCACAAGGAGAAGCAATTAATCACCCAATCTGTGCTGCTAGTAGAGGGACTACAGAAAATAGCAAGTCCCAATGCACCAATGATAGCCCCCTCAGCTCCCAACAACAGAAATGCCAGCCCTGCTTATGGGTTGCACTGGGACCTCCTTTGTTGTGCTCCAATCAACTTTACTAAATCCCTTTTTCCTTGCCTGTACAAGACTGAATTCTGGTGTAGAGGGCAATCTCCATCTTGCTTCAGTTCTGTTTTTAGTGCTAGACACTGAACCATTCCTGTTAAAAGGAAAAGAGTCAGGCAAGGCCAAATTCTGCATGGACAATACACCAGACGCCACCCATTTATCATCAATAAAATTATACCATCTGCAAGCCAACATAGAATCTGTTGCAGAGATTTCTTGGTTGACCCAGAATCAGTAACTACAGCAAATGAACCATCACAGGACAATAATTCTTAGGAACTATTTTTAAGAGCTGGGCAGGTGATGGGGCAGTGACGGAAAGTTCTGTTTTGAAGCTTTAGTCTCGGAGAAAGGACATTTTATTACAAGTAAACCTTTCCCAGATCAGCAGACTGTCACCAGCCCGATCTCCTAGAAGGCGTTTCAATTTATTCACTTGCACCAAATAAGTAGCTGTCACTTATACTGCACATGCCAATACAGGAATGCTGCAGACTCACCCACTCCTTTCTCACTTGACACAAATGAAAAATGTGTGCCTCAAAAAAGTTCTGTCTTTTATTAATCCAAAAGTATATTACAAATAACTTTCCACAGAAGCAGAGGTTGCTTTTGATGGGCAGGGAAGTGAAAGACAGACCTCTTTGATCAATATTGTTCAAAAATAGTCTGAGATCAAAAGAAACTTAGTCAATAAATTAAATTTGTTAATAGAAGTAAATTAGAAAAAATTTGTTTCTCATGCAAATTCATACACATTTTATCCTATTTATATACATTTTAACCCTTCAGAACCACCAGGTAGAAAACTCAATTCAGGAAATGTTAATTGCAATACCTTCAAGTATTAGTACCAACACACAAATGTGCTGAATCAGCTATTTATTATTCCAATGAGTCATGTATAGAGCCTCATGGGGGAAGGATTTACTGCTTACCTTTTATCTTATCATCTAGTAAAAATGCAACTGAAGCACAGGAAATCATTCCTTGCAGTTGGACTTCAGAGAGTAGCATTTCCAAGATATTAAAGCAGGTACTCAATTAGCTATTTCCAGATCTCTGCTATCCTAAAGGCTTACTAAGATTAAACTACCGGGATAGAAGATCCCTCACATAGCTCACTTCTGTTCTGGATACATGTGCATACCACAGAGGAGCTAGGTGTAAGCAGGATAATAAAATGAGACAGAGTTTTGTATAAACTTGCACAGAGCACTAGCTCGTTTTTCTCTTACTTTTGAAAAAAGTGAGAGAGAGGAGGGGAGAAAAATGTGATTAACACTGCAGGATGGATGTAGCTAGATGGCCCTGCAAAGATCTCTATAGAGAAAATAGGGTGCTTGGAGTTTGGAGACAGAAAGGTCAACATTTGAGAGTTGCCACATCACAGCGTTTGCATTACCACAGTTATTTCTTATTCTAAGTAAAGGGAAACATCTGATACTACAGGGTTGACTTTTTAAACAGAGACCATTTAATCCACTTTTTTTTTTTTAAACACAAGGGGCAATTTATTACATGGGGAAAATACATTTTGCCATAGAAGGCTGGTTTTTCTGCAAAAGCTAATGAGATTGGCCTGCAAAAATGATGAATTTTCAGCAAAGATGCATTTGTGACCCTGTTTTCTCCTCTCTCTCTCTCCACACTTTGTTGCTGTCTACACATTCTGTCTTCCCACCTTCCATCTATGTTAAGGTTTTAGCAGCTCCAGGAAACACTCAACTGCAGTAGATACAGATGAACCTTCCCATTACTTAATATTCAATTATGAAACATTTGTAATGATGTTATTTCAAACACGTCTGCAATTACAGTATGGCTGCATCAGCTATCATTTTGTTGAAATAAATACCAAAGTGTTTTGACTATGTCCTACTTTATGCCGGATTTTTTGCGAGTACTCAGATGCTGTTATTGAAGCATGCATTCATGCTGCTGGGACAATATTTAAGACTAATGCTCCTTAGAAACCTCAGCTGTATGCACTGTAAAGGTTAAAATACCCTGAAAAAGAATTTGGTCATTTTATGGGATATAAGAAAGAAAACTCTAAGATGTGAAGTTTTACATGTAAAGTTTTTTCACACCTTTTAAGCTAAACAACCTTCTCTTGGTGGATCACAGGATTGGTAACAGGATACAGAGTACTTCACCTCTAGGCCACTAATTCAAATATTACCATGTCAATGCCTGAAAATGATCATTTTAAGTCTTTTCAATGGGTTGAAATAAGGTAGTGGTTCTCAATACCTTTCCCCATGGATTAGTGTCCATATGTCAAACTGCACAAACCCCTTTGGCAGCCCAAGGGATGTCTAAAATTGGACGGGAATGAAGAAAAATATTCTCCCATCTGCAGAGGGTTTGTCACATCAGTAGGGCAGTGTGGAGGAAGCAGCTGGCTTTGCCATTTTTCATGCCATATCTATTCAGAGGATAAACAGAGGACTTCATTGCAGTCAGTCAATCACCTTCCTGAAGCACTACATTTGCTTGCATTGGCTTAAAAAGTGAATTCTTCTGCATAAAATCAGAATTAAGTAGTGGGGAACCAACATACAAAAGCAAAATTACTTTCTTATGGAGGTTCAAAAATATTTATGTACGGTTGGGTGCACAATATGTGCTCTGTTCAAAAGCAATAACTGATAAGCAGGACAGACATAGCAACTGGAAAGCAAGATTTGGTAGAATTTTTTTGACTCATTGCTCTATAGTGTACTTTGTGTTTTATTAGTTATTTTTATAATCTGGTGATGCCTCCATTCAGTAACATCCAGAAGATAAGCAAACAGTACAAGTTTACTTACCAAAGGTAGTTTTTAACTAATGGTTGAACTGCAACAGAGGCTGTGGGGGGGGCTACCTGAAATTGACTACTGAAGCTGAGGGATGGCTATGAGGATTAGCTTTTCCTGTGGAAAAAACGGGAGTTCTGGAATGAGCCAGGACAATGCAAGTCTTATATGTTATAACAACGCAGTGATAAAACAAAAGCACGGCCCTCAATTTTTTTCCATTCACATTTTGCATAAACATTTTCCCTTATGATACTGAAAGAGTAAATTTTCTGATAAGATATTGATGCGGGTGTTTCTAAAAGAGAACATATATTATGCATTGTTTGCTAAGGTAAATTCTTTCCTGTTAAGTATATCTGGTAAATATGTAGGAAACTAGTTGACTAAGTGGCAAGAATACAAGTTAGCTTCCTAAGACTGGCTTTAATTTATGCACTCACCTTTTTTCAAATATTTTTCCTCGAGGAAGATTCACTAGGTTCTTTTGAATACCTTTATTTTGCCTGTTCTGCCTCCTCTTTGGCATAAGTTTTCTCAGGGTTGTAATGTCATAAAGTTAGCAAGTTCCTCAAAGTGTTAAAAAAAACAACCTGATTATTTCCCCCTAAATAAATGCAATGGAAGCCTGCACTAATGAGCATCTTTTAATATAATGCAGCCAATAGCCTGGAGATTAAGGCACAATACAAGGGAATGCATAAAGAACATAAAAATATAAGAATGGCCATACTGGGTCAAGACCAGTTGTACATCTAGCCCAGTATCTTGTCTTCTGACAGTGGCCAATACCAGGTGCTTCAGAAGGAATGAACAGAACAAGTGATCCATCCGGTCACCCATTTCCAGCTTCTGGCAATCAGAGGCTAAGGACACTTCAAAGCATGGTTTTCCATCCCTGGTTAATAGCCATGGATGGACCTATCCTCCATGAACTTATCTAGCTCTTTTTTGAACCGTTATAATCTTGGCCTTCACAACATTCTCTGGCAAAGAGTTCCACGGGTTGACTGTCTGCTGTGTGAAGCAATACTTCCTTTTGTTTGTTTTAAACCTGCTGCCTATTGGTGACCCCCCAGTTCTTGTATTATGAGAAGGGATAAATAACACTTCCTTATTTACTTTCCCCACACCAGTCATGATTTTATAGACCTTTATCATATTCCCCTTTAGTCATCTCTTTTCCAAGCTGAAAAGTCCCAGTGTTACGAATCTCTTCTCATATGGAAGCTTTTACATACTTCTAATAATTTTGGTTGCCCTTTTCTGTATCTTTTCCAATTCCAATATATCTTTTTTGAGATGGGGAGACCACATTTGAACGCTGTATTCAAGATGTGGGCATACCATGGATTTATAAAGAGGCAATATGATATTTACTGTTTTATTATCTATCCCTTTCCTAATGATTCCCAACATTATGTTTGCATTTTTGACTGCTGCTGCACATTGAGTGGATGTTTCCAGAAAACTATCCACAATGACTCCAAGATGTCTTTCTTGAATGGTAACAGCTAATCACCCTGTTTTGTGAGATCCCTTTGTAACTCTTTGCAGTCTGCTTTGGACTTACTATCTTGAGTAGTTTTGTATCATCTGTAAATTTTTCCACCTCACTGTTTACCCCTTTTCCAGATCATTTATGAATATGTTGAACAGTACTAGTCCCAGTATAGACCGCTGGGACACCCACTATTTACCTCTCTCCATTCTGAAAACTGACCATTTAGTCCAACTCTTTGGTTCCTATCTTTTAACTGATCCATGAGAGGACCGTCCATCTTATCCCATGATAGTTTACTTTGCTTAAGAGGCTTTAGTGAGGGACCTTGTCAAAGGCTTTCTGAAAATCTGAGTATACTAAATCCACTGGCTTGTTGACCTCAAAGAATTCTAGTAGATTGGTGAGATATGATTTCCCTTTACATTGACTCTTCCCCAACATTATCGTGTCTGATAATTCTGTTCTTTACTATAGTTTCAACCAGTTTGCTTGATACTGAATTTAGGCTTACAGTCCTGTAACTGCTGGGATTGCCTCTGAAGCCTTTATTAAAAACTGGCATCACATTAGCTATTGTCAAGTCAACTGGTAGAGAAGCAATTTAAATGCTAGGTTACATACTACAGCTATTAGTTCTGCAACTTCACATGAGTTCCTTCAGAACTCTTGGCTGAATACTATGTGGTCCTGGTAGCTTATTACTGTTAAATTTATCAATTTGTTCCAAAACTTCCTAATGACACCTCAATCTGAGACAGTTCCTCAGATTTGTAACCCAAAAATAATGGCTCAGGTTTGTAAATCTCCCTCACATCCTCATCCATGAAAGACCAATGCAAAGAATTCATTTAGTTTCTCTGCAATCGCCTTATTTTCCTCGAGGGCTCCTTTAGCACCTTGATTGTCCAATGTACCACTGATTATTTAGCAGGCTTTCTGTTTAAAACACATTTTGCTGTTATTTTTGAGTCTTTGTCTAGTTGTTGTTTAAATTATTTTTTGGCCTTACTAATTATATTTTTACATTTCACGTGCCAGAGTTCATTCTGCTTTCTATTTTCCTCAGTAGGATTTAGCTTCCACTTTTTAAAGGATGCCTTTTTGTCTCTAGCTGCTTCTTTTATTTTGTTGCTTAGCCATGGTGGCACTTTTTTTGTGTTCTTGCTACATTTTTTAATTTTTTACATTTTTTATTCAGCATCTTGCTGAATAGACACAATTTTATGTCCTATGTTATTCTTTTAAAAGGCAAAATATGTTTTTCCTATTGGAGTGCTTATTAAAAAACAAAAATCACTATACAAGTTTGCCAATGTGTAAAGAAATGCATGTCTTTTTGAATCATGTAACATATGTAAGTGAAATGACTATACACAAAAAGTTATATACGGATGCACAAAGCGATACTGTCTACAATAGAAGACAAATCTATGTTGAAATCATTCCACTGAATAGGACGTTCTCCTAAAGCACTTTGCTTCAAAATAATTGAGAAAAAAACATTGCTATAATAAGTGGCAGAGAAAACCGGATGAGGAATGCATTTTGATAGTGGAGTATTTTTAAACAAAGTACGGAAAGATGGTCCAACTGGGATGCTCTAATTTTGACTGATGTATGTGAAATGTGTATATGGGTACTTATGTAGTTCCATTACTGTAGCATTCTCCTAAATATTTAAAAACAAATCATAAGTCAATTTTTCCCTTCCAAATCCACATGAGAAACAGTACCATTAATTGATAGCAGTTTTCAATGCTATTTATGATTTTTGTGGGTATGATGTGGGTTGGTGCGTGCACAGAAATAAGCAATGCATTTAGGTTTCAAACCTGCAAACTCACATACATGCTGAACTGGAGACACAAGTGGTGCTATTCAAGTCATTAGGACTACTCCCATTATTGACTCTTTGCAGGATTGGGGCCTTACATCTGAAAATGGTAAAGTCCACAGACGCTCATCTCTTGTGATATTGAGTTCCATGGTCTAAGTCAAGCTCCCACACATAGAACTTTTGTGGGTGAATCCATTTTAAATTTTGGGTTTTATGCCAAGATTCGTTCCAATTTTATGATTATTATTGCCCCATTTTCCAACACTATTATCCCGTTTAGACACCGCCATTGCCCCTCTGTCAGTGGATAGCAGAATTCCGAGTTCAGCTTCACAGTGGAGGAAAAATCAGTGACGTGGTGTGTGGGTATGTTCTAAGTGTAATTTGGTTTAGTTCTGCAAATGCACCCATCCTGGAAGAGATGCAGGGCAATCAGGCCAACACCATTGCCCAGTTCCCAGGGAGCAGTACTGCTTCCAGAAATTAACCCAAAGACCAAGACAGATGGCAAACTCTCCTTCTGCTTCCAGAGCTCCCTTTCTAAGGGCTGCTACTCTTCATCGACCCCTGCATAACAAAAACTAATGATAATAAGCAGCATTTCTTGAAGAGTAAATACTTGCCCACCTACAAAGAAGAAAAACCTTGGATAAGATTATGTATAATGGTACCACCTGCCATAACACTGTAACAAACAAAAGAGCAATCACTCCAAACTCTGCACACCCTTGGCTAACCTTAAAAACGTATAATAAACAGATTCCAGCATTTACCAAGAGATCACTCATTAATAAAGACAACTAAAAGTCTGACCATCCCTTCAATCACTCCTCATCCTTCAAACTTCATTCTGAACAACTATATTGCCAAGGTATTTCATTTAGCAATGCCTATTGAATAGATTTTTATGAAATACTCCTTCATTTGCACCATCATGAGGTTTAAAATATAGTGGTCATTAACATTAGAACAAGTTATAGAATACACAGGTACTAAGCTGGCAGTAAAGCTATCAGAAGCATCAAGATTTTGGATAAGTCTCTACCAAATAATTCAGTACCTAAAAGTGTTCTTTTTCACTCACCATTTTTGTTTTGTGATTATCATTGTTAAATGGATAAGCAGCCTTAAGTGAACATAGCAGAGTAGATGGATAGTCTCAGGCAGATTTACAGATGGCTCGAGTATAGGTCTACGTGAGCAAATACATTTCTGCCACGTAATAGAAAGACAGGGTATTTTATCTATGTTAATTTGAGGTGTATGTTTAAGAGTAAAAGTGATATGTGAGATGTATACATCCCAGTTTCTATGTCTGTCACAAACCAAGATCCAAATTGCAGTTTTGGGGGGATTTCTTTGATTAGTTTTTGAATGATTGTCTGCTGCACTTATGTTATATTCTACCACGTAGAAAATAATTCGGCTGTGGCTTTGAAAGGTTCACTAAGAAATGGCAGATGACAACCATCATCTTCAATAGGTATTTCTGTGCTTCATGACAAGTAAAAATGTTTCTAATAAATCTGAAGGCTACAGCTTGGGAATGCACAGAGGGGACTGGAAAAAATAGTGTTTTTAATAAATAAAATCCAAAGGAGTACTGTGCCACAAGGTTTTGAGGACAAAGCCTAATAAACTATAAAACTGCATTTCCCTATGAGCACTGAAAACTAATGAAGGACCATAAAGTAAATGACTTTTTTGGCTGAATTTTTCAGCTTGATACAAAGCGTAACTTTACTAGAGTTTCAATATATCACAGTGTAGGCCAGGCTATACAATGCTTTATAATCATTCGTTCAGCTTCTATATATCAAACTGTCCAGCAAGTAAATGGCCAAGAAAACATGAAGACATGACATCTTGGGGGTTACATAAAAGCAGTAGCATTGTGCAGGACACAAAGGCTCATTATTTAGGCAAAACTCCCAAGGACTGAGTATGGCGGCGTTTGCCCCTTCTATTGTGTGAGACGTCACAAGATGTCACACACGTGCATTTAAATAAATCCTTAAGACAAACTCACCACAGATATAAGTGAATGTAACAAGTCTTTGCAAGGCCAAGTTAGCAACTGAATCATAATGCATTAAAGGTTTTTTTAGGTAGTGATGTTTTGAAGAATCTGAAGAGCGAGTCTGAGTTCATTATGAAAACTGTTAAGATTCCAGCAGTAAGAAATTTTCATCCGGTGGCTATGTCAGACTGATGAGGTTTTATGTATTGCTTGTCTATCACCATCACCATCCTAACACAAGTTAAATTTTATTCCAGTTAGTCAGATTTTGCAAATGTATCATCTTTCACAGATTTGCTTTCTTCTATGTTGTTCTTTGATACTGCAGTATGAAAACCAAGTGGTTAGCTCGACGGGGTCTTAACTTTGTGCTGTGCAATACAGCAGCTTGCAAGATAGAGTCAATATTCTTGCTTCCTACAGGTGGGGAGAGGGTGGGGGCAACTTCTGAAAGTGAACCATTGCTCTTAGAGAGCTGAAATTATTGCCTACCTAAACAAGGCACTGGGGAGCAACTAGCAAAGTAAATGGAGTGAACAGGAACAAGTCCCTGCTTTATCTGGACAATATTTGTCAAAAGCTAAATGAACAAAAATTACTTGGCTCTTCATGTAACTTCAGACAGCATTTCCCAGAACTCAGCTTTAAATCACTGGCAGACTCAGACAGACAAGTTAATTATTGCGGAAATGTCTTTTGTCTAATTTAACTCAGTGGGTCAGCACTTGTCAGACTCTGTTTTTCAGCTTTCATGTCAACAGAATGCTTCTGAACTAGGAAAAGTGTTGCCCGCTTCCATGGTTTTACTGCAAGTCTCCTGGTATTTGATGCTTTTCTTAAAGCGCCCACTCCTGGACTCATGTTATTTTGTTAGAATCTGAGCTTTCATTTAAATAAAAAGCAGTATTTATTGGGGTTATTTATGGATTTCATGATTTTTTAAGGCAAACGTATAATTCTGGGGGCCTGACCCATGATTTTTAATGGGGGGAGGGATGCCAATGTCCTAGGAATGATATCAGTGTCACAACATTGAGGAATATTAACAAGGCAACCTGACTACACTTGTAATTGATGACTGCAGGATTGAGACCAAGTCACATTACTGAGATCAACTGGATGCCTTCTGAGTGAGAACAAGATTTGCTCCCACATTAGTTAATTAATTTGCTGAGCCAGTAGCAATGATTCTTGAAATGTCATGCTGAACTAGGAAGATACTACCCAGCCCAGAACTCATCCTACAGATTATTAGAGAAAGAAGAGGAAGCGGTAGCAAGACGACCCCAGGTCCCTAAGTCAACATCCCTTACCATGTAGCACCTGATGCTCACATTGCTTCCTCCCCAGGAGACTCACATCAGTCTCACCACCATCTACATTATTGCCATTTATTTTAAGCTTACTTTATTGCTACCATATTCAGAGCTGTGATCAAGGCAGCATCTGCCATACCTTTTAGATAGCTCCAGCCAGAACTAGCTTCACTGGTGTCCTATAAAAATAAAGCTCTTTTGCCAATAATTGAGTGAGCAGGCTTCAAATTCACATGCCACTGCTATAGAATAAGTAGAACTCAATGAAACAAATATGCGGGCAGAAAACGAACCCAAAGGGGAGAAAAGCACAACTGAAGATAACTGTATTCTAAATGCAGAGGGATACTTTGGGAAACACTTTATTTTGGGGTCTGTCCGGTGGCAAAATTAAAGTGGTGAAGGCACATCTGGCCTGAGAAAACGAAATGAACATTTAAAGAAGTATAGAGCTCAGTCCTACAAGGTGCTGAACATTCTGTGCCTGAACTGAGAGAGCACTGAAACATGGCCTCACTCAGAAGCATGTGGGTAGTCTCCATCAACATCCTCTTTTCAGAACTGAGCCCATGGCAAGGATTATAGCCACCCATTTATAAAACACTTAAATATTGCTTTGTTTTAGCTGATTTAGCTTGGTGAACAATCTGCTTTGAGCAGCTGAGTTAACTTTTGTTAGCAACAGCAGCTCAAGGACAAAGACACCTACTCTGAACAGTAACTGTAACTTGAAGGTGTGGGTTCAGGACTTTTTATCATCATAAACTGCATCAGTGGCAGATTTTGTTCTGGCTACAGGAGCAATTGCTGGCTAATCAAACTACAAGATACACTATGCTTCCTGAGTAGAAAAAGGCTGTTTTTCTGTTTGTGAAGGTCTGAATTTTCAGTCTAATTGAAAAAAGGAATTGTTATTAATGACACTTTTGTTTCTGTTTTGCCTGTCTCAGTACAAGGAGTTGGAGTCGTCATTCCAAATGTGTCTCACGCCCTTAATAATGATATATCTAACATACCTGATCACAATAAAGTCTCTGGTACTACCGCAGTCCTCTAGAACTCACACAAGATCTCCTTGATGACTGGTGTTCATGATGTTGAATAATATAAACAACATCAGTTCTCTGACAGATTTAGACTTATATTTTCAGAAGTGTACAGGAGTAACTGCACACATAAAAGTTACCTATTCAATTACTGTACTTATATGTCTACCACATTAAAATGATGGATGCATTTTGCATATGCAATTGGACAAATGGGTTCCTGAAAACCTGCCCCCTCAATTATTGTGATCTGATAGATGAAATGAAAGCCTCATTTTGCTATGGAGCTGCAGCACATGAAACTAAACAGGATTTAGTCAAAGGACAAAGTTCTCTCTCTGGAATCAAAATCCAGAAGAGTGATATGAGATTCTTAAATTGACAGCTGGTTTGGTTCAGATAAGCATGGAAACAATCTAGATCACATTCACACTTATCTGAACCCTCATTAGTTTGGAATTCAAGGTGGAAATATCCCAAGATGAGGCTCACTCAGTACTTTCTAGTTTCAGCTGGGCCAGAAATACTTTTTAAAAGGCCAATATTCTAATCCTTTGGCTTCTGGGTGGAAAATAAATTCAGGATATACAGAAACTTAAGACGACTAATTTATAACAAAATGTTAAGTGCTTTTTTTGTTTTAAACCTTCATGAAAGGTCCAGATGGTTTTGAATTTGGGGTGAAAAATTTGGGTTAGTCTTGATTTACCTATTCACATCCATCACTAATTCCATGGCTAAAATAGAGCCTGCAGTGCAGGCTAAAGGGAATTTACAGTTCTGAGACAGACTAGTAAAAGGAACCTGAAAATAATTTAGATCTGAAATTGGTTTGGAAGATGAAAACCTGAGCCTCTGGCCTTTCAAACATAAATGGTGAAAGCAGCAAAGGGTCGGGGGAAGGAGCTCCATGCACTAGTATCAAAAAGCTTTAGAAGTGACAAAGTATACTGTGTCAACTGGAAAAGAAAAAAAAGATTAAATTCGGCTGCCACTAAGGAAGATGGACTTGAGGGAATAGCTAAACCAATGATGACTGCCACTAAAAATTATTAAACATTTTTTAAAGAATCTGTAAATGCTGTTGTAAATGCTATGCACAGAGGCATTTCAGGTAGCATGGAGCCTGCATTGAAAACCCCATAAGTGCTGCCACTTTCACAATCACAGCAAACAACCATTTCACCTGAATCAAAATCCTCATTAGCTTCATAACCCACCCTCTTAGTGGCTCTAGTCCTAAGCATGATGAAGGAGAGGCCCCCACTCTTGTGATTTACCCACTCAGTAATTTGCAGGAGAAAGCGGATGAAAGTAAAAAAGAAAACAGAAGAGCAAATAACAAAGTTTGCATTCTGAAGTGTATAGGAGATAGGATCAGAGTTCAGATTGGTTTATGGCTTATTTTCTTCTTCTCTTTCCTTAACCTGGATGTGAACAAGTTAATAGATGAGATAAGAGAACTGCAGAAATCTCTCAAAATCCTATTCAGCATAAGGCTACATAAGTGCATGAAATATAAAAATAAATGGTCAGTTGATCTCCTGGATAACAAGGTTCAGGGTGCTCTTAGAAATTTCTTTTCAGGTGCTATCAAAGATGAATGTGCCCAAAAATGCTTTTCTTGAGGCATCTGAAGAACAAGTTGCAGAGCGGATTTGGGATAAGAGAGAGCTATGATGAAGTAAGAATGGATCTGACAAAGCCATAAGAGTAATTTCCTCTCAATACCAATTTGGTGAAAACTCAAAATAATCTAGTCCCACAAATATTTGTATTTATTTTGATTTGTACTTTGGTAGCTTTAGTTTACAAATGGATTTGAGGAATAGCCCCATGCAGACCACCACTACAGTAATCTAATCTTGAGGTGACAAAGGTATGGGTTACACTCATGGGGTCTTCAGTTGAAACAAAGGATCTCAACCTTTTGACTAGATGTAGATAGAAAAAAGTCATTGCAAGTTTTAGCAGTAAATGGTGGATGCAATCTTACATATAGCTTTTGGTTGCTTCCCCAATCCTTCAGTTTATCTGCAATGAGTCTTAGATCAGGTTGTTTTCATCAATGCCAAATACTGATCAAGCCCCTTGGACAACTCTCTAATGCAGGCAAGACAGAAATAACACCATGGGTATCATCAGCATAATGAAAACATTTCCGTTCATCTCTTCTCAGTAACTACCCTAAATCCCCCCTGTTCACACTGACTAGGAACAGTGACAGCATCAGAACTTTGGGGTAGAAAAACAAGTGCCCAACTTTACCTTCTGGAATCTCTCTGAGAGAAAGGAACAGAACTGCATGAGCACAGCCTTATAACACTCCCACCAACCACCTTAGGGTAGTAATTAGCTCTTCAGTAACCACAGTAGCAAAAGGTAGTTGGACAAAATACAGCATGGATATCTACACATTATCAATTGTGGTAAAAGATCATTGGCTAAAGGGACAAGTTCGGTCTCTAAGTTAGTAACCTGACTGACAAGAGTTGAGGATGTCAGTGGCACTGGAGGCCAGATTTTTAAAAGGCTTTTTGGCACCTAATTCCTATTCAATTCACTGGGAGGTAGCTGCCTAAATACCTTTAATCCAGACAATTCCTGTTCTCTCTCAACCAGAAGTAGAATATTAAGAAAGCAGTCAATAATGGAATAGTTTCTCAACATTAAGGGTTGGCTTTTTAAACAGAGGCAGAACACACATTTCCTCAAAAACAGTTGGCTTTCCTCAAAGAAAAACTGGCAGTCTCCATCTTCAAAGGCCCTAGCACTTCCCCAGTGGCCTTGATCAGCCAGAAAGCTTGTGCTTTCAGTCCTTGTCCTGTCTCCAACAGATCCAGAACTTCCAAGAGTGACACTAACATAAAATCAAGCAGGGAGGACCTAGTTTGCATCCTCTCCAAATATCATAATGCCCCTAGGAATATGGGGAGGGCGCTAGGAGGAGACAATCGTTGTAGCACTGTTCTGAAAACTGAGTTCTCGGAGGCCATTCAGTGACTTGTATTTTTTTTGTTTCAAAAAGAAATAGAAAAGAGAGAGAGAGAGAGAGAGAGAACAAACCTGATCCAATGTAGCAATTTCTATGTTCCTGTGTTCTTATTTAGACTAACTTGGGCTTTACGCTCATATGGAATTTACATTTACAGAATACAGTACAGTTGAAAAATGCCAGATGCTCAATTTAGATGCCACTGAAAAAGCTTTCAGAGGAGACCTAACAAAAACTGCCCAGATACATTCCATAACTCTGTTCACTACACCTTTTGAACGGCATTGTTGACTGACCTTCAGATTCTAAATGTCAGGTATTTTTAATCACCAAAATCAAAACCTGGAAAATAATTTGCTGGGTTAAGAATCATTAAGTTTTAATAAAAGCCTTCCCATAGCTAGAACAGATTCTTCTTTAGTACCCAAAGGAGATGTCTACTTTGCTATCACCAAGTAAAAGAAAAAAATATTTTCAGTACTCAAAAAGGTAAATGTTATATAAAAAAGAGTATCATTTTGTTTCCAAAGGGCATTTTTAAAATAAAACTTATCATATAATGTTGAAACTATCCATGCATACTACATTTTGTTAATTCAGACAGTAATGTTCAATGGTTTGAAAAATTTTAATGAGAACAGTTCTTAGTAGATTGAAGTCCTTGAAAACTGGAATTTGAGGTGGATGTCATGGTTAGCAATTGAAAAAGTGACTCTCTTTAAAAATATTTCATGTTGTCCCTATAAACTTAATATGTGTTTAGAGTGTTTTATAGTGTACTAAAGCTTCATCATAACCTCTTCTGCCTAAAGCTGTCCCATTCTGTCTAAGCAGTAATGACATGAGTCAAAGGTTTGTTAGACATTATTGTGAAAAATAAAAATATGACCTGATTTGGTATTGAAGGTGAAATCCCTGGGTTTGGCTGCCACCACGTTCACCCCTGATCAAAAACAAAGCCTGTGAAAGTCAACCTCTCGTTACCAAATGTGATATGAACTACTGCTCTTCTAGCATACAGAAAATGTCAATAGAGAGGTCAAAAGGAGACTAAGAAATAATAATAATTAAAAACAGGATTTTATGGATGTTTGATTGATTCCCACACCTTGTGCCTCTCTACCAGGTCTGGTAGCACTATGAAGATCATGAGCTGAACTCCTTGACAAGAGTGAGTGGCTCTCATTGCCATGTGATGGCCCTTGTTTTATCCAAAGTAACATTGCTGGTTGATAGAAGACTCATTGGCCACAGGAAATAGCTAAGTATGGAATCTTCCATAGGAGACAGAGTTATGTTAAACAGGCTCATAGGTATGCCATTTAATTTCATGCTTCTATTTCTTAAAAAAAGAACAATATAATAATAGAGATAGGTTTGAGATGCAACATTCAGATCCAGGTCCATATATGAATGCTCACTGAGTTCAGATCTAGGGTTTTCATTCAGGCACCATCTCTACATAAAACAGTTTAGAAATCTTCAAGAGACATGAAAACAAAAATGACAATTTTAGAATACAAGTTATAATAAAAGGACACATTTCAACAGTTTAAGTGTCAACTTGTCTCGTTGCCTATAATCACAATGATTGAAGCTTCTGTATTTCAATGGCAAAAATAGCACAGATATAATAGGGAAAGCCTATTGCAGTTCATTAGTCATGGTTCATTAGAAGAAATAAGTTTAGTGGTAGTATTAGGCCCATTTAGAAATTGTGAGTTCTCAAGAGAACAAGCTCTCAAGGTTAATGTTTTGTTTATCCCCCCTGAGAAGCTGTAGATAAGGGGGTGGGGTTGGAATGGTATTTAGGCAGCCACTGACTTAACAGCAGATAGGCAAAGAAAGATAGACTGGTGGCACATGTAGAGCAGGAAAAGGACTGGCATTTCATGTCTGGATCCTCTGTGTATAATGGGCTGATTCAGCTCATTCATTTACTCTAAATGAGGAGTAAACAACGAAGGCCCAGCAAGCTGCTCCCTGTGAGCAGATGCTTATGTTTGTATAGAGCTTTCTGTGCAAAACAACTTGCAGGATTGTGACCTGCCTCTTTTCTGTGGTTCCAACGTATTAGGGAGGTCAAAATTCAAGTTACTTCTTCACCTCTTACTAAGGATTGGTGAACAGGTTCTTCTACTGGAGATGGAAATTGCTCATGAATTATCACTTTACTAATATGCATTGAGGTAAAGTAAGCATTAAAGTATGAAAAACAGAAACTAAGCAGATTTTCTTCCAACAACTCCATCTAATATTACCTTTTGAGGGCAGTCAATTAATCTGACTGATATTTTTTATTGTATTAAGTGCTTAATGGCTATCTGAATGACTAAAAGTAGCAAAATAAAGAGACTATACCATATTCTAACCAATGCTACTTCAATCTTTCCTAATATTAGAACAGAGTGGAATTAAGGATCCTCCTACCTTTCTTCTTTTCCTCGACTAAACTGTGGGAGGGAGATAAAAGGTCAAATGTTGGACAATAGCCTTCAGAAGAGTTTGGGTAAGCCTCTGAACTAGACCTAACCTTAGAATCTTTGAAGAGGGATCCATCACCAGTTGTTACCCAAGCCAGTATGTCGAGAGTTCAAAAACATACTTAAGCATGTGAGTAGTCCTATTTGTTCCCACAGGATTACTCATGTGCTTAAAGTCAAGCACATATTGCCTCAGAGCCTATACTAGGGATAAAACAATTGGGCTCATTCAACTTTCACTCAACAATAATGTTGTGATAAACCCAACAACTCCAACCAAATTAAACCACAGGCTTTTCCTTAAAAATGACTTTTTTAAAAATAGTAATTTATTAAAATTAAATTTAATCAGAGCAACTAAATGAAGCATTGAAATGAACTGAATTAAAGTCAAAACATGAGCTAAAACATGCCTAGGGGAAACAAACATATTTTTAATTTTCCTCTGTAACTACAGACTCTAGTGTCTGTCCTGTAATGCAAGATGTGGCAAAAGAGTTCTCACTAAATTCTAAATTATGAATGAGACGATGAATTAGTAATGAAGAAAAAGTTGAGGAGAAAGAGTTAAAAGGGAAGGCAGTTCTGTCTTTGGCATGTAAGGTGCATAAGCTTGAGTAAATGACCAAAAAATCTTAAGAAAAAAAGCAGCAAAATGTGGAACTAAAAATGAAGCTTGAAAGCATAAGTTGTTTTAATGTGCCACTGAGTCATAGTTTATAAAACATAAAAGGAAAGTTGAAAAAATGTCATATTTAATGTGGGAAAGAAGGTACAGAAATTAAGTTGTCAGAAACAGGAGGAAGAGTACAGAAGCCCTTATTGGGTGGCTCAGGAGCAATTAATTATGGTGAAGCAGAGTGCATCAGCAAACCATACTAAGTGCAGGAAGGAACAGGAGGATTTGATGAAGCAAATCTGTGCTTTAAGGGGTCATGTCATGGGCATTAAGCAGGGGAACCAAAAAGGATAGGAAGTTAAGAAAATTAAATGAGACTACAGAAGGAAAGGCTACACAAATTAACAGGAGACTGGAACAGATTCAGGTGCTCAATAGAAAAGAAAGAGAATGCAGCTTCCTGGGTCCAAGAAACACCAGTGATTTAGTGAAATCTCCAGTGATTCGGGTGGTTTCAGTGATGGAGAAACTGAGGAGAACTTAGATGAAATAGATTATCTGGAGAAACTACCAGCTTGGAATTAATACCAGGTCAGCCTGATAGTAGATCCAGACAAAAATCTGAAAAGGAAAATGTAATATTAATCCTAAACTAACCACAATTATTAGTTTAAAAAGAAAAGTCGTATGCTTTTAACAAATGTTGGTTATATTAAATCAAAAAATATAGCTGGCTATTGGCTAAAAAACACAGATAAAAATTAATTCTACACAATTAAATGATTTGGAAGTTTGAATTTCCCATAGAATTCATCTGTTAATTGGCATACTGACTTGATCAATGACATCATCCCACTTCCTAGGATGGGGTTTATGTGTCCATGCAATCACATGAGCATTAATGGGGGGGAAGGTGGGAGGAGAAAGAGTTCCATTAATTAAATCAAATTAATTCAGATTTTAAGCAAAAATACTTAAGTGGATGCAATACATTTGTGTAATTGTGAAAGGTTTTTACGACCTAAATAGACAGACTGTTTATAAAACCCATTTAAAGAGGGAGATGTATGTGAAATGTCTGTGTAAAATGAATTGGCTTCAAAAGATTACAGTAAAAATCTGTTTGCCCTAATAATGAGAGAGTTTTTTTATTTTCAACATGCAATTATAAAGATAAATACTACTTTTATATTAAAAAGGTCAACTTAAGTAATTTACCAATAATTTAAAGTTAAAGATATTAAGTCATAAATTGCTATTGTGCCTTTAAATTAAGACTCCCGTGCAAGCTTGGATTCCAAGTTGAAACCTGACAGGAGATAGTAAAAAAGCAAAGATGTCACTTGGACACTCTGGCCAGCAGCCAACAATTGTACAAACAGAAGAGAAAGTGTTTATTTTTCTTCCTTTGCCATTTTCTGCTAAACTGTTTTGTCTGTAAAAAGAAACAAACAGGCAATATTGCTTTTAACCAAATATTTGGTTTTATGGGAATTAAGAATTGTTACCAATGGACACCACTCTTAAAACACAAAAAAGCACACAATAAAGCAATTGCAATTTTGAAGTGCTAAAATCTTATTTTAAATTTAAACAATGGATTTTGAACTCTGAAACCAAAACATTTAACCACTGTCAATTGACTTTTTTATTTAACAATTAAATTATACCTCTGAAATAGGTATCCCCTTTGGGTACATCGTACTGTTACAGAATTCAACATCTCTTTGAACAAGGCTATGCCTGATAAAAATGTTAAAAGTGATTTAATAAATAACATTAAAATGAAAAAAAGCCCTGCTCACCACCCTTAAACTTGCAAAGAATGGCAGGAGGAAGAGGAGAAGAAAAAACAGAAGTAAAGGCTCTTGAGTAAATTAAAATATTAAGCATATGTATAGAATGTTTTGTTGCTCACTTAAAGGGAATGTGGGTTATTGGTTGAAGGTTAGCAGCTTAATATGTTAATAGTCATAGGAGTAGGATTGCTATTTTTATCCTAGATAAAGAAAAGCCTTAACCCCTCCCTCCCTCCTTTCCTAAAGAAAATGTGTTGTTTTAAAAACTTCTGCAAGTAACCCCATTTCCTTTACTTTTGGTCAATTGCTGCCACTCACTGTAGGAATAAATAAATAGGCTTCATATCTTTGCATTTACCTGACTATGGGAGCAAGAGAATAGCCTATGGTCTGACTTTATGGTTTGACAGGGATATAGAATTGATTTAATTAACCATTTTTAATGTGTAGAACTCATTGTGTTTTGGGAAATGATCCAATAATAATATCTAATTCCCAGGCCATTGAAACAGTTTAAAAGCCTGCTCATTATAATTCATCAGATCTCTATACCCCTTTTTGGGATATTGTGCAACCAGTGGCAGAAGCAAGCCTTTGCTCAGCACAGATATGTCAATCATAGTTATTATGATGGGTCCTGTCCCACTGTCTTAAGAATTCTTGAACTTGCCTCCCCCAAAACTTTTACAATTTCCTTTCCATTTCCCATGGATAAATAAAGCACGTTGGTATCATAATCTAAACCATGTGCTTTTTTTTTCAGAAGCCGGCCGTTTGCCACACTAAGTAAGTTTGAACATGAATTGGTAAAACGTAGTTACTTACCAGTAACTGTTGTTCTTCGAGATGTGTTGCTCAGATCCATTACACTTAGGTGTGTGCGCGCCCACGTGCACAGATCTGCAGAGAACTTTTCTAGCAGCCCCTGCAGGGGCCGGTCTCAGCGCCCCCTGGAGTACCGCCACTATGTAGTGGTATATATAGCGCGACCGGCCCCTCCCCTCCTCAGTCCCTTCTTTCTGCCGACTCCGACAGCGGGGACGGAGGGTGGGTGTGGAATGGATATGAGCAACACATCTCGAAGAACAACAGTTACTGGTAAGTAACTACGTTTTCTCCTTCGAGTGATTGCTCAGATGCATTCCACTTAGGTGATTAGCGAGCCATACCTTGGAGGTGGGTAGGAGTCAACGGCGAGCTGCCCTCAGCACGGCTCTGCCGACTCGCGCGTCGTCCCTTGACTGCTGGACGACAGCGTAGTGCGCAGCAAAGGTGTGCACCGAAGACCAGGTGGCAGCCCTGCAGATGTCATCCAGGGGGACCCTTTCCAGGAAGGCTGCCGACGGGGCCTGGGCCCTCGTCGAGTGAGCCGTCACCACTCCTGGGAGCCGGACGCCTGCACGCTCGTAGCAGAGCCGGATGCAGGCGGTGATCCACTTGGCGATGCACTGGGCGGAGACCGGGGAGCCTCTCAACCTCTCTGCCACCGCGACGAAGAACTGCGTGGTCTTTCGGAGCGGTCTCGTCCTGTCTAGGTAGAACGCCAGCGCCCTCCTCACATCGAGGGTGTGCAGTCTCCTCTCGTCCTCGGACCTGTGCGGTTTAGGGAAAAACACGGGGAGGAAAATATCTTGGTTACAATGGAACCTGGAGACTACCTTAGGCAGGAACGCTGGGTGAGGCCTAAGCTGAACCTTGTCCTTGTAGAACACGGTATAGGGGGGCTCCGAGGTTAAGGCCCTTAGCTCAGAGACCCTCCTGGCCGAGGTAATGGCCACGAGAAAAGCCACCTTCCAGGAGAGAATCATCATTGGACAGGTGGCTAAGGGCTCAAAGGGGGGTCCCGTTAGCCTAAGACCAGGTTCAAATCCCAGGGAGGCACCGGGTCACGGACCTGCGGATAAAGCCTCTCAACTCCCCTGAGGAACCTCACCAACATGGGGTGGGAGAATAGGGACCGTCCCCCCATCAGCTGATGGAACGCCGAGACGGCTGCCAGGTGTACCCTGAGGGAGGCCAACGCTAACCCCTGTAGCCTAAGCTGCAGCAGGTAATCCAGGACAGCCTGCACGGGGGACGTACCGGGGGTTACGCCCCGCGACTCCGCCCAGCAGGTGAACCTCCTCCACTTGGCCCTGTAGGCGATCTGCGTGGAGAGCCTCCTGCTTCCCAACAGCACGCGTTGGACCTGCTCTGAGCAGGTTCTCTCCTCCTCCGTCAGCCAGAGAGCCTCCAGGCCGTCAGGTGCAGGGAGTCGAGGTTGGGATGCAGCAGGCGACCGTGGTCCTGGGAAAGCAGGTCCGGTCTCCTCGGGAGCTCGATCGGGGGAGCGACCGACAGGTCCTGAAGCAGGCAAAACCAGTACTGCCTCGGCCACGCTGGGGCGATCAGGATGACCTCCGCTCTGTCCCTCTTGATTTTCAAGAGGGCCCTGGGCAAGAGCGGGAAGGGGGGGGAACGCGTACAGGAGCGCCCCCGTCCATTCGAGGAGAAAAGCATCCGAAACAGAGCCCGGCTCGCGACCCCTTAGCGAGCAAAACTGCGGGCACTTCGTGTTCCAGGCCGATGCAAACAGGTCCAGACGGGGAACACCCCACAGACGGAAAATGCTGTCCGCCACCACCGGGTGGAGAGACCAATCGTGCTGGGGTAGAAACAACCTGCTGAGGCGGTCCGCCTCGTCGTTCCTGACCCCCGGCAGGTGAGAGGCGGTTAAACAAAAGTTGAACTTCACCGCCAAGTCCCAAAGTCGAAGCGCTTCCTGGCACAGCACCGAGGAGCGCCCCCCCCTTGTTTGTTGATATAGTACATTGCAGTGGTATTGTCTGTTAACACCTGCACCATTCTCCCCAATAAAGAGTGGCGAAACACTTCGCAAGCTAGTCTGACTGCCCTCAGTTCCCTGACATTGATATGGAGGGCAGCCTCTCCCTGGGACCAAAGTCCCTGCGTGGTCAGACCACCGGTGATATGGGCTCCCCACTCCAGGTCTGATGCGTCCATGATCAGCGTGACCGAGGGGGTGGGAGCCCTGAAGGGGATCCCTTCCAACACGGTCCCGGGGTCCAGCCACCAGTTCAGTGACCCCAACACCGCAGGGGGCACTGTTACCACCTTGTGGAGGGCATGCCTGCTGGGCATGTACACCTTGGACAACCAACCTTGGAGGGGCCTGAGCCTGAGGCGGGCCAACCTCACCACGTAGGTGCACGAGGCCATGTGGCCTAACAGCTGCAGGCACTGCCTGGCTGTAGTCGTGGGGCACCTCTGAAGTTGCGATATTATCGCCGTCATTGCCTCGAACCTCAAGCGTGGGAGGGAGGCTTTGGCCCGCACCGAGTCTAGGTGGGCCCCTATAAAGTCTATACGCTGCACCGGACACAGCGTCGACTTCTGCTCGTTTATGAGCAGTCCCAGAGCTTGGCAGGTGGTCTGGACGAAGGAGACCACCTCGCGAACCTGCGACTTGGTCTTGCCCCTGATCAACCAGTCGTCCAGGTAGGGAAAAATCTGGACCCCCCTACGCCGCAGGAAGGCCGCCACCACCGCCATACACTTGGTGAACACTCTGGGGGAGGAAGACAGGCCAAAGGGCAAGGCCGTAAATTGGTAGTGGGCACCAGCTACCATAAACCTTAGGAACCGCCGGTGGGCGGGAAGGATGGAGACGTGGAAGTACGCATCCTTCAGGTCGAGGGCAGCGAACCAGTCCCCTGGGTTTAGTACGGGAATGATGGATGCCAGGGACACCATGCGGAACTTCAGCTTTCTCATGAACCTGTTGAGCCTGCGCAGGTCCAGTATAGGCCTGAGGCCTCCCTTGGCCTTGGGGACAAGGAAGTACCTGGAGTAGAACCCCGTCCCCACCTCGAGCGGCGGAACCGCTTCTACGGCTCCTTTGAGCAGGAGGGAGTGAACCTCCTGTAGGAGTAATTGCTCATGAGAGGGGTCCCTGAAGAGGGACAGGGGGGGTGGGGAGTGGGGAGGAAAGGCCAGAAGCTGAAGGGCGTAGCCCCAGCGCACAATGTTCAGGACCCATTGGTCCGATGTTATTTCCCGCCACAGGCCGAGGTAAGGCCTTAGCCTGTCCTTGAAAGGCGGGAGACCACCCAGGGAACATAAGACGGTGCCACCCTCGGAGACACCGTCAAAACCGACCCTTGCCCTTAGGGTCTTGGGTCCTTTAGAAGAGGAGGCGGACGACGTTATGCGGTCGCGCCGTCCAGAGCCCCGACTCCTATCCCTTCCCCTTGCGGGAGGGAAGGGTCTAGGCTGCGGCCTCGGTTGTTGCCGCTGACGCTGAGGCGGCTGCTGCGGCTGTTTGCGGCTCTGCAACCTGGTCGCTTGGGGCGTGTAGAGGCCTAACGAGCGCAGCGTCACCCTTGAATCTTTAAGGGCATGCAGCTTCTCATCAGTCTTGTCTGAGAACAGGGCAGCGCCATCGAACGGCAGGTCCTGGATGGAGTGCTGCACCTCTGGGGATAAGTCCGTGGACTGTAGCCACGCTGCCCGCCGCATGGCCACGGCGGAGGCCATAGCCCTGCCTGCTGTGTCCGCAGCATCTGAGGCAGTTTGTAGCGCTGCGCCGGCCACCTTCATACCATCCTCCAGGACAATATTAAAGTCTGCGGCCTGGTCCGGAGGGAGGGACTCCGAAAACCTCCTCAAGGAGTCCCACAGGTTTAAATTGTATCTGCCTAAGAGGGCCTGATGGTTAGCCACTCTAAACTGAAGCGCCCCAGTGGACTAGACCTTCCTACCGTATAGGTCTAACCTCCTGCCCTCCTTGTTCTTAGGAGAGGCGCTCTGAGCACCCTGCTTGTCCTTTTGATTGGTGGCATCGACCACCAAAGTACCTGCTGCAGGGTGCGCATACAAGTATTCATGCCCTTCGGTCGGCACGTAACACTTTTTCTTGGCGCCCTTAGAGGTAGGGGCAACCGAGGCGGGGGTCTGCCAGACTGCCTTAGCCAGGCGCAGGACCCTTTCATGGACCAGGAGGGCTACCTTAGCCGGACCTTGTGACCCCACATGCCCGAAGAGGGGGTCCACCTCTTCCTCTAAGACCTTGACCTCAAGGCCAAGGTTCGAAGCCACCCGCTTCATCAGCTCCTGGTGAGCCTTGAAGTCAACCAATGGGGCCCCTTGGTCCCTTACAGCCGCCTCGTCTGGAGAGGACGAATAAGATGGGTGGCGGGGTCCCGTGGAGGGGCCCTCCCCAGGGTCCTCCTCCTCCTCTTCCCCAGAGGGAAGGTCACCCTCCTGCACCGAAGGTGCTTGTTGTGTCTGGGTGACCGAGGCAGGGGCCGACGTAGTTCCCTGCCCCAACTGAGCCGCCCACTGGGCCCACATTGGCCACTGCCAGGGTGCTTGTGGCCAGCTCAGAGGCGGCACCGGTGCCGAAGGCCAAACCGGTGCCGCAAGGGTCGGTGCCGGCACCGATGCTAGAAGAGCCGGTGCCGCCTGCAACTCCGGTGCCGGCTGCGGTGCCGACAGCAGTACCTGTTCCTGACGCCGGGCCCAGGAACCTGAGTCAGAAAAACGCCGGCAACGCCGCCGCCGAGCAGAAGTGCTCCGGGACCTGCCACGCGACGATCCCGAAGAGCGGCTGCATCTACGGTGCCGACGAGGCGACTCCGAAGACGACGAGCGGTACCGGGGAGATGATTTCCGACGCCTCTTGGATGGTGCTGGGGAACGGTGCCGAGAACGACGTCTCGGTGCCGAGCCGGAACTTGACGACGAAGAGGAGCGGTGTCAGGACTCGGAGCGGTGCCGGGACCTAGAGCGGTGCCGGGAACGGTGCCGCAACGCGTCATCCGAAGACGAAGATGGAGAGGAGCTTCCCAGCTCGACTCTCCGGCGTCGGGTGGTGGGCGGCCTATCCACCGTGGGGGCCGCCCACCCTTCAGGGCCCCCCATCGCGGGTTTGCCCCGGGAAACAGGTCCTGACTCTCTCTGGCGAGAGAGTGCCAGAGGTGTGGGCAAAGCCAGCAAGGCCTGTGCCGCTTCGAACGCCTCCGGCGTCGAAGGAACCTGTGCAGGGGGTCCCCCACTCCCAGGAGTCGGGGGAACCTCCCTGGTCGGTGCCGGTGCCGGGGCCGGTGCCGGAGCAGGGGCCGGCGGCACATCAGTGAGGAGGATCACCTCCGAGCTCGACCCCGGCCGCTCCTGCGGTGCGGGGGAGTGCTGCAAGCGCGGGCGGCGCTTCTTCTTGCTCGGCACCGAGGCCCCCGGTGCCGGGGGAGCACTCCGCACCGACGAAACGCTCGGTGCCGGAGTCGTCCGCGAAGGCTCGGAAGCCGGACTCAAGGCGGACTCCATTAGAAAGGTCCTAAGCCTCACTTCCCTCTCCTTCTGAGTCCGAGGCTTGAAGGACCTACAAATGCTGCACCGATCGGTACGGTGCAGCTCCCCCAGGCACCGCAAGCAACGGTCATGGGGGTCGCTGGCTGGGAAGGCCTTGCCGCAGCCAGCACATGGCTTAAAGCCCGGCGAGCCCGGCATGGCCGGGTCGCCGTGAGCCCGAAGGCTCCCTAAACTAACTAAAAACCCTCACTAACTATAAACTAACTGAGTTCGGGATGAACTATTAAGCTAACTACTCACTTTAAGGAGAATTAAAGCCTGTTTGAAGAGCAGGGGTAGTTCTCAACCGACCGTCACGGGCGGAAAGAAGGGACTGAGGAGGGGAGGGGCCGGTCGCGCTATATATACCGCTACATAGTGGCGGTACTCCAGGGGGCGCTGAGACCGGCCCCTGCAGGGGCTGCTAGAAAAGTTCTCTGCAGATCTGTGCACGTGGGCGCGCACACACCTAAGTGGAATGCATCTAAGCAATCACTCGAAGGAGAACAGACAATGTCTTGAAAATATCAAGAAACTTACAGGAAGATAGATTCCCCAAGGAGAGGGGGTGCTGAAATGGTTTCCTAGGCAGAAAATATGAATCACTTAGTAGTTCTAAAAATCTTATTCCTATGATTTAGTCATATCATTCCAAAATTACCAGCAATTAACCACCATACCCCTTGCTTTGAACCAAGTGTTTGGTTGGGCTTGGAACCAGGAGGCTAGCCCAAGCCATCACCGGTTGCACAACCACCATACTACTGTTTTTATCATGTTCGTTTGAGTGAGGTCGCCTAAATGACTACATTACTGGGAATCCCACCTTCCAGCTGAAGTGTAGGCATACCTGCTAAGATCAAACTCAGAACTACTGATTTTATTGTCAGATTTTTCCACTCTCAGTGGCTCAGTCAGTTTTAACATTTGATTGAAACAATCTCAATATACCTCAGTTATCATATATAATCTTAACTCTTCAGATACCATACATATATGGAGGTAAACTCTACAGATGTGCGAACTTTTACAATGAAACCCAGAACTAGGAAAGTCTGACCTGGTTTCAGGTTTAATCATCAAAGTAGATCCAAGACGCCACCCAGGTTTGCTATAGTTTGCAAAGCATTTGCAAAACTGAGTCCTACCTACAAATGAGCTTGGTTCAGTTTAGCAATGTCGTCTGATACATACTTACATGTCACAGTAGAAGGGGACACTTTTATTTGGTCAATGTTTCAAGGTACCTCAAGAAATATCAATCAAAATTAATTGAATATTGCAGTGAGAGCTTTGATTGGACCTTGTATCGTTCATTTCTGGCAATGCCATTGATTATATGCATCTCACCATTTAGTGTGTTACATATGTCACCTTATGGGCTTGACACACAGAAAACAACAGTCTCCTATGACTCCCAGCCAAGGGTATTGGAATATTAACTCAAGCTATGGATGTTCATGCTTCAGCTCAAAGGTTCATTAGTTGATGCCCAGCAAAGACAATGACAGTTACCTATGGACTTTGAACACTTATGAAAAGCTGTGATTTTTTTTTTTAACATCCACTTTAGCTACCAGAAAAGCTTAAAAATATTAATAGCTTAAAAACTCAATCCTGCTTTCCTTGCACAACCAAAACACCGATAAGGGATAGTCAAATTATTCAAGGCAGAAAGTTTCTCCAATGCATTCAACCCTTTATTCTGTTCAATAATCCTTCACAAAGAGACTTTTATTTTTAAAAGTTTGCTATTTGTAATAATTCCAACAGTTTATGAACAAATTTTATCCTGTGAGATTTCACAGCCTATTTTTACAATCCATTATTTGTTTTTCGCACTATGCAATTGACCACGTGATCTGGAACAGTTTCTGCTCCCTGATTATGACAGCAGCTTTTTAAAATCAGGGAATAATGAATGACCTGTAATGAAAGATAAAGTAGACAGTGAAGACTCCCTTGCAACCAGATACTCAAGTTACCTTCCATAACACCAGCTGTTCGAAGTAGTAAAAAGGACCAGGTTTATTAAGTTACATGTAAGAGTCCCTTTTGGAATAAGCACAGTATTTGGCACAAGACTCCACTGAGAACTGCACACACTTTTACAAGGTCTAGTAATGACAAACGAATCCCCATGTCACCTCAGCTGGTGCTCCTTCCCCACTCACCAAGCACATGGGAGTTTTCAGGAGCCTGTTAACACAACTACCTGGAGCAAGCATCATATTCAGTAATGGAATCAGATTAAAAACCATAAAATGCACCTGATGTAAGGCAGCCTCAACAATCTCTAATATTACTTTTAGACTGGCTTGCTTTGAGCAAGCACCCACAAAGTTCCCCTGCCCTCTGCCCCCAGGACTGCACAGACATGAAAAATGGAATTAGACTTTCAATAAGAATAAAGGTTTGCTCCAGTATCCGTGCCCAAAATTTTTCCTCCTCCCATTATCGGGAAGCATGCTGTGCACCAGTTTGCTTCTGTTTTCCTCTCCATAGATACTCACATGAAGGTGCTGGTGGTGTGTGCAGTACAGGCCGTGTTATGTGATCTGTTACATTTGATAATCCTTTGAAGTCAATGGGTTGTATGTATTTCAAGGACAGCAAAAATTGACTCACAGGTTATATAGTCCTTTAGAGTAAAAGGCACTGTGTATATATAACAGTCTTACTATTAGCTATATTCATTCTTTTAGTAATTAGACCAGATGGAATATATATATACATATACTTATATTTCTGTTTCAACTTTTAAAATAAATTATATTATTTATACTTTTGTATTATTCAAACTTGTTCTGGTAGAAACTGTATCTGTAAAAGTAATTCTAATAATTTAACTGATCTAGAAGTAACTGACTATGAACATTGTGTACTGTCTGATACATCTTGGGAGAGGTGATAGCAACCATAAAGGTGTCTGCCAAGATCTGAGGGCAAAGAAGGAGAAAAATGAATGTGCAGCTTTCATCTTAAAGTCTCAAACTTGTGAGTTGTATTTACAAGTGCATTGTTGAAGGCCTAAGGAAGTCTGGCTGGGCCATAGTGGTGAGTGCAGAAGAGGCCAGAGTGAAGATGGAGAGCAAGATCCTAGACACCGATCACTTAGTGACCTGCACACATTCTATTCACATTTGGAATCCACTTACATTTCTTCTGCAAAAACAGACTCAGTTATTTCAAGCTCTGTCATTACTATTATTCTCCAGTTCCTCTGTAAGACTGCAATTTGAAAAAAAAGAAGTCAAGTAGAGTGTAAGAACTGATTAATATTTGCTGTGAATAAAATGAAGTGCTAAGATTTTCGGTTTTATAAGTGTTCTTTTGTCACCGACAATGTCACCTGTAGAACAAAATATGGATATTAGTCAGAGCAACTCTGGGAAGATTTCTTCCTTAGTAGATTAAATAGGCCATGAGACCACACACCTAAATAGCATTTTTTTTAAAATATCAATGTGCACCATAGGTGCTGCTATTAGCAAATAAATAAGCACCTCCATTTTACTCCTTTCACCACAGAATTTTATGTGCCAGGATTGTAGCACAAGTCAAAACTTAAAACAGCTGGTGATATCTTGAGTAATTTTCCCTTTTGTTTCACGGAAAACAAAGATTAAAAATCTGTTGCATTTTACTGAAATGACCAAATATTCATAAGATCAAGACTGTCCTCCAGTAATAGTTCAATACACCACTGTTATGCAACTCTTCTTACTCTCAATCTTGAAATTAAGAAAAATGTTTATTCAGAGTAAATACTGAAACCAGACCATGCATGGAGTATTAGTTTGAAGAATATCTAAACAAATGTTTGCTGGAACATTAGTATTGTTCAGAAAAGTAAAAAAAAAAAAAAAAAAAAAAAAAGAAACCAAAAAAAGATTCAGAGCCCAATATTTGTAGTTTTTTCCAACTTTAAAATTTAAGGGCCAGATTCTGCAAAACTTAGTTCCTGCAAGTAATGCATACACCTGCAAGT
>ML675622.1:12830858-12872572 GCA_007922155.1 Mesoclemmys tuberculata | reverse complement strand
TTTCAGGTTATAGAAGTGCCTCTTGCTATTACACGACAAATGCCTGCAGGATTGCCTTTCTATAAAACAAAGAGCATGGGGCTAAAGGTCACCTTAGCCATAAAACCATAGAACTAATATCTGAATGAGAGAATCTTCTTTACATACAGTATGAACCCTTGTTCAACAAACAGCAGATTCACTTGGGTAACAGTGCCCTTTACAGTCGGCCAGTTTCATCTCTCTGTTAAGGGAGGTTTATTTTTTCTTCTTCTTTCAGTTAAAACTCATTAAAGATTGTCATGTTTTTGTTTTTCTCTTCGGGCATATGATTTTATTCTTGATTCCTCAGGGTTTTCCATTATTTTAGTTATTACATTCATGCTATCATTTGAAGTCTCTCTTTCTGTCAAAGTGCCTTACTATACACACACTAATACTGAGCCTTCAGCAGGTTTTTTCCCCCCCATTTCCCGAGATGCCAGTCACATTTAATTGTTTTTAAAGCTATCATCGACAAACTCATATAGCTGATATTAATTTTCTAGTACAAATTATCCTCCCCAAATAAACACCAGGTAAGAATTACATTTATTACACGAGAGAAATTGGTTATGAGAACAATTGATGGGTCTTCTATCTTCAAGAATGGCATTCAAAGTTTTCCCAACAGTCCAGAGACTAACCTTCAAAAGAGGAATTTCCGTATCAATCTGGTTTTCTAATGTTTGGAACATGCTTACTTTGTACTGTGTAATGATTACAAACTGGTGTAATATATCAGTTATTGACTCTTTGATAGCATGTTGATTCAAGGAGAAAAAAGTAAAAAGGAACATTTGGAATGTCGTTGAAATCAAACCACAATCTAATTGTGAGTTAAATGATTGCAGAAGGTAATGGATCAGATAAACAGAAATGCCTTTTCACTATTGCTATTTAAAACTACAGTGGTGACAGATTATTTTTGTTCCGTTTCAACATAGTGTGCACTTTTACATGCCATATCTCAGCAGCATGCAGTAATCAAATGCTGTATTTCCAGAGAACCAAAAGTTAGAATTCACAGTAACCTGAGGCAAGGTGATTGTATTGTAGTTGTTAATGCAGAAGACAACATTTGTTGTTGTTATTATGGCAATGTCATCTCAATTGGCCAGTATCGCTGAAATGGAATGGGGGAAAAAGGTGCCACTAATGCAACCCTTCATTTGTCAGAATTGGTGCCTCCGGGTTCATGCTTAAATAACTTTGACAAATCCAATTGAGGAAGTTACTTCATAACGTATTTGACCTGAGGATATGGATTTCAGCTCAAAGAGCCTTTAGTTTTATTTGCTAATAGTTTAACCACATTTTTGATTTATTAAGAAATCCCCTTCTCCCCTCTACCTCCCAGTTGGAGGCCAAGTGCAATTTGAGTTGCCTGACCACTGTCCTACAGGCTTAGCATAGCTTCAGTTGCTTGCTTGGCTATTCTGAACCCCGTAGCATGACATCTTCTGGTTGGCAGAGATTAATAATACCAATGAGTAACCTTGCAGATGTCTTATTTTTTTCATACCACGGCACATAAGACAAAATATACAGCATGTACGCTTGCAGCTGCACATAATGGTGATGGGAACAAGTTATCCTTGAATGTCAGGTGACACACTTTTTCATTGGTAACGGGCATATTTTTACACTGCCCCTCCTATCACTAGATGTTGTTCTAGACGACCCAAATTATCATGGTGAGAACGGAATGTAGTCAAGGATGAAAACCCAATGTAGGTAATTAGCATATACAACAACAAGTAGAGAGGTAATTAGGTGAAAGCTGTTTATGGAAGGGTATAAGAAGTCACTACTTAGACAAAGCAGTGTGCTCCATCAACACCTGACTCTGTGGGAGGTACTGCCGGTTGGACCAGAGACCACTGACTCCCTGGTGGAGCCCCTGAAGAAAGCTGTTCCTGTATACAGCCTTCTGAGTGACTGCTTAGCTCTCCAGGGGTATTGAGTATGATATATGGTACTTAATTTTAGGCTTTGTATTCAAATAGTGTATCTATAGAAAACCTTGCAAATTAAACCTTATTTATCTGCAAATCAGGCTTACCATGTCTCACTGGTATTCACACTGATCATTAAGCATTCAGTATCAATACTCTCCCCCCCATTTATCAAGTTTTATATATAGTCTGATAATTAAATTACTACAACTAACCCAAAAGAGTTTCAGTGTATGTAGATTTCTTTAATGTATCTCACTTCCTTGACAAAAACAAAACAAAAAAAACCCCCACACCAATCTGTTAAAAATAAAGTTCAAAGTCTAAAAATAAAATCAGTGGATCAGCCTTCCTATCCCTTGACCTGGCTTACAACACACACCCAACGTTATTTAAAATAAGTAACTATCAGTCTGTAACAGAAAGCTAGCTTGCAATGTAACTATGAAATAGCCAATGCAATCCCAAAGAAATCACTTTCTGTTAAAGTAGGACCATGTTGTTATCATTACAATACCAAAGAAAATTAACTGAAATCTGTGTTGGTAGTAACTTGTAATAAAAACTGATGCCAGTGAAAAGAAATAAAAAATATCGTTTTAGAATACAATTTTGGTAAGCAGAATCCACATGTTGTATGCATTTCTAGCAAAACAATTCTACATTTGCTACGGAGATATTATTTTAAATAACTATATGTATTAGCCATTTGACTTTCCTCTGTCATTTTGTTTTCAAATTGGTTAAGAGTGAAATTTAACAGAAATTAAGAATGCACTGCCTTTAAAAGAACCACATGTGTTTGAAACTGTATCCCTCATTAGCCTAAATAATATTTAGAGATTTATTAAATGCCTTTCCTGCTCAGTTAATTTTTTTTGCATTGCCTCTTAATTTTTATTGTCTGAGGAAAAATGATTTGCTTTTTTGCTAATGTAGAAAAAGAAGTTGCATTGACAAGGATGTTCAAGTATGAACATTTATTTCAGTTTTTTCTTAACATCAAAGGCAAAGAAATTTTGTCTTCTATTAGCTCAGTGTTACTGTACCTGTATTGTACAATGAAGACTTACTGAAAATTAGATGGGAACAAATCTGTCTTACTAGATAAAGGGTGATGCCTAAATATCTGCAAAATTTGCTAAAAGCTGCCTTGCAACAGAAAAACATGAATGCAATAACTGTTTGGAAAAGGCAGGATTTTGTGTAATAATCTCTATAATAATTAATAGTCTTCATTTCAGCTCTTCACTTGTTTTAACCTCTATTAACCCCAATCCTGTTCCTTTACACAGAGAACCTCAGATATATTGGAATGAGCTATTTAACACTAGTACCCCATGCTAGTACCCCATGTGGCAGTGAAAAGACAGGACAGCATTCTGTTGTAGTGAATACAATACAAATAATGATTTCAATTCAGGCATCTGGATACAGACCAAGCCTTTGAAGATCTTGCTTGCTTTTTTATACTGAGTAAAAACAGCCTGTTCTACCTATTGTCACCACACTAAGTCTCCCTAATCCTGGCCTGGACAAGCAGTCATGGAATTGATTGGTGTCTACATGTACAACTGCTCTCTGCTGAAAGGAATAAAAATTGCTCAGCTTTGTATCACGGGCCCCTACCGGTAATGGAGAGATTCACCTTTAGTTCAACTGGCAAGAGACTGTGCTTCTGAAGCAGGGGCACCCAAGGTTTATCTCCCCTATTGTCGTTCCAGGTGTCTCTGGTACGCACCATTAGTAAATACAAAATTCTGCAGTGACTATAAAGTTGATACAAGTTCTGAAGTCATTTCATATCACCATGCTAGCAATAAAGACTTTCATTGGCTGACAAAGGAACACAGACAACATATTTGTAACACTCAGTAGTAAAAAAAGCACTGCTTCAGGAATAAAACCAGGGAGAGGATGGAGAAGTGATACCCTCTGTCTGCTGAGAGCACAGTACATAATAGAAGAATGGCCATACTAGGTCAGACCAATAATCCATCTAGCTCAATATCCTGTCCTCTGACAATTGCCAATTCCAGGTGCTTCAAATGGAATGAATAGAACAGATAACCCAAGTGATCCAGTCCGCTGGCCATTCCCAGCCTCTAGCAAAGAACAATCACTACCTAGCCTGGCTAATAGCCATTGATGGACATATCCTCCATGAACTTATCTAGCTCTTTTTTTAATCCTATTATAGTCTTGGCCTTCAAAACGTTCTCTGGCAAAGAGTTCCACAGGTTGACTGTGCATTGTGTAAAGAAATTCCTTTTGTTGGTTTTAAACCTGCTGCCTATTAATTTCATTTGGTGATCCTTAATTTTTATGTTATAAGAAGTAAATAACATTTCCTTATTTACTTTCTCCACACCAGTCATGATTTTAAAGACCTCTATCATATCCACCCTTAGTCATCTCTTTTCCCAGCTGAGAAGTCCCAGTTTTATTAAGGTCTCCTTGTATGGAAGCTCTTCTATACCCCTGACCATTATAGTTGCCCTTTTCTGAACCTTTTCCAATTCTGATATATCTTTTTTGAGATGGGGCGATCACATCTGCACGCAGTATTCAAGATGTGGGAGTACCATGGATTTATGAAAAGACAGTGTGATTTTTTTCAGTCTTATTATCTAGCCCCTTCCTAATGATTTCCAACATTCTGTTATCTTTTTTGACTGCCATGGTACACTGAGTGGATGTTTTCAGAGAACTATCCACAAAGACTCCAAGATCTCTTTCTTGAATGGTAACAGCTAATTTAGACCCCATTATTTTATATGTATAGTTGGGATTATGTTTTCCCATGTGCATTACTTTGCATTTGTCAACACTGAATTTCATCTGCCATTTTGTTGCCCAGTCACCCAGTTTTGTGAAATCCCTTTGTAAATTTTCACAGTCTGCTTTGGACTTAACTATCTTGAGCAGTTTTATATCATTTTGCCTCCTCATTGTTTATTCCATTTCCAGATCACTTATGAATATGTTGAACAGTATTGGTCCCAGTACAGAGCCCTGGGGACACCAATATTTACCTCTCTCCATTCTGAAAATGGACCATTTATTCTTAACCTTTGGTTCCCTATCTTTTAACCAGTCACTGATCCAGGAGAGGACCTTCCTTCTTATCCAATGACTGCTTACTTTGCTTAGGAGCCTTTGGTGAGGGACCTTGTCAAAGGCTTTCTGAAAATCTGAAGTACACTATTTCCACTGGATCACCCTTGTCCACATGCTTGTTGATCACCTCAAAGAATTCTAGGAGATTAGTGAGGCATGATTTTCCTTTACAAAAACCATGTTGACTCTTTCCCCACAAGCCATATTCATCTTAGTGTCTGATAATTCTGTTGTTTACTACACAAATTTGCCTAATACTGAATTTAGGCTTACCAGTCTGGTGTCTCTTTAAAAAATTGGCATCACATTAGCTATCTTTCAGTCATTTTGGTACAGAAGTTGATTTAAATGTTAGGTTACATGCCACAGTCATTAGTTCTGCAATTTCACATTTGAGTTCCCTCAGAACTCTTGGGTGAATACCATCTGGTCCTGTTGACTCATTGTTTCATTTATCAGTTTGTTCCAAAACCTCCTCTAATGACATTTCAATCTGGGACAGTTCCTCAGATTTGTGACCTAAAAGGAATGGCTCAGGTTTGGGACTCTCCCTCACATCCTCAGCCGTGAAAGACCGATGCAAAGAATTCATTTAGTTTCTCTGCAATTGTCTTATGTTTCTTGAGTGCTCCTTTAGCATCTCAATTGTCCAGTGGTCCCAATGGTTTAGCAGGTTTCCTGCTTCTGATGTACTTATAATTTTTGCTGTTACTTTTTGAGTCCCTGTGTAGTTGTTCTTCAAATTCTTTTTCGGCCTTCCTAATTATATTTTTATACTTCACGTGCCAGAGTTTATGCTCTTTTCTATTTTCCTTAAGTGGGTTTAACTTCCATTTTTTAAAGGATACCTTTTTTATTCCTACTGCCTCTTTTACTTTGTTGTTTAGACATTGTGGCACTTTTTTGGTTCTCTTACTGTGTTTTTTATTTTGGGCCTTTATTATGGTGTCTTTAAAAATGTTTCCATGCAGCTTGCACGGAGTTTACTTTTGGCGCTATTCCTTTTAATTTCTGTTTAACTAACTTCCTCATTTTTATTTAGTTCCCTTTTCTGAAATTAAATGCTATCATGGTGGGCTGCTTTGGTGTTTCCTCCCATGCCCCCAAGGGATGTTAATTTTTTTTAATGTTATTGTCACGATTACCAAGAAGTTCAGCTCTGTTCACCTCTTGGACCAGATCCTGTGCTCCATTTAGGACTAAATCAAGAATTGCCTCTCTTCTTTTGGGTTCCAAGACTAGCTGCTTCAAGAAGCAATCATTTAATGTGTCAAGAAACTTGATCTTTGCCTCTCTTTCTAAGATGATGTACCCAGTCATTATGGGCATAGCTGACATCCCCCATTATTAAGGAGTTTTTTATTTTTATAGCCTTTCTAATCTCCCTGAGTATTCATGGTCACTATCGCCACCCTGGTCAGGTGGTAGGTAGTATATCCCTACTGCTATAGTCTTATTATTCAAGCATGGACTTACTATCCACAGAGATTCTATGGCACAGTTTGGTTCATTTAAGATATTTATTTCATTTGACTCTATGCTTTCTTTCACATATAGTACCATTCCCTGACCAATACGACCTATTCTGTCCTTCAGATATATTTTGCACCGTTATTACTGTCTCATTGATTATCCTTATTCCATCAAGTTTCTGTGATGCCTATTGCATCAATATTCTCATTTAATACAAGGCACTCAAGTTTACCCATCTTAGAATTTAGACTTTAGCATTTGCATACAAGCACTTAAAAAATTGTCACTTTTTAGCTGTCTGTCATTATATGATGTAATTGAATGGGACTCTCTCATTTAACTGGTTCATATCAGATCCTCCCCGTATTTTATCCTCTTACGTCCTCTCCTCCTTACCAGGATATAGAGAATCTCCATTAAATAGATCCTTCCCTAAAGGATGTCTGTATTGCTCCTGTGCACCTGTCGTCATTCCCCCAGACAGTTTAAAAACAGCTCTATGACCTTTTTAATTTTACGTGCTAGCAATACGGTTCCATTTTTGTTTAGGTGGAGCCCATCCTTCCTCTATAGGCTCCCCCTTTACCAAAAGGTTTCCCGGTTCCTAATAAATCTAAACCCCTCCTCCCTACACCATTGTTTCATTCACACATTGAGACCCTGCAGTTCTGCCTGTCTAACTGGCCCTGCACGTGGAACTGGAAATGTTTCAGAGAATGCTTCCATGGAGGTCCTGGACTTCAATCTCTTACCTAGCAGTAGGCATTCTCCCTTCGGCTTGGGCAATCCCTGTTTTTTCAGAGCTCCCCTTCACATCCTGGAGAACACACCAGGTTGCAGAATCTGAAGTTGGAGCAGCACATGGAGCTTGCACCTAGAAGAGGTGTGTCTAGAGCTGCCAATATTCTCACCAATAGGTGGAGCAGCAGCACTACTACCTGGTGGCAGAAGAAGTAGTACATCAGCCAGAAGTCTCCTAGACCAGAGAGAGCGAGTACTAAGAGGCAGATTACACTTCCAACTGTCACCTCCTTTCAGGGAGGGGGAAAAAAATCCAGGAAATATCTAGGAGATACATTGTACCTCAAATGTCTTGATTGAAATGTCTTTAAATCTTTTTAATTGCACTGTATTTTTCAGAATGTTCTCAGAATGGCTCTCCCTGGAGTCCCCAATTTTATTTGTTTTTATATCAATAAAAACTTTCCATCCTCTTCCAGTGCAAATGATGGCAGATATAGGCACTAGAGTGGGAAGAATCAGTAATCTACATTCCCCTGATTCACACACACACACTCTTGCTTGACAGGCTAGGAGATGACACAGAAACATGCATCCCTTTTAGACACATTTTCTCCCACTTGCCCCCATTCTCACCCCATTGCTGTCCCAACAAGCTAATGCAGACATATCCCCATTGTCACAAAGTCTGTGACAGCAGCCACTGAAGTTGGCAAGGTCCCCTGCCTCCCTAGATTTGTTTAATCATGACAGTCTTATTTCACTATATAAATTCCAGACATAATGGCAATAACTATGTTCCAGGGTGTATTTCAATGCAATTTGTGCACTATTAAGGTATTTAAAGTCATGTAATCTAGAGGGAACATTATTCCAGCACAGGACCAAAAAGATCAGAAGTTGTCTGTTCTGTTCCCAGAGCTGCCGCTAGGTTATGATGTCCAATTTAACACTTAGCCTGTCTATGCCTCAGCTTCGGGGCTGTTGTATAATATCCTCCCTCCAGCTTCCTAAAAAAGACTTTGGGCCAACAAAGATGACAACCTCTGTCCATCTATCCCAGATTTTGCACAAGCCCTGTGCATGCTGGGACAGTCCTTTCGTCAGTTTGATCAGTACTATGGGAATATTCATACAATGCAGACATCATCAAATAAAGCGCATATCTATGTACCTCTTTACAGCATCTGATTTGAGGAGCTCCAAAGTAATCTGACACAAAGCATTGTAAATCTTAATGTTTGTGAAGTACTTTGAGATCCTTGGATGAAAGAGTGATAAATGAGAAATGTTTTTCTTCTGGACAAATTGTGAAATTTAAAAAAGAGAAAAAGATAGCAAAATGAAATTACCCCTGGAATCAGGAAAAGTTTAGGTGTTTAATGACCTATGAGTGACAATTTAAAAAAAAAAATTAACAAAACCTCCTAAACTAGCAGATTGTGTGGATCTGAAAATTGACAATGGAAGATGGAGCACTTCACCTTTAGATCAAAGAAATGAGCCTCACCCAAGTCAACAGTTAAAAATAAACAAGAGATATGTAAATTGACAAATGCGTGTGCTTTCTGGTGGCCTTGGAGGAATAATTAAGATGGAGATGTTCTATAGAGTTTAAGTGGCCAAAATAAGTCTGAAGAGGATTTTTAACCAAAGGTAAACAGGCTTTTTGTCACCATTTGTCTATTACAACAAAATGTTTTTCCATCAGACCCACATCCAGTTTGGTTTGGTTGTCAGTTGGTGACAATGTATTTTATTGAGTACTACAGCAATCAGAAGACTAAGATAAATTACCACTAAATTCCTCATTTTGGAAGAGCATGTACTTAAAGTATGTGGTACAGCTGAAGTCAGCTGAAGCTTTGAAGTGTGAATGTTTTATGATGTGTGCAATTTTAATTAGTATTTAACCTGCAGTACTACAGCAGTATCAATGGAGATTTTTGCAGACAGATTAGGATAATAGGGGACCACTGAATCTGATGTGCATCTATTTAACATGCATTTGGAAAGGTATTCGTGCATGACTTATTGTCCAACAGGACAGGAGTAAGACTCTGAAGGACTTAGCATGGCAGACACACAAATTCCTAATGGATGTAATAAAAGCTAAGCAAAGTGATTATTTATTAATATACCAAAGCCCAACAAAATGGTTCTGTAAATAATTAGCTTCTAATGACCTTGATAATTTCTGACATCCATTTCCCCACAATCTGCTGAATTCTTTACTGTTCCAAATAGAAATAGACAGAACATTCACAACAGAATTAAGTACAAAATACAGACCCCACAAAAAGAATCAAAAGAATTTCTCTTTAAAGCAGCCTGTGTTTTTAGCTGCAAAGAGCTTTTATAAGACATTTTATTTATTATGACAAGGAACCAAAAAACCAGAATAAGAAATCATATCTGCTCCCTTGCAGAGCTTGGAAATTACCTTTTAAACATTTTGCTTTTCATAGACTAGAAAATTAAAATCTCCTTGACCAGGATTGAAAGGCTAATATGCTAGTGAGAGACAATGTTTTAGCCTCTCATAAATCCACAGAATCAAGTTAGGACACAGTATCCTATCCCATAAAAAGGTACCACATCACTTTAATGACATCTGCTTAAAACTCACATTGAGAGTTTTTACTTGCACAAATGCTATTATGTGAGTAGAACTGAACATATTAGGGAGATGAGCATGGCCAAAAAAGATCCAGTTTTAGATTTGACTGTATATAAGAAATGGAAATACGTGCAAAAGATGGGGGGGAGGGAGTAATATTTACCAAAAGAACACCTGGCATCAGCTTATATTTGTAAAGTTATCTTTGTACAATACAACACCCCTAGGTCTCCAGCAGCAGAGATAGGATTGCCAGCCCTCCAGGATTGTCCTAGAGTCTCCAGGAATTCAAGATTGTCATGTGATAAAAACTCCAGGCATACATACAACCAAAATTGGCAACCCTAAGCAGGGATCAAACCCAGACCACTACATCTTAAACCTTGAGCCACTGCTTCCTGAATTAGAAGATCCAATTCTGCTAACCCATAAGGTGTGCAGACTTATAAACCCCTACGTGGCCCAGGCACTACAGGGAGACAAAATGCTACAGGCTGTAAGTCTGGGTTACACTTGCAACACAAGCACCAAGAAACAAAATTAAAGGAATGCTTACATTATGTAGAAACTGATGCAGTTACCAGAGAGGTTGTGACATGGCAAGACAGCGTACTGGTTGAATTCCCTGCTAGCTTGAGGAACTACATGCGGGATCTCAGATGTTTTGCCTTATTAGTCTGCCTGTGTTGACAAGGCATGAGGAAATGTTAGGTCTGTTCATGCTTCCATAACACTTCATAGCTGATCAACAGGAAGCATGTCCCAGATTACTCAGTGCAGTACAATGTATAAAATAAGACCCTGATGATGGGAGTGCTTACGTGCATGTTTAAATTTCCTAGTTTCTAAGAATTATTCACTCTGTTGTAGTGGTAGCTCGGGGCAAGGTTTGATTTTGTAAAGACGACAGCCATTTATGATTTAAAGTATAGGACAGGGATTCCAGGAACCCATATTCAGGTCTTGGCTCTGCCACTGATGGTACCTAGCCATAGGCATGCCACTTTATTTGTGTGATTTTTGCCTCCCCATTTGTAAAATGGGGCTAATAACACTGACTTTCCTTTCTCCTTCCCAGGGTGTTGTGGGGATTGATGCTTGCTTTGCATGCTGAACAAATAAAGTGCTATAAAAATGCTGAGTATTGTTATTTCAACTGCCTTCAAGTTGGTTAAAAACGATGAAGGTTTATGAGTGTGTTTCATATTCACCACATGATAAATATATGCATACAGATATAAATAAAGGCTGGGATGCCTGGATATGACTCTTGGATAATGCATCAGAAAATCTTTATAAGCCACTTTCCACATGTATTCATTTAGTATTGGTACCCACTGCATAGCTCAGCAACACCACTTCTGATTGCACCACGCTCTTGATGACAATGTCATTTTGTGTGATATGCGACATGAGCAGTTTATAAACATTAATGTTTTGAAAAACTGCTAATTTTTCCTATAGCTGTATTTTTAAAGAAAATTTAAGATTTAAAAATCAAACATGGCACAATAGATTTTCTTTAATCAAGCATTTAAACCAGTATAATTGTGCACCACTTATTTTAGTTAGAGATGAGCTAACGGTCTATACATGGGGTTAGATACTACGGTGGTGAGCAATATGGAAAATCGTAAGTGCTAACTTTGGAAAAAAAATACAGACCTATACCAGGTTTATGCTAGCATTGGGTTGGAGGCCATTTCAGATTCATTGGCAATAAAACCTCTGAAGCTGTTTTCATGAGATTTTTTGCCCCCAAAATGGCAGAAATCTCACAGGCTCAGCTATTATCACAAGACTAATTTAGTCACCACCAGAAGCAAAAAATAGGACTACTTGTTTTAGGTTTTATCCCAGAATCAGAACCAAAAGGTGAGGTTCAGATATAGGACTTGTGTCAATTACCCCCAAAATCTGAAGGCTTCATATTTGAACATCCAGTTTTGGCTCTTCTCAAATTTAAGGGAGTTTCAATGCTGGTGCTATGGAATGAATAGCACTAAAATTGGGTACATTTTCCACTCGTTTTCAAGTCTGATAAATCAGCCTGAGTGATGGAATTCCAAACGTGGTCCTGTGGGTTAGTTTACAGTGGCCTTCCACCACTTCAGCAATCACGAAGGGTGAAATTCATCTGTGTGGGGGAGCCAGCACAAAGATTATGCACCACCTAGCCATACTTATGCCCTCAAAATACAGCATAACTGGCACGTAGGCACAGACCAAGCAATCTGCACAGGAGTGAATTCTACCCTAAATAAAAAGAGTTTCATTTTTACAAAATTAAATTGTGGAAGCACTGTTTTTAAAGAGAGACTTCATACTAACTGAACTATTTGAAATTAAAAACTACTGCAGGAGCTGAGCATGCAGAGCAGTCAACTCTCCTAGCTCCTGGTGAGATGATTAAGACACTAGCACTGCTCACCAGAATCAGAACAAACGTGTAGTGACAGGCATCAAGACCTTAACTCCATTTTAATTAACATAACGATAACTCTGGGCCATTCACTTATAATCTAGGGATTGTCTCAAGTAGTTTTATACTCGTTCATTACACCAACGTGAAAAACCCTATGCCGCACTGTACAGGCTGGGTTAAATTGTGACTGGCACCATATTCCAACTCTGCCAAACAGGCAAGCACGTACAAATTTAAAGGAAGTTCTAAATGAAGCACTGCCCAGCACCACAGTGCCTAATTTCTCTGTGTCACATATTTCAAGAGATATCCAGGTACATAGCACTGTTGAAGGATCTTCTTCTTGAGGACCATGCAGTACAGCAGGCGCTGCAATGCCTAGCTATGTCAGCCCTAAGGTAAGTGTTTTGTTCATTAAGGTGATGTGCTTTGCAGAAAGCCTAGATAATCTGCATAACAATACTTTACCTGCTGCAGAACTATAAGGCAGTGTGCCATATATATCCACCACAACCCCTGAAAACATCCAGTATATTCCATGAAATGCAGTTTTATGCTATACTGCTTTGACCTTTGCAGTATTTTATATTTTGAGCAGCTGGCCATTACAGTTCTTTCCCAGAGGCTAGTGAGGCTGTAAACAGGAGAAGTGGAATAGCAGCCAATATAATTACAGAATATTGAAAAGGTCAAAGAAAGTGCACCATGCTACTATAATTTACAGAATATAAATGATCAAAAAGTGTCTTTTCTGAAAGAAATTGTAAAAAAAATTCTTTAGTATTAATGCACTTGTACAAAAACAAGATATTGGGAACTGGAAAAACTCACCCTCATTTCAGCATTCCAGGATGTAAGCCTGTCTGTGGACACTAAACAACAGAAAGCTACCAGAATTTCATTCAGTTCTCAGTTACACTAGTGTAAATTGTGAATAATTCCACTGGGATCAATGTAGTAATACCATTGTAAACTCAAGGCACGTTTGATCAGAATCAGTCCCATATAGATACAGTACACATATGCTTCAATAAGTAGATAGATGCCAGGCAGGTAGAGATACCAAATGCATGAACCTGCTTAGTCCAGATAGGTAAGTATGCTACTGTCCCTATTATGTAATTCTATTCCTAGACAACCTGAAACAACTGTACAGTGCGGTTATTTCTACTGAAGCCTTGTGTGACAGAATGCTGTGTAATAACAGCTGAGCCAGCACTCTGGTCACTGCAGCCCTAATTAATTACTCCAGAGCAGGACTTGTTAAGAAGAGCTGTGCCTAACTGATGGGTTAAGAGAACTAAGAGGCTAATTAGACCATTAAGCAGAGGATACAAAAGGCACAGGACGGAAGCCTGATGGAGAAAGATTTGCTTTTTGCCGCTTGCCTCAGGAGCTGATGGCTCCTTGGGACCGTAGGTGTAAGGCTGTGTAATGTACAAAGGTGGTAGAAACAACATTGGAAATAAACTGTACCAGGTGTCTTACCAGCATAAATGTCTCTGAGCGGGGCAGGAGCAAGCAGACCATGCCACACCTTGTTAAACAGAACGTTTACTATTGGGGTTGCTCCGCATGGAGCCATTGGATGAGGACAAACAGTTGAGTCATAAAGGGGGAGGGAGGAACAGGGTGCCATGCTATTAGACAGTAACACCCAGGTTAAAATATGGGCAATCTCTCTGCCAATCAATTCAATACATTTGGAGTCACAGAGCTGCTAAGTTACTGTATGTGGGACCAAGAAGCCCCTTTACATTAGGATTCCCTGGAGTCTCCTCCAATGCCCCCTTAAATTTTTGCCAGTCTGTCAAGATCTCCTTTAACACAACTATGTGCCTTATTCAGTCTGCTCCCCCAGTCTTCAATTCTCTTGTTTTTCCTTTTTACTTGTTGTTGCTCTTACATGGTCACTGAAGCAGACTTGATTCAGTCTATTGACATCCATCATGACCTATGCTGTGGCAACTCTCTTTGAAACAGCAGCGTTTTCCTGATATTTCTACCCAGGTTGGGTGGGGTGAAGAATTACAGTAATTAAAAAAAAAACCTGGTTGGTGGGAGGTCAGGTGAAATCACAAGAATACATATTCTCATAATATTTTCAATGAAACAAGCTGTCCTTGTGCTATCTGGAGATGCAGACAGCCAGTGAGATGAGAGAAAGGTCTAGGACAGCAATAGAAAGAGACCAGATGAGAAATGGGAATGGTATATAGAGAAGCAATGAAAAGTAAAAACTGAACATTCCAGCTTCAAGTTATCCTGTCCAAAGAAAGTGATTAATGACAGCAAAAAATGATGCAGTGTGCATGCACTAAAATGGCAGCATCTCACTTACCAGACAAGATAAAAATGGACAATTACAACCTAAGCTCTACTAAACTCAAGTCTGATGCAAGTGAGCTGAGGCTTTTGTATTCATGACCAATGGAATTAATGGATATTACTTGGAGGAATTTTTTTTCCCTATGATTTGAAATTAAAATTCTGAAGGCTTCCCTCAATGGTTTGATATGAATCTAATCCAATAATGATTTGAAGTTCAAATGCTCTCCTGGTGCTTTTCCTTTTAAAAAAAAAAACCCTTTTAAACATTATTCTGTGTATTATTTTTGTTTCAACATATGCAGTGCTACAAAGAGATTTTATTATTCTTTTTGGGTCTCCTGAGGATTCCAGTCCTAAGATGCTTGAAGTTTCTTTTTTGGGCAATGAGTTGTAAAGAGCAGTGAATAATATTCCTGAGGAATGTATGGCTAGAGTCTTTGGGGGGCAGTGTAATCACTTTTTTTAATACCACTAACTGAACGCCCCGGAGGAGGGAAATGTAATCAATGACATTGAGGAAAAGAAGCTAAGGAACACCGAGGCTGAAGAAAGCTCAAACCATAAAGCTTTAGTGCCAGGAAAGGGCTGGACTATATTTATTACAGTCCAAACCCTCAGTTAATGCAAGACAGCCTGGCTCCATCAACATCAATGGAGCTTCATTGATTTATACCAGCTGTCTTTGTTACATGGTGTAAATGACAAAAATTCTGATTCTTCAGAGAAGCATCTTCTGGAGTCAAATCAGAGAGGTAGAGTGAAAGCATCTCCAGGTTTTCCTACCCTTAGAACTACATCCACCCATTTTGCATCATCCAGAACCTCGGTTTTGTCACTCAAACTATCACCTCAGGGTGATTTTAGATGACATCTCCTGACTCTGTTAACTGAAGCTGCAGTCATCCTTGCCACCTTTTAAACATTTTCTATCCCCAAAGCCATATAGTCATCATGAACAAGGATGAGTGGTCACAATGAACAAGGATGCTAGAACTACAGAACTTTCAGATGACAAGAAACCATTTCATGCCACATTTCCTTTCCTGTCATACAGTTTGTGATCTGTGCTATACCTGCTCACTCCAGATGAAGACATACCAGTGCAGAATGCCTACAAAGGCCCCTACTTACTGCTTACTCCCTTAATGTGGGACTTCAGGGATGGGGGAGGCCTAGCACTGACCCTGTGACTGGGGTGATTTAACCCCTAAAGCTCTAGAGGGATTGGTGGCTCAAATATGTCACACAGTGCAAGTTGCTTTGAAAGCTATATGTATCAGACCCATTTTGGGAAACACTTCCAGCCAAAAGCAGTTTACATTGTCATAAACATTTTTTCATTGAGCACGAACGGGCCATACTTAGCTAACAAAGTGCCATTTCACAGTGAAGGTCAGAATTTGTAAGTGTTGAATGTTATGCTCCATTGAGAGGGAGGGTACTACATTGGTGTACTGGATCTGTCATCTATCACCAGAAACATGTTAGAAGGAAGCAGACCTCTGGACCTTCCCACAGCAAACATTTTGCTAGCACTAGGGGCTAGTGTACCACATGCTTCTATGGGAACGTATACAATGGCTGGTGTGCTGGGTGCTCTTAGGTGATTTAACTTACATTGGGGTCTAGCTAACAATGCATTTCTGTATAGTAAGTAGAGGCTAACCTCGGGATTGCATGAATTTCATTTTATTCCTCTTCTTCTCCTAGATGCGGGATAATTATTTAACAATGAATAGAAATTATTATTTTAGCCTGAGAATGTCACAAGTGAGGAGGAGAAATTTGGAAAAAGTCATATATACCGTGAATCCAAAACCCAAGGGGGACTCTAGCTTTGCCATAGGAAAGGCAAAGCACAATGGCTGTTTTTTCTGAACCAAAGCCTGGTCTCTCTCTAGTTTAAGCAAATGTCTTCTTAACTCAATACCAATGGAAAAATATGAATTCACAGCTATTGGAAGTAAAAGTACAATAAAAGCTTTTTTGCTCAAGAGATGCTCTCACCCCATGAGCATGTTTGAATAGCTAATGATGGGTCCAAACTTACTCCCACTGTAGTCAATGCTTTTCTAAGGACTCCAACAGGTGCAGGAGCATGCCCTTTAGCAACCTAGAGACAATTTCAAGACTAATCTACATATCATGCACACCCTCTGAAACCATTTCCATGGAAATGCATGAGTTGTAGGTCAGCACTGAATATAGCCTTAGACACTAGTATGAGTCATTCCCCAAAATATTTCTTGTTCAGACATCGGTACTCGTAATGAATTAGACTTAAAGATATTATTTGAAAGAGAATATATCATCATCTCAAGTGTCACTTAATTTCCAGCACCAACTATATATTTATTTTCTACTGTACAATTTACATGGAACACATAACCCTATAATTCATAGCATATAGAAAAGAAAATTAGTGTCTAATCAAATATGACATTTGATTCTAACAAATATTTTGAGGTCACTATGACTTATAGTGATCCATAAAACTCTCCAAATAGAATCTCTCTTTAGCAAGTGATTTTAAAAGTTTTATATGAAAAAAAACTTTTGGGCTCTTAAAAAAATTAATTAAAATTGCATCGTAAATGTCACAATCATGTGTTCCTATTAAAAAACACTAGACTCTCAAGAATTATGGCATAATCTAAGTGGAATGAATTTCGTTGTAGATTTCCATTTATCATTTTGCAACTCACAATTGTGCATGAAAATGTTCTAATTATAGACATGGGTCCAGATCCAAAGATGGTGCAAATCACATAGTTCCACTTAAGTTGTCTACCTGGAAATAGGTGGCTAAGGTCTAACACCAACCTTAGGATTCATTGGGCTGGTTTGACCTTTAGTGGAGAAATAATGCATGGTCCTGTGTTTGGGATGCTAGGTTGGGATTTGGGAGACCCACGTTCAATTCTTTGCTCTACCATACACTTCCTGTGTGATCTTGGGCATGTCACGATCTCTCTGTGCCTTAATATACTAGATGAACAACAGAGAAAATAGCACTTCCCTACCTCACAGCAGTGTTGCAAGAATAAATACGTTAAAGGTTCTGAGGCACTCAGATACTATGGTAGCAGGGCCCATACAAATATCTAAGAGAGGAAGATGTGTTTAGTGTTGAAAGGCAGAGGTGTGGGACCAGTGTGAAGAGCTTCTTGGGGCTGAAAGGAGGAAAAACAACCTCACCTGACTGAGTTCCTACCTCTCTGAATAGCCTTTTATGGATTATGGTTCTCCTTTTTTTCCCCCCTTATGCAAGGATCACAGAAATGCTGCAGGCCCAGACCTGAAAATCAATTCAGGTCATACACCTGACAATCAAGGATAACAGTAACTAGTGTCTCAGTGTATCCTTATGCCTTCTGTCCAACCTGCCTCAGGTTGGAGGAACTCTGAATATTAGACATTATCACAATACCCATGAAACTGAATCATTTCATAGGATGTCTCCCTTTTAACCCATGGGCTGTAGAGATCTGTTGTGTAGCCTTTCAGCAGTGTCTACACCATTTTCCCCTCAACATTTCTCACAGTTGCAGTCCCTAGAGCTATACTAAAGCTCACACTGGAGATGCTCAGGTAGGTACGCCACCCTCGTTGTCTAATCCTATTCAGAGCAGATCTTATGGCATGAGAGTTCAGAGAAATTTCAGGGAATGACGGTTAATGTAGGGCCTGGCCATCACTAAGGGCAGGTCTACACTCCCATTTAAATCGATATAATTTAAACCCTCTGAGCGACGCAAATTACACAGACCTAAGTGCTATCCGCCTCTCGCGGAGGTGGAGTAACTATGCCGACGGGAGAGAAATCTCCCATCAGCAAAAAGCGTCTTCATCAGATGCGCTACAGCCATAGCTTTTTATCCTTGCATGTTCACATAATTTAACAACATAAACACCAGAACTATTTTGTTTTCTATTATTTTTTAGTGAGCACATAGACAATCTGTCAGTTCAAAAAAGGCTGCAGTGATATTTTCTTAAAGGGCAGAATACTTTATTTTAAAAATGGAAGTTAAAATTAAAGCTAGTTTGGAGACAGTTTGGTAATACTTCCAATTAAGTATCTTACACTTATCTGAGGATTTAATTAGATTCATTGTATAATTCTGCTATGCTTAACTAATACCAAGAGATTATTAGGACAATATTTCTGAAGAAAAACCAAGAATGTACTGAAATCGTTAAATGTTTTATTATAGGACATGCTTGTTAAACTTTAACAAAAATGTTTTTAATACGAGCTGTTAATACTATAGAGTTGGTGCAGCAATTTTCCTATTAAATATATATTTTATTGTTGATTAGAATACATATTGACTGCTAATTGAATGCTAGTTGAGTAGCATTAACATTAACTGACAGAACTGATATACATGTATATACTTTTTTTTTTTTTTTTGCAGATGACCTCAGACTGTTGTAGTGATCAGTTAGTATTCCTGACACTACATGCTGATCGACACTTAATTTTACAAGCATAGCTGGTAAAGGGATGTGATTTTTTTTCTTACATAGCTATGCCATAAAAGGCCGAGTGTAGACCTAGTTTCACACCAGTATAGATAAGGCCATGTCTACACTACAGACACTTCTGCTGGCATAGCTATGACAATCAGTTATGTGATCCCTAATGTAGCTGGGCCAGGATGTGCCCTTACTAGTATAGCTTGTGGGGTTGATTTTACTATACCAATAGTAAGTACAGCTTTGCTGGTTTAAGCAAAATCCACACTAAAAGTGCTTTGTGGTATCACATGCCATTACTCCTATACTGGTAAAACACTCCTAATATAGGCGTGGCCTTATGCTGGGTCATCAGAACTGGCTTAAGCTATACCATATGAGCACTTTTATATGGATATAGCATGTGCCCACATTAGAGGGTTTGCTGGGTTTTAATTATACCAATATAACTTTACCAACAAAGCTCTCCTCCTGTAGACAAAACCCGTAATTGCTTCACTTTGTGACCCTGGCAGTTAACCACTCTGTTCCTCAGACTTGATCTACACTTAAAAAGTTAGGTCAGCATAACTATGTCACTCAGGAGTGTGAAAAAAAACACATCTCTGGCCAACATGGCTATGTTAACATAGCCCCAGAGTAGATGCAGCTACGGCAATGGAGGAATTGTCATTCTGGGAGGTGGTGCTCCTACACTGTCCAAAACATTTCTTCCGCCAGCGTCAGCTGCGTCTACACCACAGGACTACACCAGCATAGCCTCCTTGGCGTAGGCATACCCTCCCTGTCCTCATTTCTAAAAAGGGCAGATCATATTTATCCATCTTTCTTTAAAAAATGTAGAGAGCCTTAAATAAGAACTGCCATATAACTACAAAGGAAACCATCCTACACCTAATTCAGAGTGCCTCCAAGTGTTTGAGATGTTTAATTTGACTCTAGGCTATTGTTTTATTGATCCTCAGTGGTGCAAATCAGCATAGCTCCTTTGAACTCAATGGAGCTCCATTGAGTTACAGCAGCAGAGGATCTGGACCATTGTTTCTTCTCAAAATGAAATGATCATACTGGCATCTTCAATTCCACAGTGTGAAATTATAAAGGGCATTTTTGCTATCCCATAGATTTAAAAACAACCCCTCAAAAACACACCTGCTGGACAGTGTAGAGAAGGAACTGGATCAATCTCTCTCACATTTAAGTACTTTCAAAGTTAGGGAATGCTTAGACTCTAATCAAAGCTTTTCAGCTTCTGATTTTCTCCAATAGACTGCACCTTGTGTAATTTTTGCTTTTAGAAATGATAGTCAAAAATGACTAGCAAGTGCCTCAATTTGGGAATGAGCAACCTACTGTCTAGTACCTATGGAGTCTTTAAAGTTACATTGCATACATAGTATTACAAGCCCATGTAGCTCTCTGGAAAACATTACCACCCTGGACCTTTAAAACTCCACCTGTCCTGCAGAGAGGGAGAGTTTTTGTTTTAAAAAAAGAAATCAGTTTATTAAATGCTCTTTATACTCAATGGCAGAGTCCTCTGAAGGACAGGAGAAGCCCAGGACTATATAAAGGACAAACTGAGCATAAGAACAGAATCCATCATTAACAAATACCTTTAGTAAGGCAATTCATAATAAATGTTACCATCATTAAGAGAGCACAAAGATGATGATTACAACATGACCACATATTATTGTGCTTCAACCAGTTTGCACTAAGAGGGCTAGATTCTCAGCTAACAAATTGGAACAGCCCCATTAAACTCAATTGATATTATGATTTACACCAACTGAGGATTTGGCTCAGAGTGTTGTCCTAAAAACACATTTGGCCGTAATGCAAGTCTTAAAGAAAGAGGCACAGGAACCAAACGAGGAAGTCCACCCGGCAGGAGTCACCACTCTCCCATCTATCAGTCCTCTTTATAAATCTAGACTTATCTTAACTTAAGCAAAGAACAACAAAAAAAATGCTGTTATGCTAGCAATGAGAGAGCATGTTATCCTGTAGAGGGCACTGAAGGGCATCCTGCTGATAAAATTATTACGCTCATAGGACATGGTCTTACTGTCCCCACATGCTTGATTTAGTGGCAAATGCCATGCAAGTTTTCTAATCAGAGACTTTAATACTGTGGTAAAAATGAAACGCATACGGGCATCATCAAAATGGTTGTGATGATTGGTTTCCCTCAGAACAATCCTTTCAGACAGGAGGTTCAAACGGGACAGACTAAGGCTAACAACATACTCAAAGCCTAGATGACAACCATAATGAGCTTTGGAGCTGTGCTGCAAATGGTGCCCTTGTGCAAAATGTTCCTTTTTAAATCTGCTGGGGACAAGCTGCTTGCTGCCTGAATCTACCTACAGTTAGAATTAAAATATTACTTCTGAAGTCTGCAATGCTGCATACTAATTGCCCACAACATCCCAAATTCTCAGAGTAAAAGCAGCCTGTGAGACAGCTCACTGTTACCTCCCCAGTTACAGGCCAGCCTTGATATCTAGGCACTGAGACTCCAGGGTGAGTTATATAGCTGTATTATACATTTTGTATATGAGCAGTATTGAGAGTGTCTGCACCATGCAAGTATTCACAAAGCACTGATTACATAAAAACAGCTAGACTGGGTCAGATCAATGGTTCATCTAGCTCAGTATCCTGTCTTCTGACAGTGGCCAATGCCAGGTGCTTCAGAGGGAATAAACAGAACAGGTAATCTTCAAGTGATCCATCCCATCAGCCATTCCCAGGTTCTGGCAAAAAGCAATCCCTGCCTATCCTGGCTAACAGTCATTGACGGACCTATTCTCCATTAACTTAACTCTTTTTTGAACCCCGTTATAGTCTTGGAATTTACAACATCCTCTGGCAAGGAGATCCACAGGTTCATTGTGTGCTGTGTGAAGAAATACATCGTTTTGTTTCTTTTAAACCTGCTGCCTGTTAATTTCATTTGGTGACCCCTAGTTTGTGTGTTATGAGAAGGAATAAATAACACTTCCTTATTTACTTTCTCTACACCAGTCATGATCTTCTAGACTTCTACCATATCCCCCTTAGTTGTCTCTTTTCCAAACTGAAAAGTCCCAGTCTTATTAATCTCTCCTCATATGGAGTTTTCCATAACTCTAATCATTTTAGTTGCCCTTTTCGGTATCTTTTCCAATTCAAATATATCTTTTTTTTAATTGGGGTGACCACATCTGCACGCAATATTCAAGCTCTAGGCATACCAAGGATTTATAAAGAGGCAATATGATATTTTCTGTCTTATTATCTATCCCTCTCCTAGTGATTCCCAATGTTCTGTCAGTTTTTTTGACTGCCACTGCACATTGAGTGGATGTTTTTAGAGAACTATCCACAATGACTCCAAGATCTCTTTCTTGAGTGGTGACAGCTAAATTAGACCCCACCATTTCATGTGTAGTTGGGATTATGTTTTTCCATGTGCATTACCTGGCATTTATCAACATTGAATTTCATCTGCTATTTTGTTGCCCAGTGACCCAGTGTTCTGTGATTTCTTTGTAACTCTTCACAGTCTGCTTTGGACTTAACTATCTTGAGTAGTTTTGTATCATTTTGCCACTTCATTGTTTAAAACAAGTAGGTTTATTAACAAAAGGAACAAACCATTAGAGAAGGTGATTTCAAAACAGCACACAGCCTCTACTTACACTGTGTCACATCCAATCTGACACTTCACTACAAGCTATGTTAGATGGTCTTCTCTCTTGAGTTATGGGAACAGACCATCCCCGATTTACACTCTTTTACAAAGACCAGGACGTCTGGGATTGAGGCTGGTCTCAGTTTTAATTCAACAGAGATCTCTTCAGGAAACTCCCTTTTCTCAAAGCCCCACCACCATCTCTGTATGTGCCTGAGCCTAACTGCCATATTGCTCAATGGCTTTTGCTATAGGGCTTAGGTGTTACAAGCCTTAGCCTCTGACTTTTTTTCTAATCACCCAGCCAGGCCATCTAAGATAATGCTCCAGTGATGGTTGCTCCATTGTTTGGTAGCTAGACCCATTCAGCCCTAATGGTTTACAATCAGAGGTCTTGTGACTGTGGGGGAGTGTGCTGAAACTGTCTGCTTCCCCTGACCTTCCATCACACCAGCTCAGAAATTCTGCACAAACATTTTGAAGTACAGATCAATATGTCAAATACCCCCACATTCACCACAGTGTCACTATGAAGCTAAAAAGTTTCATACACAATCTCTTATTAGTCCATTGACCCTGCTAATTTTTTCCCCTGGCAATCATAGGTCCATAGTAGAGAAGGGGTAAGTTAAAGAATACAGAAACAGGGGGAAAAGAGCTGGTGAATGTATGATATTTAGTGATAGCCTGAATGTTGAGGTGCAAATCACTTTATGTTTTAATTACAGTAAGTAGAGTATCTTAATTTTAATCTCTCAGAGACCTTGATCTATCTGTTGAGGTGAGGATGGCAGTTGCAATGTTTTGTCTGTCCCTTAAGAACTGGATTCAGACCTCCACATTTATTTTACATGCCATTAGACAAACTGATTTGGGTAACTGCTAGAGACTGACCTGTACTGAAACTCCAGATTTTAAATGTTTGTCTCAGACTCATTTCTAGTCACTATCTATCCACGTCCTACTTAACATCTCTCATTCATAACAAAAGGTCTACTTCTGCCTCAATCAGTCTCTGATGTTAGCCTCCATCACCCACCTGTTACTTTTTCAAATATGTATCTCTCTGCTTTTTCCCCATTCTGCCTTTCATTCAGGAGCAGCTCCCTGCAAACATCCGCAAAACTAAATTCTGCTCCTTCAGATCTCTAATTTGGTGTGAAGCCTACAAAAAAAACACCAAAATAACTCAACAATGGTTAGGCTACTGATGTGCTGAAACCACAGCCATGCTCAACAATACGCTCTCATTGTTTCTTTGTACTCCTCTGTCAGTCTGTCTGTATCCATCTGTTGTCTCTCCAATTTAGATTGTAAGCTTTTGGAGACAGGATGATTCTTTTTGTTCTGTTTTTGTATGGCACCAAACACAACTGGGGCTCCTAGGTGTTACAGGAACACAAATAATAAACTACTGCTAGCCTGGATCTGAAACATCAATCTAGAGGTTTAAAGCTGTATTTTCCATTACTATTCTCTTGATCCATCATGCTCCATGCTTTCCAAATGCTATAATTCTTGGCATCTTACATACTCACACACACTCTTTCATACTGTATAAAGTCCTTCTCATAGTGGATGCTGGGATGAGGAGGAGTGATCATTAAAGAAGACGATGACCTGGTTTCAATGTGAAATCAGATGCAACTTAATGTTTCCAGCTGAATTTTGCACTGGCTTCAAACCTAAACTCAACACAAAACTCTGGATTGTGGGAAGTGCAAACTCACAGATTTGCAAACAGAAGAAGATAATCACACAAACTCCTGAAAAATAAAGCCATTGGCTTTTGCACATCTTTCTCTAGGACACTGTGTAAACTTTAGCTACAATATGACTTTCAGACACACTGATTAGCAGTTCACCGCAGTGCTTTGTGCTGTGGCTAATCTTACCAATGATAAAATTGTCTATTTTATTTTATATTTTAATATGACTATTTAAGTCACTCACGTTTATTCATTGAACTATTAATTTTCTCCACTGTTTTCTTCACATTCCTGTCTTTTAGAGCCTCATCAGTTATACCCCACTTCTGTTTAATTAAGTACCATAGACTTACTCACAGAGTCTCTTGAGCATGGATACGTAGTGTCCAGTTTGGCCTTTCCTTTGGTCAGCTCCCTTTTGTAAATGTCCATTCTTTCTAGTCACAGTTAGACAGATTGCTTTCTCACCTTAAAGTATGCATGATCATATATTCCCCAATAACCTTGCCTGTTGTGTCCTGCTCAGTAATCACGGAAGAAGTGGTCATTTTTAGATTTAGAATATATATGTGAGTGAGAGTGAGAGTGAGAGTGAGAACCTAACAAGACCTCTTCAAACTGCTCTCTTTAAAAGAGGACCCTAAGGTATAGCAAGAAAATTGTTCTTGAAGCTGTATTTCCTCAGAGAAACAGTGTCACCAAGTGGTCTTTTGGAGGAATTACTATTACAAGCTGTGACTACACAACAATTCTCCTCTTTGCCTATTTAAAGGCATGGTTGGGGGCAGAGTGTGTGTTCCCGTCCCTGTCCTCCCCAGCCTGCTTTCGCCCCAATTAATTAGTTGGCCTTTTCAATTAATCTGTACTATATATACACAGCAGTGAAAGGCCTGAAGACATTTGCAACTATAGCTTGAAGCCTTGATCCATTTGGAATGATCATATTGATAGAGGATTCAATAGCTCATGTTAGCAGCCACCAATGTTGCTGCTTTCCTATCACGTCCTATTTTCTTGGTTAGCAAAGTGTTCCATCTCTTTGATGCTATTTGTATAGAATGGTTTCCTAAACACCAAATTCACTTCAGAGTAACCTATAAAGTGATTCACTTATAGCATGATCTTTAAGGTTTCCTTCCCTTTAAAAAAGGCATCCATTGCTGACATGAACTTCAATTTTCTCCCATTTGCAGAAATCATCTTCTTTGCTATAGCCTCCAGTTTCACTATCACATGTACAAAAATTACTATGGTGAGCAGGGATTAAAGGGTTTTTGTTTTGAAAGTACATTTAAATTTATTAAAGTGATTTGGGACAGAGTACCTCAAACAATTAGTGATCCATGCACAGTGCTGTCCCTCAACACATCTCTGAAACCTTTGTCATGATATTGTTTACTAAAAAGTGAAAACCAAGTAATTTCCATTTTGGGAGAAAGGGGAGTTTTTATTGTAAAATGGTGAATTACACCAAAATATAGTGGCAGCATCCTAAAATTTCTCTTTGCATGAAGAAAGGGAATTTTTTGGTATTAAGAGCCTTTTCAAGCAAAGAGTCAGTCTCCTAGTAAAACAATGATCTTGTGGTTAAAACACTGAACTGAGGCTTGGATGGTCAGGGTTCAATTCCAGGCTGCCTCAAAGACTTTGATCAAATTACTTAGTCTCCCTGAAGCTGAGTTCTCTCACCTGTGAAATGGGGAGAATACTTCCTTTCTCCCACCCATTATTTGTTTTGTCCATTTAAACTCTTGCTAATTATGTACAGCACCTAGCATGGTGGGGCCTAGATTTCAGTTCAGAGCTTCTAGGTTCTACTATAATACAAATAAAATAATACAAAAGAATTCCTTCTGTAGAGCAGGAAATACAAATAGTAGAGGCATTTTAAGTTCTGCCGCTACAGTTGTGCTTGCAATGTATACTAATATAGCTACTAAGAACTAGTTTATATTTCATGTAGAACTCTAAGGTACATTAAAAATTTGAGATCTCAGAAATTTGAAAAACCAGTGCCTTTCTGCAGCTACCTAGTTTACAGACTATTGTACCACAGTATTTGTGCAGATCTTTAAGACCGCTCAGTGTACTGGGAAATCACCCTGTAATGCAGTAAGTGTAGCCAAAGTATTTTGGCACTGACAACACATCTTAAAGGGGAGTAACAACGAGGATGCAATAAAATGACATCTTATACCTAGTAAGTTACCACATCTCTGGAGATTTTCCACTGAATGGAGATAACTGTGCTGTAAATAGCTATTGCATCTTAGAGACATTATTTCAGTGAAGCTGATTTTGAAATATTCTACTTATTCATTTTTTTCTTAAATGAAGTACAGTAAATCGTCAGATCATTGAGAAACTTGCTCAGCACTTTACAGAAACTGAACATTCACAAGTAAATTCATGGTGATTTTTGCCAAGACCATATTAAAATAAACTCAAATACTAGAGTTACTTGGAGTGTCTTTTCATGAAGCTCTGTCAGGCTGAAATATATTTTGTTTTCTATGATATGAGCCGAAGACAGTCAGAGTGGATGGAAGAGTCTGCTGTGAAAGACTATGACCTCATGCATCCACCCACCAGCCCTACCACCAAAAGTACTGCAGTCACCCAAGAAGTAAAGAGCTCACGCTTCTGTGTTGCACAACACTGATTTCAAATTCCCTCCTTAGAGCTTACAGTTGGGTGACAAAAGTGGGGTACTCCTGTGATACAAATGGTGACATCCAATAAACACAACCATTCCTTTCCTATGTGGTTTTATGCTAAATATGCTGGCCATGTGAAAAACTTTTGCCTGGCTCTTCCCTGGCTGACAAGTCAAATTCCCCATGTCAGACCAGCACAGTCATTTATGCCACTCATTGTTACAGAAGTATCTATTGAGAATATAATAAGGTATTGTCAGATCAGAATGACAGCTGATGACAATGTGAGTTCCTCTGTACTCTGGGTGCCAATATTTTACTCTAACATGTTGTAGTTTAATGCTCAGGGAAGAGTCATATTCTTAGTCCTGGCTGCAGATAGACAGCTCAGAAAGTGGGAGTCTCATTTATGTTTTGGTTTTTTAGTTAAATTAAACAGTTTTGGGAAGCAATCCTGCACTCTCCAGATAATATAAATCATACATTTATAATATAAATCATACATTTCTGTAACGAAATCTGAATATGCCTGGGCATCCCTCAGATAGTCGATTATGTGATTTTACTCATATTAGATTAGAAAGACAATCAACTCACCATACCATTTCAGAGCCACAATTCCATCTAGAAGACTATCAAATGAAGATGTGTGGTGCCACCATATCACGTGATAAAGATATTCTAAGAAGATAGTTACTGATAACCTTCCTATACAATCCCATTCAGCAGCCTATGGACTCTGGGCCAGATGCTGATCTCATTTAAATTAAAGTAAATCTGGAGTAATTCCACCTCATTGAATTTCTGTGCAATTACACTGCGGTAACAGATCAGAATCTGGTTTCTTGAGGGGGGGTGGGGACAGAGAGCGCCAGCGAGCACATGTGAGGTGTTACAGACTAGGAGATCTTGTTTAAAGGGTGGGATTTTCAAAAACTGCTCAGCATTGGCCTAACTTTGCTCTCACTGAATTCAGAGTAAGGCCAGTCAGTCTGTCCTAACCACGTATGATCTGATGATCTTTGTAGTCTGAGAGTATTGTTATTTGTTACTCTTATGGCATCCCCAAAGTTACTCAAAAATAGCTTAAAAGCTAAGAAGACAATCAACACACAAAGGAAGAAAGGGAGATGGAAAGGAATAAAAGACATCAGAATGCATGCAATTTTTAAAGTAATAAATGTCAGCTACCCCACCTACCTCTTTCTATACCATTCTTCTCTCACTCTCTCTCTCTTAACTCCTCCTTGTAACCAGTGATTATGGGCTGCTGGTGCTTAGATGACGAAACATGGTCATCGGAATTACAGAAACTGCAAGCATCCAAAAATTGAAGCCTTAGGGAATTCTTCCTATATGTAAGCCCTGTTCCAGAACCTGAGACAAACATGACTGATAGTAATCAGAGAGTCTGGATTAAGAAATACCATGAACCGTGATGACAAATGATTAAGAGGACGGTGTTAAAACCCACACAAAAGTATCACTGAAACCTGGAATTCAAAGTAGTAATAATATATGGTGATGACCCTTCTACACTGGCATCAAACTTGTGTAATATGGCAGTGAATCAATCTCTGTCTATAAGTGCTAATTTCGCTCCTCTGATTCACAATCCCTAACACATAACTTATATCACCTTTTCCATTGCTCTCAATTAGGCCCAAAGGATGAATGCAGATGTTTACCTTTTCTCCCTTGTTGTGACAAGAAACAGGCAAAAGGTGTAAAAATAAAGTTGCAGATTTAAATTTAAACCAGGAGATTACCTGCATATACACCCATCTTTAGCAGGACTACATAGGGAAGTCAGCCCTTGATATACAAACCATTCACTAGGGAGAAGGGTACGGCTATAATGATAATTTTCTTGTTATTTACACCGTGAGGGAAAACACTTGCTCTTTTTGGAATTTTTTTTAAAGGGCTCCCCACTGATTACAATTTTGTGCTGTACCAGAAAAGAATTACCACTCATTGAACTATTTCCCCTTTTCTCTGTAGTTTTGCTTTATAGATTTCAGAATAAATCACCACATCACAGCATCCAATAAACTAACCTTGCTGTCTTCCCTATGCTGAAATTGGTCTTCTCTGTTTTGACTTGTTACAAAGCAGTCGCTTCCCTGCCTCAGGACATGCAGGCTAAGAGAACAGCAGCAGTAGCATTGCCAAGAGTTAATGACAACAGCTAGAATGTAATTCACAGCACCTGATTCTCCACTGGGTTATTCCAATGTAATGCAGATATAAGTCCATTTATTCAATAGAGTTAGAGCCAGAAAGGAATCAGAATGTAATGGAAAAATCTGGACTATTATATTAGGACAAGATATGAAAAGATAGATAATTATTCAATGGCAATTATTTTATTCTAATTTTACTCAAGTTTGAACTGCCATCCAGTACAACATCGATAGGCATCTAGCTAAACTGGGTGTCCCCGTTTTGGCCCCCCTTTACATAAAACGACACACTAAGAAGAGTCATAACATTCGATGGTCTTCACTGCATATACAGGAGCTCTCTTTTTGAAAATGACAACACAGACGTCCAGAAATACAGTGAACAGAAACATACTGGGTTAGGTTGTCATGAACTGCTCTCCAGCTTTACGGGTGCAAATTATAGATGCCTTAAGCACAATTATGCTTCCACAGCTACGATTGTTTAGACATCCAAGTCTTTGATTTGGGCACAGCATGGTAGGAACCTACAAAGCAAGTACTAATAATCATGCAGAATAAATTGTGCATTCCACTGTTTGCAGGTTGAAAAATCAAGCCTAATTGAGTATTCACGTATACAGTTTGTGCACAGAAGAGGAGAAACTGTGATATAGTAAGTGCTGAATTTTTAAATGGGGGCCCAGTAGAGACCTTTTAAAACTAAAGTAAAAATAGACATCATTCATAACATTTGATAGAAGCTATGTATAAATAAATTGCCTATTCTATTTATACTCATCATAAAACTAAGAGTTACGTGTGCATAATTTTCCAAGTTCATAGCAAACTTCCCTGGATAAGGTTAGGTATGTTATTGGCATGCAAGTGACTGTACCAATAAAGTTATGTAATGTTATTACGAGTGTGACTATGACAATGTTTGTGGTAAACTTCTGAGCATACCCAATGGAAACGCAATCTCCAGAAATCTCAGTAGACTCGGACTGAGCTGAGTGATTGAACAATTCATTAAACGTGTTGTGTCCAGACAAGCCTGACTCCTTAGCCATTACTTAACATTACATCCAATGAGAATGATTCAAACAGGATTTTAGTAAAAACTATCACATTTTTTCTTCTTACCCTTTAAAGCACAAAATACTATTTTGAGCCTAATAAAGGATTTGAGTCAGGTATCAAGTGTGGGGAATTTTGATATCATGAGCATTCAGGACATTTGAGGAAACTCTGAGTAAATGGATTGGCTCCAATGACAGCTTGAGACACATACTCCAATTATAAAACATTAGCAGTGTTTATACCAAGGCTTCATTTAGCTTGTAATTCATTCTGTTCTCAAGAAGAAAAATTAAAATTTCCTAAAAATATATGCATGCGGCTAAGACTGGGAGCCACAGAAAACAGTTTTCAGAGACTGGTTTATTTTAAGTAGGGAAGGCATTAGCAAGAGGGAGAGAATGAGAGAGTCTGACCAAAGGAAGTCTCTTCCTTATCCACAGTCCTGCCAAGCTCACAGAGTTTTCATTTTACATGGCATGACACATATTGGAAGAAGCTAGAGTTATGGTGCTGTCAAGTTATCAACATTCCTGGATATCCTCTTCCATCCTGTTTATTTTTGTCCTAGTTCATATTCCACAAACATTCTGTCCAGATGAATGCAGAACCAAGACATCAGCCAGCTACACCAAAGGTTAGTGTCATTGTGGCAGTGCAAACATACACTCTGCTAAAGGCCTTCCAGCATAAAAAGGGAAGGAGCTATAAGATATGTTCTGATCTCCCAATGAGAGGAAGACCAACCCATATTAGTATGGGAACCTTAACCCTGAATACATAGGCCATTTTATTCATGTCATTGTATCAGCAAGAGAACATAATTGACAAACATTTTCCATCTAATGACAGTGCAGATGTTTTCTAACAAATGCCACACTATATAACAACATACCAGTCTGAATGTATCATTAACTCAGATTTGTGGACAAACAGGTAGTTAAATTATAAAATGAAATGCTTTTATTGCCAATAGCAAAAATAAATATGGCCAAATGCATAGGATTTTTGTTAAATAGCTTTGATCAGTAAAGCTTGACAGATCTACTTGTTTTAGTTTAGGATAATCATTTTAATTCTCTCTCGTCATACACAAGAACAAGACAGAAAAATCAGCTTCTTCAAAGCATAAGATTTCTAGTAAGCTTTGAGTCTTGTACAAAATTGATTTTACTGTATACAGTGGTACTAGTGCCTCATACTGATAAATTACCCTGCTAGTGAAACACAATTTCAACTAAATCAACAAATAGTTTGCTATAAAGGCCATAAGACTTACTCAGTTTCTGTAACACAAGCTCCCATCTCCTGTTCATTAATCTTTGTAAGCAAGATTCAATAGATAAGGGAAAATTCCAGTTATCTTATGGTGCTCTTAGCCATTTTCTAATGGTTATCTGTAAAGAAAAAAGAAAAAAACAAACCAGCAAAATTTAATTTAAGTCACAAGCGACCCACAAGAATCTGAGACCACTACAGGAAGCTATTGTCTCATGTCAGGATTATGGGAAATATTGTATTCACCCACTAATCTTTCAAATGTGGATTATTGAAAAGAGATGCAATATATTTAACACTGAAGCTGGACGATTTCACAAAAAATCTCTACCAGAACAAAAGAACAAGTGCACAGTTTTAAAGATAATAAGGGTTCATAATTGAATTCTGAAGTTGAAGCAATCATTTCTACATCGTCATAATTTTTTTTAATTAACAGTCCAATTTGTAACACATACATTGGGGATGGGAGACATTGTTCTGCCTCCACTTTAAAAAATAAAATAAGTGTTAAATCAACAGAGAAGAAAAATAAAGAAGTTTAGATTTAGGACTGTAAGCCTCTATTGTCCATTTTGCTTCACAGAACTCATTTTGTGCAGTCTCACATTTATTCCTGGGGAAATATTCTTCTGGAGAGTCTTTACAGGTAAAATCCATGTATCTAATATAAAGCAAAATGAGATATTATCCAGGACCTTTTCTAAATAAAGCAACAATTTATTTATTTATGGAAAAGCCTAAATGCTGTATTCAGTCTCACTTTAAGAGATATAGGGCCAAACTGTGGCTTCGGTCATACTGGCTTTCGAACAGATGCCTAGTAGCATAGCAAAAGCACTGTGAATGTGAGACCATACTTAGGTTGAATTATGCACCAGTCCCTACTACCTACATGCATCCATGGAATAACTTACAGGGGATGAGATGTGAAATTCGGGCCTTTTAAGAGTCTAGTATCCCAGCTATCTGGGTCACTTCCAGCTACCCCCGACTGTATAGCAGTCTTTCAAATGCCTGACAAAATGGAACCCCCAAAGGTCTTGCTATCTCCCCACAATTGGTTGTTACTGCCGTCTTACCCCGCTACTCATGACAGGCCTCTGGGTCCATTCCTTGGTTGGCTCCTTGTCAGGCCACTGCTGAGGAACCTTGTTGAGGTAGTTTCCAACCTCTCTGATAGCACCCGACTCTGCCTGAGCTGCAGCCATTTACCGAGCTGTTGCTAGTTAGCCACTTAGTCACAGCTGGGGAAGTAACTATTCTATACATTAACCTCTTTGTGGCTGTTCAGTGTGGGGCTTATACACCCAACTACACACAAATATAAACCAACGCATGTGGGCCCTGGCCTAAACCACCACCCTTGATAACTCTGGCTATGGAGGACATCTAGACAGGTTTGAAGGGAGCAATATTTGCCCAGAAGTTACTATCCAGGCTGCAGCTTTTAAGGCACGTGTATATATAAAGCCAAAGAACAAATCTGGCTCACATTGTTCAAGTAAAAATAATCTCTAAATGAAAGCCATCAAAAACATCCAAATTTCCATGTATAGTATTTGCCTATTTTTAAACCCAGTACAAGTGACATCCACCTCACCAAAACAGCACTCTGGATAACGTTTACTTTAGCTATGCAATCCAGCAGCCTAAATCCATTTGCTTAGGAAACTTCAGCTATTTTTGTAACTTGTACATTGGAACCAAGTCATCTGGAAAATGAATTTACTTCCTTCATTTATAGATAATCTGCACAGTGAACCTGCATACCAGCTTTTACTTCTCTATGCCTGATAGCTATCTCCCCTAAACTAGTGAAATTCAATGGAGTTACAAAGGTGCAAGTGGGATGAGAATTGGATTCTCTGTATCTTGGTTAAAGTCAATTTCTCCAGTTATATAAAGGACAAAGTTTAGCACAAACTGACACCAAATAAACATTGCCATTTGCATATGTAAGCAATGGATCTGAAAGCAATATTCCCAAGAGTAATAAGCCACATCAATTTCAAAGTTTGGCTTTGCTGACTGCTGAGCTGATTTCTGTGTCTGACTTGTGTCTATAGCACACAGCAAATAGCATAGTACCACTCTGACTGCACATCACTGTTGACATTCACTCTGTGCACTGGGCAAGGAATTCTTCAGTTCATCCATCACTCAGGACTTGCTGCAGCACTACTGCAGTGGCTTTTCAAAGCCAGCATAGAATCTATAACACAAATCTAGGTAGAGCTAATTGTTTTGAGAGCTATACATACTGAGCATGGATTGCGCTATCATTTTGCAACATTACCACAAGGCACACCAATGTCAAAATGACACATACTTCAGAGAAAGCAAACAAAGGAAAGGAGATTTTCTGTCAAGCTTTTCTGTTTCTGTAGAAAGTGTGGACTGTCTAGGCACCAATTTGGTAGCATCAAAATGTGCACTGTCTCCCAAGCCCTGTAACTGTATTCCTTAAAACAAAAACAGAAAATACCATAATAATTACCATGCAAGATCTTGTAAGACCTATGACAAAGCCTTGAATATAGGTCAGGAATATCAGATATATTTACACATATACCATTTGAGGCAACCATTCAAGGAGCCATTCAAGTATATAAGACCGCATTGTTTAGGAGAGGAAGCACTGAGTTGGCAATTAAAACACCTGGATCCAAATCCACGATCTGCTGGGATGAGCTTTGGCAAGTTAAGTCATTTCACTTTTCTGCCGTAGTTTCTCCATTTCATAATACTTGGACTCACAGGGGTGTTTAGGATACACTTATTAATATTAGCAAGGCATCCAAGTGACAGTGGCCATATGGGTATCTCAATAGAATAAGTATCAGATAGATAGCAAGATTGTGAGCCAATCGAAAGTCCACAGCCCCGGTCAGTTTACCTCATATTGTATAGTCAGTCAGTCCGAGGAAACTATAAAGGCATCAATAACGCCACTGTAAAATAATTGGAGATCATAATTAGCAAAGAGCCCTAAAAATAGGGTTGTATCAACCCAATGATCATACATAAACCCTAAAATGTGGTCCTCTTGTTGCCCGGTATTCTTAATCCCCTAGTCCCAACATGCCACATGGAGCATTTTAACAGCAGCACAGAGATGTTACAGTTGCAGTACTCCCACTCCATACTACCCTATAGCCCCTTCCCTACAGCCCCTTCTTTTCCTAGGAAATTATTATTTATTTTTCCTATTGTAGTCACACTCAAAGAGACCTGTTGTACTAGGCACTGCACAAACAAAACAATATGGATGGTGAGCTCTCTGGAGCTGGGACTGCCTAAACCCTTCTTATGTAGCTCAACAGTTCTTCCCTACAGCCTGCTGCTCCTTGTATCACCACTTCCTTCCTGTGCCATTGCTCTTCCCCAGGCACTAGTTGTTGCCTCACAGTCCTTTTAATAAAGAGGTAAATATTTTATTTTTAACATTTAAGAAGATGCTTCCAAGACAGTGTATACTAAACCCAGGTGTCATAGAGGTTGAGGCCAGAAGACACCATCAGTCATCTAGTCTCAGCTCCTGTATATCACAGGCCCTGAAATTTCAACCGATACCCTGGTATCGAGCACTAACTTGTATTTGTGCAAAGCAAATCTTCCTGAAATGCAGCCATTCTTTATTTGAAGACTTCAAGAGATGGAGAATCCACCACTTTCCTCAGTAGTTTTTTCCAATGATGAATCATTCTCACTGTTAAAAATGTGTCTTATTTCCATTTTAAAAATTTGTATGGCTTCAAGCTTCTAGCCATTGGTTCTTCTTATGCCTTTCTCTGTTAGATTAGATAGCCCTTTAGTGCCCACTATTTTCTCTCATGAAGGTATTTATATGCCGTAATCAAGTTGCTTCCTTTCTTTTTGATAAAGAACTCAGTCTGTTTAGTTTAAGTCTCACTGTACAGCATTTTCTCAAGCTCTCAAATCATTTTTGTGGAACTTTTTTCTGCATGCTCTCCAGTTTTTCAACATCCTTTAAAAAATGTTGACACCAGAACTGGATGCAGATTTCCACTGTCAGTATTATCAATGCCACATATCACATCCCTACTCAGATTCATTACTCCCATGTTTATGTACCCAAGAGTCACATTAGCCCTTCATGCCACAGCAGTGCATGGAAAGCATCCCCTATGACAACTATATCCTTTTAGGATCACTGCTTTCAAGGATACAGTTCCCATTCAGTAGCCTGGTCTGCATTCCTTGTTCCTAGACGTATAACTTTGCACATGACTATATTAAAATGCATTTTGTTTAAGTGGACCCCACTTACCATGTGATCCAGACCACTCAGTATGACTGCCTTGTAATTATTTTTATCACTCTGACAATCTTTTTTGTCACCCATAAATTTTATCAGCAGTGATTTTATATTTAGCTCCAGATAACTGATGAAAAATGTTAACTAGCATTGGACCTAGAACTGATCCGTAAGGAACCCCACTAGAAACAGCCATACTGAATGATGATTTTCCACTGACAGTTATTTTTTGAGATCCGTCACTTCACCAGTTCTCAATCCATTTAATGTGTGCTGTACAGCTATTGTGTAGTACTATGTTTTTTAAAATCACAATCAACGCTAAGTTGAATTACGTCTACACAGTTCCCTTTATCAACCAAACTTGTAATCTCACCGAAGAATGAAATCAAGTTTGTTTCACAAGATCTATATTCCATAAAACCGTGTTGACTGGCATTTATTATATTCCTATCCTTTCATTCCTTATTAATTCAATCCCATAGCAGCTTTTCCATTATTTTGCCAAGGATTGATATCAGACTAACTGGATTACAGTTACCCAGACCATTCCACTTGCCTTTCTAAATACCGGCACAATTTCCCCAATATTTCAAGATTTATTAAAAATGATCACCACCAGGCTAGAGATCTCTTCAGACAGCTCTTTTAGGACTCTTGAGTGCAAGTTCTCTTAGCCTGCTTGTTTACAAAAAAATATATTTATCCTTAGATGTTGTTGAACATCCTCCTTGGTTACTAATGGACTGGAAAGTATATGATCCTGTTTCTTTCCAAATACAGAAAAAATATATACTGAATATTTTTTGCCTTTTAATCTTTATTAGTAAGTTTACTCCACCTCAATCTACTAATGGACCTATAACATTGATAGGATTTCTCCGGTTATACTTTTAATAAATCCTTTTTATTGTCCTTAGCTGTGCCAGCCATGGATTTTCCTCCTAAAATCTTTAGCTCCCCTTCTCAATTTTCTGCACTTCATAACTTCTAATTTTATTAATTGCTAACTATTTCCCCTATATTATATATGTAAAGAGAGTGCACACATGCTCATGCAAGCGCTTTTTTATTTCTAACTCTTGCCTTCCCTTCACCTCTGAATCAGGATGGGCTTTTAGCCAAAAAGTCGTCTTCTTTCTTGACTGTGGAATTGTGTCTTTTTGGCCATCCAATAAACTCTTTAAAAATTACCAATTTCCTTTTCTCTGTAATTTGTTTCATCATAATTTTTCCTCATCTTTAGGAAGTTACCTCTTTGAAGCACCAAGAAAATATATTACTGGCTCAGACAGTCCTCTGTCACTGGTCCCTAGGCAACCAACAGCTTTGAGTCCAGCAATAAGTAATCTCTATCTGTCATAACGAGATAGAAGAGTTACCTCATTTAGGGTGCCATACCTTTTATGCTAGAAAAATCACCATCTATATTCTTTAAAAATTAATGTTGTTTTACTGCTGGCTGTGCGTCTCCCATATTGAAGTTCTCCCATAACACCATATTTCTTCTCTCCACACACTACAGACAGCAGCTAGAGATGTTTAGTTCAGTTCAGTGATCCATAACGGACACCCTCCAATACCCCCCTAAGTTTTATTAGTTAGCACATTGATCCATAGGCATTCAAGATCCTGTGCTTCTGAGTTATCAATAACTCTAAAATGGTGTCTTTAATAGCAAGTGTCATTCCTCCAAACATACCTCTTTTGTCCACTCTATTCTTCCTAAACAGGTTAGAACCAGAGATTCCAATTATACAAGTCCTCTGACCACATTTCTGTAATGCCAAGCTTACCACATTTTCTTCTTATGAATGAGAATTGCCAATTTCTCTTGCTGGTTACCCAGACTCCTAGCATTGGTGTAGAAGCAACATATAGCACTATCAGACTTGAAAAGGTCCTGTTGCTTGCTCCTCTTGTGCAAGTGGAGTTTGGCACTCTCCATATGAAGGCACACATTGTGATAGTGCTTGGAGGCAAGGTCAAGTCACTCATAGATAGGTTTTTCCAAAGAAGATTAAGGCAGCCACAGTGAAAGAGTTAAAGGCTGAATCCTACCAGTGCTTTCATGAAGAAAGCTCCATTGGTCTCTACAGAAGCAGCTCATCCATTAAACTGACATGAAAGGCATCAAGTCTCCCTGAATCTTGTGGCTAAAGATTAGAAGACAGTTCTTAGAAACCACACACACAAAAAATTAGCTCTTTCTGCTGGTCAACATCAGCCACCTATTTGAATCCATTAGTTCAAGCATATGGGTTTAAAATGTGTTTATTGCACTCAGTTAATCATGGTTTTTCTGAAATATTGATAGACTAGGAGACTATTCATTAAACTCAATTAAACAAACATTAGAGAATTGCAAGCCACTTATTAAAAGAAATAGATGTACATTAAAAGGTACTGCAGCCCCTCAGATACAATAAGGGAATACATATGACCAGTCTAAATGTTGGTTACTGCGCCTCATAATAAAACCAGAGGCATAAAAAAACCCATGTATGCCAGTAATAGATCTAACATGCACTCAGACAAGAAAGAGAAGGTGTGTATCAGCTATTCATTAGAGCAGGCCACAGATAAATAGCAGTATGCCCCCATAGGACAATTAGAGTTCCTGAGTATGTCCCCCTCAGAGACAAGCACATTCTAGTCTCAAACCAGGATTTTCTTACGGCCTAATCTAGCAAGTAGCTGTGTTTGGGTGCTTGGACCCTGCACCCACTTGGAGCCCCCTAGAAGTTAATGGGGCTGGATGCAGAAGTCTGCCTGAATGGAGCAGTCTGCAGTACCAGAGCCCTAACGTGTTACCTGTATGCAGTAGCTCTCCAGATGATCTGAGCTTCTGGCTAAAATGGGAGGAGTGGCACTAAGCTTGTTTCCACTCTAAGTTTGGGACCCCAATTTTTTAAGCATTCTTCATTTCCAGGGATGCAATTTGTTCCATTCAGACTCTTGTATCCAGCTCCATTAACTTATTGGGGGCTTCATGCAGGTACAACCTCCCCCCTCAGCTCTAATAACCCCCATTTCTGTGGATACAAAACTGTAGGCTCACAAATAGGCCAAGTTGAGGCCCTTTTAAAAACCAGGACTGCATGTTTTTCTTACAGAAAAGACAAGATATCATTTAGATGATTGTAGAAACAACATTAAAATGTAAGGCTTGGCATAAGGGCTTTAAAAAGTTTCTGAAGCTCTATTTGCCACCCTGGCAGAGTCCCCTTTGTTTTTGTTAAATGAGTTGGATACAGACCCTTTTAAATATCATTGGACTTATAATATCAGCTTGGTTTCCAAATATATTAATATCTTAGCTACTGACAGTCAGCAACTATCTTCAACATGAAAAGGGTTTTCTTGCCGTGATTTAATGTGTTTCACATCCTGGTCCTCCCTTCTTCACTCATCCTGGTTTTAACAAAAACTAGCTAGCATCACCAATTCAGTCCTTTATTTATTACTGCTAGCTAATAACACTGAAATACATCCCAGAGGATGTTCATTAAGGTATCTATTCCAAGCAATTGTTATTTTTTAAAATGATTAATGATTTTATTCCTTATAAACCTATGGTGAACAACATTCCTTGATATTTCTAACCAGCAGCAAAAATCCCCTAGTGGCTAAAATTCCTCTGAATAGACAGGACCATGCAGTCTGCTGTGAAACTGCTTAAAGACAAAAGTATTTACTATAAAAACTACTAAAGAACCATTGATAAATATTGTATGAGAGCCTGCTAGATTTTGCTTTGCTATTTGTTTATTTAAAAAAAAAAAAAAAGACATTTTGCAATGGCAATAGCAAGCCTTGAAGCAGTGCTTTGCAAATCATACTTCACTATTGTATCCTCACATACATTTAAGTTAACTGCTTCTTCCAACCCCAGTTCCCAAATCTCCTGTATTCCATGTCAGAGTAAAATAAATTGTGAAACATCAATTTTTATCTATATCATCTCTCTTGAGTTGCCAGTGTCTTTGAAGTAACCTTTACAGGAAATCCTATAGAAATTAATAGAAAGATACAATCTATGAAATTTTTTAACTCAGGAGAGCACTTAAGCACATGCTTAAATCCATTCTTATTCGGCAACACACTTAAGAAGTACTTTGGGGAATAGGGGCCGTAAAGTCCAATCCAACTCCCAATGATGTTAATGGAAGTCTTTCCAATTGACTTAAACAACTAGATCAGATGCCCAAAAATGTAATAAATATTAAATTCCTGCTGTAGTTCCATCAAATGGTTTTGAAAAATATTCTGAAAAGATCAATTCCATAGTAGAGATGATCAGGGTAAATTTGAAAAGTACTTACAGAACATAAGTCCCAATTTCAAAACTGACTGGCATTAGGAGCTGAATTCTCATTGAAAGTCACTGGGACTTAAAAGCCTACATCACTTGTGAAAATAAGACTTAAGTGCTTTAAAAAGTTTTACTCTGAATTTAACAGTATCAGTTCTAATGGACTTCTTCAAAGGAAGGGCTCTATTTAAATAGTACACACTTTTAAACAATATAAAAAGTCTGGTGTTTCATCTAAAGTCATCTTTCCATACACACAATCAGAACTGTTCTACTGTAAATTTCAAGCTAAAAATAGATTGGCTGTTTTTTGACCAACAGGAAGACAAAGCAATTAAATGATAAAAACACAAAGGGAAAGAATTAAAAAACAAATGACAAAAGTTATATAGGATAAGTGTCCCATGGTAATAACTCTCAATGGTTCATACAAAAAAATTATTTGAAAAAATAGAATCACATATACATCTGTATCAAAACATACATTTAGCCTAATTAAATTAAAGTACAATGGAATTTCCTACTACCAACATATATCAATTTTGGAGCCTGCTTTGCTACCTTTCTTGACCAGAATACTACTTTGAGCATAAGGTTTTAGTAAGATTTGATGTGGGGATTTTGCAACTGAGAAACACAATATAGTCATTAGAAGTTACAACAATGCTTTTGACCTGCAAATTCATTACCTTTCAAATATAAAAGACACATTGAAGTTTACAGAGTTGAGCTCTGAGTAAGCAGCTCAGCTTTAGGTTCTTAATTAAGGCTTTTCAGTTCAAAATCTAAACAGTAGCGCATTGGGATTTGCAGTAGAAGCCTTTTCCACAGCGGTAATACACAGTGATTGGTGCGATTGTAAACGCATGGATTAGCATACTGTGCACTCTCTGGCAAACTCTTCCTGTTTTAAGTATCACTAACACAAAGCTCTTCTATTCCATAAACTTAAGATATATTGCACTCTCAGTGATATTCACTCATCCCTCTGGAATGGGCATTTTAGTAAAAGGTGCTTCAGTTGATCTAGAAGAGTATATTTCACTGGCAATTCCTACAGTGAAATATATGCACAAACCACTTCAAACCACTGCAGTCAGATTTTACAAGCTAAATAGGGTCATAGTATTTGGATGTGAAACATAAAAGGAAAATCCAGGTTATGTGATTTGGCTGTTCTCTCTGAGAGTCAGAGTTGAACCAATTGGGATGGTGTTTGGGGCGCTGTACTGCTGAAGCTGCTGTCTTTGGACAGAGAATTAGCCCATTGTCTCAGATTTGCTTCTCCTACAACTTTATCACACACCATCTACTGTTCCTAAGGGCCGGTCTAGGTGGAGAATTAGAGTATAGATCTACAGAGCATGAACGGCCCACA
>ML675622.1:12802968-12830848 GCA_007922155.1 Mesoclemmys tuberculata | reverse complement strand
ATTATGCCACTATAACTACCCATTTACCTCAGCTTCAATCAGGCCCAGTGGGTAGCATGGCCCCAGCAAGAAATGAGGCCCAGAGACCGCAGCAGAGGAGAAGCTGCAGTGAGCAGTACATGGCAAAAATGCACCAGGAGAGACAGCAAAGACAAGGGCACTGTTTATTACAGCAGCAAGAATAGTCCTCCTGCAGGATTCTAATCCTCACCACATTTACCAACTTCCTGTTCTGTTCCTGGCATTCATTGGTGCATGTATTGTCAAGAGATCCGGCCAGTCATATCAGTAAGAGCCACACTTTCCTGGGCATTTCCCCACAGCTTCCCCCACTTTTAGTTCTATCACCATTGCAACCACTGGTCAGGAGTTACCATGTAAAAGTCGTTACCTAGAGGATTCAGACCAGATGCCTCACTTCTTTCCTCCACCCACACTGGGACTAAGGGGGATGAGGTCTGAAGGCATAAGTCATCTGTCGGAGAGAGGTTGGAGCACCCATTAAGTTCTTCCTCTGTCTGCCTGACAAGAGGGGCCCCATCAGCAACAGGAGAGGTGGCCCCATGGTCAAACCCTTGATGCTGACTGTATCCGACTTCTCTTGCTGGGGTCCCCTATGTGTCACTGGGAAGTTTTCAATAGATTTCAACAAGAGCAGGATTTGGCCCGGAGTATGTTCTCTTTCCTTCTCTGTATGGTTTGGGTAGTGAAAATCCAAACAAGTGGCATACTATGGGTCTCCGGCACCCAGGAGCCAATGCTTGCATTTGCGACTCCTGCCCCCCCGTCAGTGGCAGTGGCAGCACCCATAGGGGGAGGGTCTGCGGGCTTGTTTCCCACTCCCCCCCCGCTCCCTCCAGTGCAGTGTGGCTGGGTGCCGCACGGTGACAAGGAGTAGGGGGAGGTAATGGGTTCTGTCCTGGAGCCTTGCCATTGGGTTGGCTGCCTGGCCCCTGCATGGCCAGGATCCCCACAGCTCCCTGGTATCCTTAAACTTCCAAAGCTGGGCAGTCAGAGGATAATCATCCACTGGGGCCGCAGCCTCCTCCCCAGCCTGAGCAGCCCTGTCTATCACTGTCACAAGGAGCTTGCTCCTGCCTTTTTAACATGTCAATGTGAAGGTGGGGGCAGATCATGGTGAGATTTGCAGCACCTTCAGCCTAAACCCAGAGCCTGCTACTGAGAGCTTCCTTCCAGTGGAGCATTTGCTGCAAGATTGAAAAGTGCTGTGAGGCTCCCAACCCTGCTATTGGCTCTGCCACACGCTGCATTCCTCTGGGCTGAGCAAAGGCTAGGCCAGTGAGGGGAGGCGGGAAGAGAAGTAAGCAAAGTCACAGCTTCGAGTCCTGACCATGGGGGGGAGGGGAGGGGGGAAAAGAGAAGCAACTCAGCAAGCAAAGTCACTCCCAGCTGTTTATGGCACCTGTGTACCAGCATGCGCGCCCGGGGGTGTGTGTGGGTGTGTGTGTGTGTTAAGCGACCCCCCCACACACCCACACACGCACCTGGAGCCCCCAGAAACCAGGCAGGAACATCAAAGCAAGGCCCTTGGTTGCCTGCAACAGCAGGGCCAGCTCCTCCACAGAGAGCTTGGCTGGTGCCCCCCTCAGTGCCTAGGAGGCATGGCCCCCCTGCCTCTCCCTCGGTATGCCACTGATTGACAGTCATCCTCTTACAGAACCCTAGCACACAGCACAAGCACTGTGTTAAAGTGTTAGTGTGTCTTGCTCTGTACACCCCACACTGCAGTTGCCATGCTGCCAGAGCCTATTAAAAAGATTGTTTTCCTGGATTTCTTGCATTTCCTCTTGGGGGAATGTGTGCACCATTAGGATGAGAGTTGTCCCCCTCCGCCATGACTACATATGTCTCAAAGTCTGCCTACATTCTAGCCATATGTCTTCTGCCTTGAAAACACTCCAGAAGTATATTAAAAAAAAAAAAAAAAAAAAAAAAAAAGAGAGAACACCCAACCACCACACACACTCTCCTCCAGAACCAGCTGAAACAGGAAGCTCCCACAAGATGGAAATCCACTCTGATATATGCTCCAGTGACACGTGGAACAGTTAAGAACGGAGGTAGCCTGTATTTACCACCATCGCAGGAGATTTGTGTGGAGCCTCTGAATTCCTATTACAATTCCTGCCTTTTCAGGAGCTTATAGTAATTCAGGAGAGCTGTGAAAACATGCCTCAAAAAAATCAATGTTTTGAGAGTGCTGATAAATCATATGGTCAATTGTTTGACCACATTTTGGTTCATTATGCAAATATTCAAGAGGCCAAATAATGAATGTCAGTCAGGTTTATTGCTCTAAGTCAGTAATATAGTACAATAGCAAGGTTCTATAGGACAGTAGTTCTCAACTAGGGGTATGTGCTCCGGGGAGGGAGGGGGGGCACGGCGGCAGGGGTGGTGGTACACAGAGGTGTTCCAGGGGGTACATCAATTCATTTAAATATTTGCCTAATTTTACAACAGGCAATATAAAGAGCACTAGTGAAGTCAGTACAAACTAAAATTTCATACAGATAATGACTTGTCTATACTGCTCTATATGCTACACTCTGAAATGTAAGTACAATATTTATATTCTTCTTGAATTATTTTATAATTCTATGGTAAAAATGAGAACATAAGCAATTTTTCAGTAATAGTGTGCAGTGACACTTCTGTATTTTTATGTCTGATTTTGTAAGCAAGTCATTTTTATGTGAGGTGAAACCTTGAGGTACACAAGATGAATCAGACTCCTGGAAAGGATACAGAAGGCTATATGATAGCGATTCTGGAACACCAGTTCATGTGGCAATGTTACATTCTCCTTACATGGAAACTGTGCTTCCATCATTACTCGTTTTGTCTGCTATTATTTAATATGGTGATTTTACAAGCTCTCTCTCTTTACATGTCATTATAATCCAATCCATCAGTTTGTTCCAGTTCTCTAACTGGTTGTTCTGTTCCTTCCTTATCTTTGTTTTGGATACTAGCATTCCAAGTGCTGGTCCATAAAAGGTATTTCTCAAGCTTGTATGAAAACATAGAACAAATATATCCATTTATGCCCAAGGCTTACTTCAGCAAATGACAGGAATTACGGGATATTTAGCATAAGTGAACAGGATTATGGTATAGGCCAGTTCAGGCTAGATCCTATTCTTAAACTTATTGGTGCTTAATGCATACTTTTATATATATGCCCTAGCCAACATATATTAGTCAACTAGTGGAAAGGTGGCCAAGTGGCTGGGATACTGGCCTGAGATAATGGGGTTTGATTTTCTTCTGCCACAGACTTCCTCTGTGACCTTGGGCAAGCCAGTTAGCCCCTGCGCCTCAGTTCCAGATCTGTGAAGCGGGACTCCTAGGGAAGAGACAGCACTGTGGGGATAAATACAGCCTCTTGAAAAATCATGAAAAGATGCCTCCCCAAGTGAGTGGGTAATGCAATATTCACACACACAATCAGTGTTTTATCCATCTGTTGAGGTGACCTATGGCATGACAACAAATGTGGTTTGGTGAACAGTAGAGGACTTCCATATTCAAGAAGTGATGCTGGAAACACACAAGTTACTTTTGTCAGCAATGTCTCCCTCTTTCCTCCTTTCCAATATAATAAATAAAAATGGAACTCTCAAACATCAATTGATTGGTCACTTAGTACAGGTTTATATTTTTAGGAGAGAGGTAGATGCTTTAGTATATGAAAACAAAAAAGCAGAAAGGATACGTGCAAGGGGATATTTAGGCACATTCATCACATGTAGAATGTTGAGCCTTGTTTATATATGGATTGAGATCATCATTAAATAGTAAGACACTCATTCTGATGCACAACATCCAGAAAGTAGTCTGAGCTCTCTAGCGATAGCAAGCTGCAGGCCACACTCCTCCTCTAATTTGAATATGGAAATGCCTGTGACTATTTAATTGCTTGATGATTAGGTAACGATAGCAATTTATCCTCCCCAGCTACTTTAAGCAGCACAGTATGCTCACTCACTCATGTATGAGAGAAAGCCAAGAGTTTTCCATAAACTCTGACAAACAGTAAAGCTGAGTCAAATATAAATAGTGATTAATTTACTAAACTTGCCCTATTTTTCTCTTTGATCTTACACGTTCTTTTCCTTGTCTACAAAGGAAAAAGTTTTCTGAACACTTTATACTAATATATTTCAGCCCATTAGCTATCTGTAAGCTATTCACTTACAGATTTGTCTTAGACCATTCACACTTCATGGCGCACGAGTGTTGGTTCAGTCACATAATATGGTATCTCCTCCCTGATCGATTTGAGTGACTGAAAACTTTTATAAAAGGGAGAACAAAGATATTTAAAGGTCTCCATTTGCACAGTTCTGCCAAATCTTCACATGAACATTTGCATTATGCAGTTCATGAACCTTTTATTGTCTGTGAACTTTCTTGCAAGCAGATCATGTATACAAATGTTTGTGTGGGAAAATCTAGTGGATGTGAACATCACTCTCAGTGTATGTCCACAAATGCTTTTTTTTTTCCTTTATTGGCCCAGCTCTTGACTTTTGAAACGGATGTTTACACTATAAAACATTTCCTACCCAGAAACTTCTCCCCCCCTCAACATATGCAGATTTTGGTTGAGCAAAACATTTTGCAAATTAATGTCTAATTTCCCATATTGTTTTCAACAAACACAAATTTGGGGGGGGGGGGGAGTGGAGGGAGCACGCCCCGGCGGCAGAAGAGGAAGAGGAGGGAATCAAAAGTTGTGTTTCTATCCCTGCCTCCACTACCAAGTTTTTCTGTAATGCTGGACAAGTCCCGTATACCAAACTTTTCAGATAATTAATCTGCATGTAATTATTATATTACAATATATACACACAAAAGGGGCTGAATTAAGTAAAGATCAGGGGTAAAATTCATTCTGGCATTTCCTAATGTGAGTGTATTTGACTTTGCAAATTTTTAATCCATAACTTTGTATTTCCTAATTTTTATGGTTTAGTTTATAAATCAGACTAAGATTAAATGAAGCCTTGTGTTTGTGAATGTCTTTTGTTGCTTTAATAGAAATAAAATGTGCTATTTGGACTATTTAAATAAAGCACTTGCACTTAGTTCTCTTTTATGGTCATTGTTACCTGTGTCACGCTCCATATTTCACCATTGAGTACCATGTTAACCAATACACTGAAAGTAATTTAAAACTGTATCCAAACAAAACGTGGCTTTTTAAATGCCTCTTCAGTTCCACTGAAATGTTTTAATGACTTGTTACTGTAACAAGAGTCAGTAGGGATTCTCAGCTAATATTGCCTGCTTTAAAAAAAAAAGTTAATATTCAGAAATCCAAAGCCTAGATTTGTAAGAAGCCTCTAAACAATACCTATGGAAAGGAGCTGTGATTTTGTATCTTATTCTTAGATTGTAACTTTCCTCAAAAAGGAGGAACAACCACCCTTTGAAAGGAAAGCAGACTGGGTTTGCGTACACTGCTGTGCTCCTTTGAGATTGTACTGTGGTAAATTACACAGTCTTTTCAGCTTCTCCTAGAATTGTTTTTAACAACGTGAGATTATTCTGAGGGAAATCAGACAGCTACCAAAGGAAGCTGTTGCTATGACAGTCAGGGCACTAGTGACTCTCCCCAAGTAGAAAACGAGCAGGAGGGAATGATGAATGACTGATTGTGATATCAGACAATGTTTCTTCTCAGGAAAGAAACAATGTGCAGTTAGGGGCAGAGGAAATCAGGCTTTTCCAGTGTCCTGGTTTTCCCAAATTTCCTAAAAAAACATACCAACAAAAATAAATTGGAGAGCATTCCACACATACAAATTAGTGGCTGAAAATTTGGGTCAAATTCCTCATGGCCGGATTACAAAAGATGGATTTAAAAAATGGTGAGAGATACAAACCAGATTAATTGGAAAATTTCGATAAACATTATATATCATCTCATTACTGCAGAACTGCAATACACAAGGGATTAAAGATATAAACACTAACCTATATTATACTCAGTTTTAGGTTTACATATTTAACAGTAAAGCTTTACCTAGTATTGAGGGAAACCCCTACTTGAGTTAACATGAGAGACACAATTCTATCTAAACTAGAAGCTAAAGGTAAGGTTCCATGACTGCAGGAAGAACAAGTTGAGATTATTATGCTTTTTATTTTATAAATTACTAGTTATAATTAGATTGTGTTTTTTTGTGCGCTCAGAATTAGAATGTACTAGAGAAACTGTTTCAGAATAAGCTACTTTGAATATCTGCATTAATTCAAGGTTATTGGAATTTTGAATGTTTTCAGACCAACCCATTTGTATTGATGATTTAAACTTCATGTTCATTTTGTAAAATATGGTGTTTTGCATCCTTAAGAGTACCCCAGAGGATGACAAAGTAGGTAAAATAAGGGCCTACTCCTAGCTAGTCCTTAGCAAATACTAATGGGCAACTACGTTAATCATATGGGGAAAGAATGAATTTGAGTTTAAATTAGACCTTGTTAATTAGCAGCATTGCTAATATAAACAGTTAAATTGCTGAGTACTGAAAAAGGTAGGTAAGGTTGCCTGTGGGTGAGGAAGATTGTAAACTGTGCTCTGTTCTAACAAAGAAGTGCAGCAACAAGATATGATGTTAAATTAGTTTCAAGAGACTGCAGTGGTGCATGAAATTATTTCTTATAGCATGCTGCAAAGATCCATCCCTTGTGGAAACACAAAACTTGAATAGAAGTAACCACACAGACAGGACTGTTCACAGGGTTATTTAGAATGGCGATGTCGTAATACACCACGTACGTGATTTTTCACCATTGGTTTTATTTCTGAAGCACCAGTTTAAATTGTCAGTAACAGTAGTTTTAAATATAGATCAACTGATGAATAATTTTTGCATATCATGCTGTAGAGGTATATTTCCGATATATTCAAACTGTAAATCACTGTCTATATTGTTACTGCAGCAATGGGTCAGGCAAGATTTATTATTTTTGCTGGGTGCAGAAGTGACAAAATGAAAGCCCATCAAGAATGAGAGAGTGTATTAAAATGCACTCACACCAAGTGTTTTGAGGAATTTGCATAGTCCAGTGTTCTTCATCGCAAGGCCCGTGAGCCAGTGGCAGCTCCCATCAACCCTAAATGCCACTCCCTGACTAATTGTTTATATTCCAGTTTATTTTATTTTTAGCTAGGGGCAGAGAAAGGCTGAGTCTTCCCTAAGAGCTACTGAAAGCCATCAAAAGCATGGGGCCATGATGGCCCCGCCTCTTTCCCTGCCTTCCCTGTTGGCAGGACAGAAGTTTTTAGGTTCCATGCAGGTTCTCCGGAGCCTAGTGGTATCTGCTATTCAGCTTCCAGGTCCCTACTTGGACTCCCTCCCAAGGAGGGACTGAGGAACCCAGGCAGCAGAGTAACAGATACTGCCTCCTAGCCCCCCTGGAAACCTGCAGGAAGCACATAAAGTTCAGCACACCAGGCATGCAGGAACGCACGCAGCGTAAAAATGCCCACCCAGCATTCGCCTCCCAAGCCTGATCTGCACTGGCCACGGATTTCGGCAGCAGTCGACGGGAGATATGCAAGCTACCTACAGCAACTTGCATATCTCCCATCCACTTCCTAATGCCTACATCCATGACGTCTTCACTGCGCAGACGGGAAATGCCTTTCCGTCAACACAGCACCACACTACTTGCCAAGGTGGATTTACAGAGTCAACTTCCGGGTTCGACTGTGCGAGTCTTCACGGACGCTCAGTTTCACTTCTCTCCACCTGTGACTGCCGTCTGATACAGAATCCGCTCTCAGCCTGCCCAGTGCGGCGAGATGACTCCTCGCTCGCTGCTGCAGTGCTCTGCTTCGCTGGTTCCTTCTTTCCCCACCTCACTGCTGCTCCTTGTCTCCCTCCTCACTGTTGCTTCTCCTCCTGCTTGCCATTCCTCTTATGCTCCATGCTCCCCACCCCCCACATACCTCTCTCTACCAGCCACTGCCCACCAGCATCTCAAATTCCTTCCCTCCTCACTGCTGCTGCTTGCAGGAGTAGCAAAGTGGCCCCTGCTTGAAAAATAGGGAAGATCACTGGCATAATCACACTGAAGAAAAAACATTGTTCTTGAAGCAAGCTATTCCCCTGTGTGGGCAGTATGCAATAAGCGGGCAGGTGCTTGCACTAATATTAAACTCCTGAAATGAGTAAGACTATTACTATCATGATCTCCCACCACAAGCCTAAAAGCATTTTGCAAAACCAGAGCACATTAAGAAATTCTAACTCCAATGTAAAAGGGTCAGAGGCGATGTATGGGGAAAGTCAGGAAACTGGGTTCTATCATCAGTTGTGTCACAGACTTGCAGCATGACCTTGGCCAAAAATCCCTTCACTGTGTTTCTGGTTTCCTTCACACCCTTTTCCCATTCTTCTCTCTTTACACAGTAAGCTTGAGTCAGGGACTCTCGCCATGTTTTTGCACGGCACTTAGCAAAATGGGACATCAGTCTCAGTCAGGGTCTCTGGACCTGCCAGAACAAAATATAATAATGGCTGTACTTACCTTTCGTGATGACAGCACAATACTAGCACCAAGCTGTAGCATCTGATGTTGCTATGTGCATACCCATGAAGTAAGACAATCTCCCCTTCCAATGAATGCAAATCTTTAATGCAATGCTAGCACTAGGATATCAGCAGCTACCCTACTATCCCTTCAGCTACACTGAACTATTCTTGCTTTGCTACCTCTCACCAGGGTAAATCTACACTGCATGTTTTTTTCAGCAGTGGGAAGTGTACTTACACATGTAGCCCTCCTACCACAACTATAAATAACTGCATAGACAGTGAGGCACAGCTTAGGTGAGTAGAGTGAAAGACATGCCTGAAAGGTGTAAGTATTTTCTCAGGTATATACTTTCATGTCTCTCTACTCACCTAAGCAGTGTTCTCCCCATCTACACAGCTATTTATTGCTGTATAGCGTCCTGCCGCTAGAGCCCTTCCCCATCATATGAAAAGATTTCAGCAATGCTAAAGACACTGGCAGCTCCTCACTGTTGGAACCCTCCCTTGCCACAAGTAAAGATTCCAGCAGTGGGGAAAGGCTCTGGTAGGAAGAGGAAGCACTTTTCCCTGCTGCCCGCCTCCTGCCAGAGCCTTTCACTGACACACGTAGTGGAACACCATGGTGTGGATGCATCTCTCTTTTCACTGTGGGGTGTAGTTTACACACACACACTGGCAGCAGTGTGTAGGGTATATAGGCATAACTATAGTCCCACGTGCTTCTAACATTGTGATTGCACTGCAGTAATTAAGATCAAGTGACCATTTTCTTTATTAAAGCGATTGAGGTGTTATGAACAGTACATTTGAAATGGTCATTTCCAGAAACTAGTAAAAACTTGTGTTGGCACTATTAACATAATATTCAGAATCATCATATACGAGTAGCTATTTCCTGCAACACAGTTGCCTGCTTAACAGGAAATATGGTCCTCAAGCAAAGTAGGCACAAGTGAGAGGAGTCAGCATAATGCTTTTCTCCCTACAGACTGCATTCTAACCATTTTGCACCTTCCAATCTTCTTTGAGTTCCGTGGAAGGTTAAAAGTGCCTGCAGGACAGCGGTTGATCAAATTTAATTCAAACAAGAAAATGTGAAAGCTAAAAAGGAAAGATTAAGCAACAACGCATTGCACCAGGAACTCAGATTCCTATGCTTGCCTTGAGGCCTTCCATGAATGCCAGGCCCGTTTCACTACACAAGAACTAACGATTCTGGCTGGTCAGACTCAAACCATGTCTATTAAAATTGTACTCTCTCAGTGAAGTTCAGGCAATTCTGCCTATCCTGAAGGCATAAGTAAGTAAACGAGCACTAAACAGACATAAAGAGCTAGGTTGCATTCAATCAGTCACGGGCATAGGCGTTTGGAGGAGTGTAGGGACTTCAGAGCAAATGCTTCTTCTCAGGAAAAGCCAAGAGGCACTAGGGGAGGAGCAGGCAGAGCCATGGCTTTAAGTGCATGGAACTCATGCAGCCGGTGCTGGGTTTGTAGTTAAATTAGTGTAGCTTATCCCCTATTGGTTGTTGCCCACCAGAGGCCACCCACACCAGCTAAGTAAGAACTCCGTGAGTTACAGTCAGCATCCGCTGCTTGGCTTCTCACCCTCTGGGCGCTGTGGTGTGTTTTTGGAATAAAAGCTGATGCTGCTTCAGCTGAACTGTTACCTTGTTCTGTGACTCCCACTCACCAGACACAAGTCAGTTGAGTCGGCTGCCTGTGAGGGAGGGAAGAGATAACAGGGAAGCATACTCCACTCTTTCAGTGAATAGTGTAAGTTACCGCTCCACACCGAGCAAATGGGGCGCTCCAGGCTCACCATTGTGCTTCTCTGAGGTGGAAGGCCCCCTGCACTCCACCTGCACACTGCCCCATGTAGCACAAGCATATTTGGTTTAATAAACACCACACTTTCATTTTAATACTAAAAGTCTGGAACCAGATTTCATAGCCCATGCAACAGCCCTTCTAAGTTTTGGAACAACTCAGAACATTGAAGTTTAGGCTCAGCTTCACCTTTTAGTACAGCTGAGACTACACCACACACACACTTTCTATAAAACCAATCAGACTCTTTTCCCCTCCACATAACCTGTTTAGATCAATGTATGAAAATGACAGTGTAGTTATACCTTCAGTGTTCCTAAAATGAAAAGTGTTTTATAATGCTAATTGTGGCAAACTGCTGGCTTCCCCCTGGTGGGTCTCGTGCTTTACCTCTCTTCCTGGACCTGGGTGCCCCCAGCTACCTGATCTCCCTGACTGTAGAGGAGCTTTGTCTCCTGGTCTGGGAGGGAACCTTCTCATCCAGCTGCCACAAGCCTTCTGGCAGCTTCCTCCTGGTTTGTTCCCCCCACCCCCTCTTGGGAAGGCAGGGAGTAAGTACACCTGGCATTGCCCTTCATAGGGTCCAGGTGTCCCTAATTGCCCTTCTGCAGTCTCTCCTCTGCCTGGAAGACGAAGGGCTTTTAACACTTTAGGGCCCACATACCGGCACTGGTATACCCTTTGGTATTCCTCTGGCCTGACTTTACCACATAATTTATATATTCAACTTAATTACAGTACATTATCTTAAACAAACCTTGTTTGTGAAGGATAGCTTAGCAAGATAGCAGTAAGAAGTGACACCAATGACAGATTCATTTAGAAAACAATTTCTACATGTAAATGTCAAACTTTTAGACACTGTGGGGTTATGCAGTAATTCCAACCGTGATGGGCTTGGATGTTTGCCTGGTAAAGGGTCTGTTGGTTTCAATGCTATTACCCAATAGTCCATTGTCAAAATCTGAATTAGTAGAATTGGCTAACTTTAATCCATCAGTGAACCATGGAAAGCTTTAATGAAATGTGAGCAGTGATAGAAGCTTTTCTAAATACTTTTCTTAAGTGAACGTAACCACCACCACACATCTTCTAGACAGAAAATTAAGGATGTGCTAGGGACTTGGGAGAAAGTGCAGCAGGCCATTTTCCCCACTTCCATTTAAATCAGTGGCAAAGCTCTCTCTCTGAATTCAGTAGGAGCAGGGTTTGATTACAGCTGTGTGGGGAAAAAGGGTCTCTCGTCCCACAACATTTCAAAAATTTTCCTGTCCTGCCCAAGGATGAAATTTAGATCTCTTTCTGGTTTTTCTGCCATGAAAAATATTTCTAGAATCATCCACTCACCCCAAAATAGCCAACTATTTGGGGCACTTCCCAAATCCTGGATAAGATCCAAGTTCAAGTCTCTGCATCTCCCATATCGCTGGCAAGTGCCCCAGCTCTGGGCTATCCTGAGGGGGTGTTTCTCCCTCCTGAAATTGGAACCTGGACCCGAAACTGTGTGTAAATGGTTCAGTTTGTTTTAATGAATTTGCATTTCCCATATGGAAAAAAATTTGCAAAAATAATTCCTGACCAACTCTAGTTTGGACCCCTAGGATCCACAGCCAAGATGGGAACGGACAAACAGAAGGATGCCTACTTAACAAAGGCACTATGTATATTATAGTGCCACTGCCTGTGGGCTGCTGACAGAACCTCTATTCGTACATGTACCATAGCACCTACAAAAATAAAAAGATTCCAGGCTATTTTAAAAATCCCAGCACTGAAAGAAGTGCCAAATGACAGCAAGCCAAACAAAGAAAGCTAACTGTGGCTCCCTGCCAGTTTCACCACTTTTCACCTTTTGCTATTGTGGGAGAAGAGAAGTCAACTGTTGGAACGTTCACCAGTGACCGTAGGAAATTTGGTTAACATTTACAACATTTTCCCAAAGCTACTGAAAAGCACCTGCAACATTCACAACATTATTGTAGAATATGGGAAATTAACCGGACGTGTATAAGAATTAAACTTTACTAGAATTACATAGTGCATACGATATCCTGCAAATTTTAATGTTTCTTGAAAAGAACTTTGTATAATGGAAAAAGTGGAGAGTGAGGTTTCAAAAGCACTCAATAGGCCTAATTCTGCTCCTATTGAAGTCATTGGGAGTGTTACCATTAGTTTTAGAGGCAAATATCAAGTCATTTTGAAAGTTACCCAAAAAGCTGTTTTAACAGAAGGGAAAAATCTGTGGATTTATATGGTACTTTACATACAGACATGATGATTTCCTTCCCTAAAGAAACTCCTGTATCAAGACCTATCCTGCAAGGTGCTAAGCAAATATTGAGAGGTGCTGTCTCATAGATCCACAGAGTTTATATCTAGCCCAGCCTCCTGCACATTGTGGGCAATAGAATCTCACCCACACATTCTTCTAACACAGTGGTCCCCAACCTTTTTTGCACCAGGGACCGGCTTCAAGCACAACTATTTTTCCATGGCCCGGCAGGGCGGGGTGGGGATAGGGCAGGCACCCCAGCAGGCAGCACTTCACACCACTCTCCGCTGTGAAATTGACTCACCCTTGTCAATTTCGGCAGCGGTGATGGAGGGTGGGACCCACACCGCAGAAATTTACCATTTTAAGAGCTCTTAAAGTGGTAAAACACTGCGAACCGGTTGCATTTGCAGACTGCCTAGCAGCTAGCTGAAGAGCCGAAGAGCCGCGGACCGGCAAAAACCCACAATGGCCCGGTACTGGTCCGCGGACCGGTGGTTGGGGACCCCTGTTCTAACAGGCTCATAACCTCTGGCTGAGTTTCTGAAGTCCTGAAATCTTCATTTGAAGATTTCAAGTTACAGAGAACCCACCATTTATTCTAGTTCAAACCAGCAAGTGCTCCAAACCCCAGACTCCCTGCCAATCTGACCTGGGGAGAAATTGATTCCCAGCACCATGTATGAGGATTAGACACACAGAGTATGTGGGTAAGACCCACCAGTCAGACAACTGGAAAATAATTCTCTGTAGTAGCTCAGAGCCCTCCCCATATCCAACCCTGTGAGATATTTGCTAACAGCAGTTGTGGATGGGCCACATGCCACTGTAAGTAATCTTATCATACCACCCCCTCAATAAACCTTATCAACCTCAGTCATGAAACAAGATAGTTTTGGAACAGCCTCCCAAGGGTAGTAATGGGGGCCAAAAACCTCACTCCAGTAATGGTTAGAAACTTTAGTCTAATTTCAAGCCTAAACTTGTTGGTAGCTAGTTTATACCCATTTCTGTGTGTGCCAACACTAGCCTTTAACTTAAATAAAGTCTCTCCCTCCCTACTGTTTAGCTCTCTGATATATTTAGAGAGAGCAATCATATCTTCCCTCAGTTTTTGTTTTGTTAGACTAAACAAACAGAATTAAGGTCTCCTCTCGTAAGTCTTCTCTGATTATCCTAGCGGCCCTTCTCTGCACCTGTTTTAAGTTTGAATTTCTCTTTCTTAAAAGATGGAGACCAGAATTGTACATGGTATACCAGTTGAGGTCTCAACAGTGGTTTGTTGAAAGGTAATAACTTCCCTAGCTCCACTGGAAATACCTCACCTCATGCAATTCAATTTTTCATTGACACATTCCATTGGTGGCTCAGTCATCTTGTGATTGACTAGTATACCCAGGTCTTTCTCCTCCTGTCAGTTCCCATTGATGAATCTCCAGCTTAAAGACTAAAAATTTTTGCTGTAAAAGCATGGTCTTGCACTTTTCACTACTTTCATTCAGCTTCTATTACTCCAACTTTCAAGGTCATCCAAATCATCTTGTATAGTATATTGGTCCTGTTCTGTACTGGCAATACCTCCCAACTTTGTGAGTCAAAGTCATTCATGTAAATTTATATAAGATGGGTCTCAAGACAGATCCCTGAAGAATTTCATTAGTAACCTCCTTTCAGCATGACTCCCTGCAGTCTCCCTTCTCAGTGACAATGCGAGTGGAAGACAGTTGGCAGTTTGCATTAAGTTACTTTGAAAGAACAAGTTAGGAAGCAAAATAAAAATAAAAATGGTGCAATCTGCCATAAGTAAGGCTAACAATTAAAGGCCCAAAAATCAAAGCTATGATGAATATTTAGATTCCTACCATTTGGTGTCAGAGGAGTTTCAGGTACTCCTCTCCACTTTCAAGATTTAGCCTAAAAATAATAATGCTCTTCAGATGAAACAGCTATTAAAAAACACTATACACAAGTGTAGTGATCCCCATCATTCAGATGGGTGCACAGAGACTAAGCAAACTCTCAGAGAAAGCAATAAAATGTAAACGGGCAAGAAATCTGAACTCCCATTCAAGCAAACTAGCATACAGATCAAGTACATATTTTCAGAAGACTTATCTACAGTGTGGACATGGCTGCAACATCCCAAGAGATAATTATAATGGATTTTTATTATGAATGACAAGCACGAAGCTTCAGAGAGGAGTGGGTGATGAATTAGTTAAATGCAGGAGACAGCCAGAGAATTAGGAGATGTAAGAAGCAGCAAAGATATGCCAAATCTCGGCAGACAAAAGAGCAATTAACCGAAGTAAATCTGAGGAAGTCTGCAGAGGAAAATGAAAGGTGATGAGGTGGTGGGAAATGGCTCTTCAGCTCCAGCATATGAACTGAGACACAGCATGAGGTAAGATGGTGACCTGACAGAGGTAGAAGGAAAGATGTTCAAAAATGAGAGGCAAATTAGAAAAATATGAAAGAGTGGGCTAATAGTAAAGCAACATGGTCGTATAAGACAGTGGAATGTACAGGTCTGTTCAAAATCCTGTGGAAACATTTATGTAGAACGCAAGAAAACAAGGCATCCATGTGATAGCATACCCGTGAGGGAAACTGAGCTGTAAGGAGGAGATAACTGGTGATGGGACAACAGCACATGTTCTCTCTCATAGACAGTGACAGCACTGTTCAGAGTCAGTCACAGACAACACTGAGGAGAGATTTTGTTCTGGCAGCTTTATGTAGATTCATTTTCGTAACCGTGTCAAGCACCTGCATCTGCAGAATCAAGATACAGACACCCTCCGTGTCCTGGGGACTGAACCCCAAAGCAAATCAAAAAGAGTTGAAGAATCCAGCTACAAAAATGTTGCATAACGTGGGGCAGGATCTACACTACTAAAAAAAGGTATTTGAATGTGTTTCATGATAGGGTGCATGCAGAGCAGTGTTAATTGCTGACCTTTGCTACTATCAAATGTAGGCTTTGGGAAATATCTGAGTGTACCATTAACTATTGCTATGTCGTGCGTTTGAAAAGCATTGAGGAAGGATCAGAAGAGCAAACAAGCTGTTCTATGGTTCACCTACAGCATAAATTTGCAAATGCACTGTGCATGTTCCATCCTACCTCACAAAAGGGATCCTTTATTTCATCTTCCTTCTTATTTGAAGTTGTTGAAATAGAAGAAACAGTAGAATCCCAGACCAGAGTTTGTATTATGAAAGTCAGAGCGTATTTTAGCATAGTAATACCGTGTGCAAGACAAATATCATTTACATAGGTGGTTCTCCCTAAGGTTTTTTAGACATGCAGTTTCACCCCAAACAGTATGTAAACCTCAGCTGAAGTCAGTGAGTTCCACCAACCCCTCTACACAGATTTCAGTCAGTCACTTATCAAATGACTTCACCTTCTTACCTTAAGAGGTTCCCTCCCCACCCCCCATCCCCATTAAGAACATGGAGCAATGTTTAACCACCAAATATTTTTCCAGATCCTTTTTCTTCACTCAGAGCCACCAAAAATAATGAGCGGCATTAGCAGAAGTGAAGATGGATATAAAGTCACTAGGTCTTCCTGCCACCCACCCACACACAAATAAAAAAAAAATACTTTGAGCTAAAACAGTAGCAGGTAGCCCTGATGTGAACCTCGACGACTGGGGGTGGCGTACAAAGACAAAGAAATGTTATGCAACAGAGGGATAGACTGATGATCTCATCTTCCCAGTGCTCCTTTGTAACAGGAAGTTATACTGTTCATCAACAGCTCACCAAACAAGAGATTTTTAAAGACATAGTACTAATTTATCTTCGCTTTTATATCTAACATACCTTGAGTTACCTCAAATTCTCAAGACAGGACTAACGAAATACCCATATGACATTAAAATACAAGAAATTCGTGTCATACTACAACAGCAGTCACTGTTTGAGTAAGTTCTCTTTTCTTAGCATTCAGGGAACATGACCAGAGATCACAGGCCTTCATAAAACAGGACAAACCAGGTAGAGGCACAACAACAAGGAGGAGAAATGAGGATGGCAGGGAAGTCTTCACAGTACCAAAGATTTCTCCTACTCTCTGAGAGACACTTTCTTCAACTCACTGTCAGCCAAAGTGACTGAAGGATGTGTCTACATTGCAGTGTAAAACCAGGGTTCAAACTCAGGCTCAAGCCTAACACCCTCTATCTATGCACAAGTCTTGCTAACCCAGGGCTTGGACTCATGGCTGTGGGGCATCTGGGTCAAGCCAGGATCTCGCATTCAAGCTCTACTGCTTTGCAGTGTAGAGCACAAGTTCTGTGGGGTTGTGTCTGGGAGTCCAACAGAAGTATCCCACAGGCCTATGAACCAACTTTCTTTGTCCTCTAGACAGGCAGGTTGGTGGATAGCCTAGTTGCCCCCCCCACCACTGCACTGCAAACTAAGGGTTAGAGCAACCATATTTTGGCAGGGTGCTAGGAAGTCTGCGATATGGCTGGCTGGATTTGGGCCTGCATAATGCAATGCAAGTACTGGAGCCCCAGGTTGGGACCCAGCATTCAACAATTCAACCTGGAGCTATAATGAATCCAGATGCTGATGCCCCAGGTTAAGGATCTGCTAACTCAAATTCTGCTGCACATTGGATTACATTGTAGTGTAGACATACTATAAGCAAACTTCCCAGCCAGAGTACACTGACTCATGCTAGCAAGATTCAGTTAGCATGCAAAATGTAGCATGGATGTTGTAGCTCAAGCCCACCCAACTCCCTGGAGTTGAAAGCCTGAGCTGCAGCCAGTATCAATGTCCACACTGGTACTTTCAGCATGCTGGCTTGAGCCCTAGTGCATTCTACAAACAGCTCATGATGCATGGATTGGTAAATCTGGCACTCAGGTATGTCAGTTTCTGATTTGCAGTCAAGACAGACAGGAAGGAAGGAAGAGAGGAGTTCCACCCTAAAATATTTTACAGAAAAAAAAAGCGCGCGCACGAGAGAGAACAAAAACTCTCCACCCACTAACTAAATTTAGTCATTCTAGCTACCTCCCTGGTCAGCCTTACCTACACAAGCGTAAATTAGAGCAGCAGATGCAAAATCTGGGAAATATTCCAGAATCATAACACAAAACAAGGAACTTCAGTACTGGCTGCACTAAGAAACAAGATCTTTCTTCCTATAAAAATGCTACCAGCAGCCCTGAAGATTATTGAGTACACTTGGTATGGTGAGCAACTGTGGTAGAGAAAGATTTGTGACAGAGCTCAGGTCAGCCAACTTCCTAGTAATACATTAGCATTTTCTCCCCAGTCACCACTATATGGGCTTTTCATTGTGGGAATATTTCTTTGCCCAGACTGAGTTTGCTTGGTAGGCCCTGACTCCTTATGGCACTCCAGCATGGGTTAAAGGATTTCAGGAAACAGTTTAGGGCCAGTGTTTCTCCCCAGATAATTTCATCATGGGAATATTAATGTGCTTGTACGGGCCAAATATCTTGTCATACATTTCCTGACTCACTTTTAAAAAAAAGCAACCCACACATCCAGCATCATGCTGAGGTCTGCATTATTATGCTAGCACTCAGACACCAGCAGCTGTTTAGGGAGGATGACATCAGCAGAAAGTAAAGTAGTTTAAGGAAACTGGTGTAATTCTTTTTTGCTTCTTACTATACTTTAAGGATAGGGAGGCATGAGGGGAAGGCATATACTAAGGGTCAAGTGACATCTCCCATTTTAACTGGAGCTAAGCAACTAACTCTCCACGTAGTGAGCTGAAAATTCACTTAGTAGCTCTCCACTGCACAGAAATGCCTCAGACACTTGTTTTCAGAACCCACCACAGCCCTATTTCCTCCTACCCACTAGAGCCAGAGTCTGAGCCCCAGAATAATTGCCACTTTGCCTTTCTGAGATAGTATTTTACAAACTACTGGGGGAGTCATTTATTTTGACTAAGGGAGGAGAATGTGTTTTAATGCTCACTTTATTTAGTGGGCCTACCAGGCTTTTACTTCAATAGGCTTTGTTTTTTTCATAAGCGCTGAGTAATGAGATAACCATGCCCTAGTGGAAATCTCAGTTGAAAAAAAATGGTCACCTGGTTTCACTTTGCCAAGTAGCCCCAATTCTTCATGGCTGGATCTCGAAGAAAAGTGGAAACAAAACACAGACAAAAAAACAAATGCGAAACACATTGGTCTTTAAATTGTTTCCATTTTGCAGTGATGGAAATGAAGCTATTTTTTCCCAAGTTTTGCCACATTTATATTTTTAGATCTCCATCTCCTTCTGAAAAACTTAAGAAAATAAGTATTTGGCTTTCAAAAAAAAACGAAAACAAAAACAAAACAAACACACACACACACACACACACACTACACACCACACCACAAACAGCTCAACTGGAAGTTAAAAATTTTCCATTATATTTTGAAATGTCATCACATACCACGGTTCACAAATGGTTTAGCTAGCAAACCGACAGTCAAACCAGGCTTACACAGAGGAAGAATAAGGTGGAAAACAACCTAGAACTATCAGGCAAGTCAGGGATCAAGAAACCCAAGTTAGTGCAAATTATTCCTCCCTATCCCAGTCAACATCTATGAACATCAGGATGATTTGGCAAGCAACGTTACCTCTTCTATTCTACCTCAATGTTTCAGCCAGGGGAGTGTCAGCTTTAGTGTCTACAGGAGAAACCACGGGAGTTCTTCAAGCAGAAGTTACTGACAGGGCTGGAGTAGTATATAGTCACTGATTAACCCACCTTTTGAGACAACACTGCATATTGCAGTGAACTGCTAAATACAGCTCTCCTTGTGGAGAACAGTTTGCAATTGCTTGCCATCTCCACATTCTTGCCTCCCCCCATGGCAAACTCAGGAGTAGATGAGGTAGAACAGAAGCCAACATTTGAATCTGGCCCTAAATTACAAATAGCAGCTACTCCAAACCATATTGTTCTGCAGACATACACTAGGCTCTTTCCAGCAGTAAGATTTGAAACATGCAACATAAAACTATCTGGCCTCAATATGGCTCACGGGAACTTTTAAAACAGATCAGTATATTTTTTCTTCACTTTGTAATAAAGTTATAATATCTTTGATGTGGCAGTGTATACGTCTAGCTTTCCTCACAAGATCATAAATAGTTCTGATTTTGTGTGTTGATAATATTTACCGGCTTACTAGAATGTCTGCAGCAAGCTGAAAATAACATGAGCGGAGAAAGCTTTCCTCAGTGTGCAGAGACTACAGGCAATGCAATCACCATTGGGTTTCTTGTTGAAATATTCAATTCAAATGCAGCGGGAATTCCCATGAAACCCTGGAGTCAAACAAAAAAAAGACAAAGACTACTACACAAACACAAGTCTAATACCTTTCCACTCCCACAGATGCCTCAGGACCCAGCAAGCTGGGTCAGTGGGACAAAGACATCTCTATACAGTTTCTTCTTCTTCCTGAACTAGTCACATTTTCTTCAGTAATGAATACCGTAAACAGCAAGACAGTAGTTTATTTATATCTCTAATGAGATTTAATCTCTTATGATATTTCAGGAAGACAATCTTGTTTTGTAAGTAGAGTATTGAACCAGGAGCTCAGTCCCATCCCTACCACCAATATGCACAAGTCACTTAGCCTCAGTTTCCCTATTTGTAAAACGCTTTAACTTGTATGGATGTAAAGCACTATAAGTGAAGTATTATAGGCCTACTTTTTAAAAGAGGTCTCTAAAAGAATGACTTTAATATGATCAATTTTTAAGTTTTTCCATACTTAAGTTAGGATTCATATATTGTACTTGCATATTCCGAAATCAGGTAGTCAAATGTCAAACTTATACTTGCAACTTAAGAGGTAATTTTTCAGAGAGGACTATGCTTTGGAAAAGGGGAGCTCTTTAAGTGTCTTATGGCACAAGAATCAGATCACATAAGAGGAGGAGAGGAGAGGACTGAAGATCTGAAGTGCGGGGGAAGACCTTTACACTGTGCTGTTATGCAGCCCCATTTGAAGCTGTTTATTTTGCACTAACCAACCCCTTTGTATTAGGTAGCATAGCACCTGCCTTTCTTTTTGGAAAATTGTGACACTGTCTGAGAACGCTACCCCAGAAACTCCATATTCACCAATGTCATGTAATTATATGTTCTGTACAATGTCTGCCTTGATCTGCTGAATATTAGTATCTTGGACTGTATGTACTACCATAGTATGTGAAGTTATCAAATAGAGCTGAAAATGTTACTAGAACATGTTGCAAAGTAGGAAACTCCCAAACACAGCCTTTCTGGAACAACAGTGGAGTGGCCAAACAGCATTGATGGCTATCCCTCACGCATTCAAGGACAGATTCCACTAATAAGGACTGTTTACAGTGGAGCTTCACAGAGAGCATGTACACAATGGAATACTGACCAATGAGGATGAACCTCCAGGTCACAAGCAATTGATCATTCCAGCAAGAAGGAATGGACTATAAAAGAAGGGGACTGACACCACCACTTGTTTTAGCTCCCCCACAACGCAACATCTGAAGAAACACCTGAAAGGCAAAAGACTTTTGTACGGGGGAGGAAGGGGCCCAGGTTGCAAGCCTAATGTAGCCTGTGAAATTGAAGATCTGCAAGCACCATCTCTCAGAGTGAGACATTTCTAGATTCAAATCCTGTTAGTTTTGCATTCTTATTCTAATCTAGGATGGACCTCACCTAACGATGATTTAAATCAGAGATTTCCTGAAATAACTGCAAACTGCTTTCATCATGATCTTAACTGATGTGATTTTTTTCTTCAAGATAGTTCATTTTCATTCAGCATAAGTGGTGGTACTTTGTTAAGGTACCAATGTCCTTTTTAATGAACAGCAGAAATAAAGAGACACATAAAAACCATGAGGAAGTGGTGATTAAGTTACTGGTGTCCAGCAGTTTAGGCATTTTTTTAGATGGTTACAGTTTTCTAGGCATGAATATGTATACTACTTTAGTGATGGTTTTGCCTTTTTAACTTGCCTTGAACCTTTTTTTTTTAAATTAAATTCTAATGCAGCATGACCAACCCTTATGGAGGCAGAAAGTTGATTAATCATTGATAAGAATATTACATAGAAAAAATATTCAATAATTCACCACCCCATACCACGTATGGTCAGAAAAATTTGAATGGAATAAAATAATTACAAAATAGAGGCTTAAGATCACACTGAACAAGCAATGATGAGCATAAGGATGGGGATGACCTGATATTTCATACTATCTAGCTCACTCTTATGTACAGAAAACTTGGCACATTTCAGAACTGACACTTAGTGTGCTTGGATATCCCGGCTTTTAAGAGGGAAAAAAAGCTTTGTGGAAAAAGACATTGAAGACCCAACTCCAGATTGTGATCTGAATTTTGCTAACAGCCCTGATTTTCATGAAGGATTAAGCTAAAACTCAAATGATTCCAAACTCTGGGGTGCTTGAAATCCAGATCTGAATTTTTAAGCTTTAGTTTACCTCTAGGTTAAATCCCTGTTTTAAAAAAGTAGTCCATTTTAAATGGAAGAACTCTACAGACAGGCAGGTTTGGTAGCTCTTTTGCCCTGGCTCACTATACAGATCAAGCTTTACAAGGTAAGCTGAACACATATGTAGCTATGGAGACCAGAAGAGCCCCAATGCCAAAATGCTCTTTAACCAGAAATCCCAGAGACACTTCTACTGATTTGCCACCAGCACAACCCTATATGCCAGCCCATGCTGATGTCACTGTATCCACTCATAGGTGTTTGCAACATACATCTAATCTGCTATTCACTACGATGTCTATTTCAATAGTTTCCCCATGTTTTGGGTTATTTCTCATCAGATCAATTAGCACAGGTTTCCAAGATGGATTTCCTTTAGTTGTTTCTTTCTTCCTTAAGCCTACCTGTATCCTCCTACCTCCACTTCTATCAGCAGTGGAGTTTCCAGCATCTCCCTTTTTAGCATCCATAGAATTTTAACAACATGCTGTCTGGCTACTCTTATTTCACATTTACATTAATAATCTAAAACCAGTGGCTAAAATGGATCAAGATCTCAGGGCAAGCTCACCAGCTTTACTCATCACCACAGCTTTCATTCCTATGAAACATGGTATTGAATCAGCTTGAGGCAGCAAGGCACAGAGCCTGGGGCGAGAGAAGGTGTATTGCTGAAAAGAGCTGACTCCAAGCTATTGACCCCTACCCATTGACCTTTAAGTGAGAGAGAGAGAGAAGACAAGATGTGTCACTGGATAACAGCGCATCCTGGATGCTCTGTGTTACCCACCCCACTTTTAACAGAGTGGGGAGCTACACTGATGCATAAGGAAAAAAAAGCAGAGGGTTGAGGGTGATGGGGAAAGAGATCTGCATTTTAGAAGATTAAGAGATTAAACCTGTATCATTTACCCATCTTCCTCCCTCTCCCCAAAAGGAAAGGAGGACACTAAGGGATGAGGGAGGATGGGGAGGCAGGACAGAGGTTTAGTGGGCCAAGGCAGGATAACCTCCATTAGAGGAAAGGAACAGGAAATTCCCAGTGGAAATGTGTTCTTACACTCTCAGCAGCTGTTGCTGTTGCTGCTGCTGCTTCCCCCATTGACAGAACTGGCATTTCCTGCTGCTGCTCACTGTAATATGGCAGGTCCCAACATTATGAGCTATTACTATTTCAGAATTGCCCAAGTGTGAAGTCCTTTTAGAGAGGCAAAACAGATGGCTAAGAGGAAAAAAATCCCAAGGTTTAACAGCTAAATTTCTTTAATAGTCTGAGGAAACATAGCTACTGCAGCTTTCCACACGAGTGTACTCAGGTGCTGCTAAAGAAACTTCCCCTTTCCCCCCCCCCGTCCGTGAATAAATAAATGAATTAAAAATCAAATTAACAGACATTCTATGGATGTGGCTACATACAGCAGTAAAATAGGGGAAATGATGGACTCTAACATTGTGTGTATATAAAAGGGAAGCCAGCTATAATAGATTCATTACAGTTCAAAATATTTTGCCCAAAGATGTTAGGGCATATCTCAGGGGCAATCCAGTTAGAAAAGAAAGGGGCTGTGTTAATATGGATTTCTTTTAGTTTAAGTGATAAAGTGAAGTAGTAAGGCTAACGTTTGTAATCAAGTATGCTTATGCTATCAATTTAGTGAAATACATCTGTGCCAAAAGATTATAAATAAAAGGAGCTAAAACCAAATACTATGTTTATACCAAAAAGTTGAATAATCAGAAATGTAGCTGTCTGACAGTTGTGAGTCTATACATTATTAACCAAGGTCCCAGTCTCATCATTGCTGTTACAACAAACAGCACAGAAATGGAAGATTTACCTAGCTGTTCTAGAACAGTTTTTGAAGTGCTGGGGGCTGTAGGTGATGGCCAGTAGTGTTCTGTTTTCTTTGTTGTGTCTGTCCTGAAGTAGGTGACTTCTGGATACACATCTGGCTCTGTCAATTTGTATCATCACCTCCCCAGGTGGGTACTGTAGTTTTAAGAATGCTATATGGAGATCCTGTAGTTGTTTCTCCATCTGAGGGATCCGAGCAAATCTGATTGTATCTTAGGGCTTGGCTGTAGACAATGGATCATGTAATGTGTCCAAGCTGATGCCCGCAGAAGTTTGTTAGTCTTTAAAGGTGCTAAAGAACTCTCGTGTCTAGCATAGTCAGTCTCATACCACCTTTCAAGTTTAGGTGTATGTAGTCATAAAATAGGACCAACTGTGCAAGCTTTTTCAACTGCAAATTTTGTACAGTCACTCATCTGTAGGTGTTTATGTTAGTTAGGAGTGTTAGTCAGATTCTGGAGCCAATCTCTCTCTTAGGGAAATAGATTTAAAGGTCTAACTACTATAGAAGTCCTAAAAAGGAGACTAATGAATTGGCATGTAAGAAACTGACCAAATTACCTTGCAATCTAGTTTTGGATTGTTCCTTCTCCCCCTCTCCCCATGTTAGCAATCCTGGAGATAAACTGGCACAGGTGAGCCATATTCTGAGGTATTTAGTCGAAAGTCTTAATTACTATCTTGGGAAGGTGACTTATTTTCTGTTAAGGCTATATGATTTGATTTTAAAAAAACCTAAGTAGTTATATCAACAAATGTTCTAGTTCATGTTAGCCAAATCATAATCCTGTACCCTGTTTGCCTTCTTACATCCTACCCTATTAGTTACTATTAAGGATAGTTAATACTTTATAAAAGCTAAACTCTCAAGTTCTTTTCCCTAGTGAAGCAATCAAGCTGAACCAAAGTTAACCAGCTCCAAAACTAACTTTGTCCATAGAGGGGCTTGCAATGGTTTAACTCATGTCAGCTTTTAGAAGGTTTGAGAAGCATGAAAAAGTGCATCTGCTTAAATGAAGTTTATTCAGATTTCCTTGAACTGGAAATCAGTCTGGAAATCACAGGAAAGCACCAGTTCTTGAGAAAACGCTTTCTTCCAGCCAGGTTTCATACATCACATAGTAGACTCTTTTGTGGTGTTCCTGGTACTACTTTAAAGGACAACCAACATTTTTCAATGCATCAAGAATTGTGTTCCAATACTAACTGAGTCTTTTAACTACCAAATTCCACAGAAATTCTCTCCTTCGCCAGATGTCTGTATTTCTGTGTCCTGGTCTAGTGTAGTTTAGGATCCCTCTAAATGTCCCTCACTGTATTCTATGTTTCAGAAGCCATCAGAACCCTGCCAGAGAAGCAGCACACACATAGATAGGCTTGTATGTTGTAAACAGTTATTTTGACTACACCATGCCCATGTGATTCCTTCATATTATGTTTGCTGTCTAAAGAGGGAGACAACACATGGATTCAATACCTTAAAAGACAGTGAGACCTACCTTTGCCCAATTCATTCTTTGTACAGTAAGAGCGAACTGTCTACAACAAGCCACAGACAAAAAGTTATAGTAGCTCACTTCACATTGATCAGATCACACTGGTGATCTTCTTGAGGGAAGAGTATCTGGACATAGCAGACTTTGCTGTATGAGACTAAGAACTCCTGGTTTTAGTCTTCAGAGGAAGAGTTCAAGACATGCTCAGTCAAATTTATGTCGTTTTCATCAGTTCCAGCACATTAAGTATTGAGTAAAAAAAAAAAAAACCAAACACTTTTCCCTCCTCCTCCACTGTTCTAATTGAAAGATACAAAAAGAGATACTATACAGAGATCAAGAAGAGAAGAGATTATTAGAACATGTGTTTTGCATGTTGAACACAGTTGCACTGACATACTGAATTCCCAGAACATATCCTAGCCCGTGATCCTTTGTAAGGCACACATTTTAAAATGTTAAAGAAACTAGCTTGGATTCCTTGTTACAATCATATACTATATACCACAGAAGCAATATAGTAGTGTCAAAGTAATGTCTGTAATGGGCAGTAACACTGTTGCAAAGCATGATGACCAAAAAGGTAAAATGCTATTTGTTGAGCTAACAAAACCAAAGTTGCATGAGCTTTTACTATCTCTGCCATCTTATTCAGCCCCAAAAATCGACCAAGCTGTACAGAAGGAAAGTAATTTAAAATTAAGAATGAACAATAAGACTATGGCTCAATCAATGAGCCAGTTATAGAAAAAAAATAATTCCTTCACCATATAAACATAGCTATTTATAGACGAAATTGTGCTGACACCAGTTTGCCACATACATCTTGCTGTGTGTGAAAGACACAAAGATACATAGGTCCACCATACACACAGTGTCTTCTGACAACACCCCTCCCTCAGGTTAGCCTGCCTCTCCATCAACCTCTCTCCCCCTTTTATTGTTTACTCTCACTCCCTAAGCATCCTCCTTCAATACGAAGGCATGCTGGGATAATGCTTGCCCCCCAAACAAACATCTGATTGCCAACCTGACAATAGAACTTCCAAGCTTCAACCCAACCTGGAAACAATGGTCCTCAGTGAACAGTTTCAGAACATTGCATGGCAGATGCTGTCAGCTTTTACACTTTTGGAAGCTGACAGTGCACTTATGTGACCATGGACACAAGTCCTAAACTATGCTCAGGGTCACTTCTCTGGTCTTGTTCTTCTTGATGGGTCTGCTCACTTTGGGCTAGATGGTGTCCTAAGGCACACCCTGAGCAAAGGGTGGGGCATCAGCAACACCACCTGAGTAGATCCAAGAGGCTCCATGACTCTGAAGCACAAATCCTTCCCCCAGGAACACAGACTCCATTCTGCTGGCCAGAATGTAGGGCTGTGGTCAGGTCCAGATTAACCAATGTGCACTCGCACAGGGCTCCCCCCCCCCCAGCCACCTGCAAAAAACCCTGACAAGCAAAGAGTGGCTCTGTAACCTTGTGCACCAGGTCACAATGCCACTCGCTCAGATTTGGCCCAGCTGCCTCCATCCCTGGCATGACAGTGGAGAGACTTGGCCAAACCTGATTGAGTGGCGCTGTGATCTAGCACTTAACGCCTCCCGTCAATGTACCATACCCACCAAACAGCTCACTGAGCCTGGCCCCGCCATCCTGCCCCCACCTCAAGGGTTGTGCATTTCTACACATACCATACCTCCATTACCACAATTCTATGAATCACCACCTAACAGTCTCCATATCAAACACCTCCCAGGTACCTTAGTTTTCAGAATTTGCAACTCTGAATTTCTTGTATTTCTAAATGTTGCAGGTTTCTTGTTTATTTTTGCTTAGTACAACATCCTTGTGAGTTTCATACATATCAGTCTTTACTCCAGTTTAATAAAATTTGTTGTCTGGGGATTTATTCTAGTACTAAGTTTCTGATGGACCTTGCAGGTAGCTGAAAAAGGCCTAACTATCTGATGGGATCTTGGTGGCACCTGTAATGCCACTAAAAGAGCTGGGCATTTTATTCCTGGCCTATTATTCAGGTTTTGCTAGCTGATATGTTCAGCTGTCAGTCCTCGAGTCTCCATATCATCTCAGTTTATTTGCCCAGTAATTCCCTGGTCAGGTATTCACAACAGAATGGGTCAACTCTCTTATGACAGAAAGTAGGAGGAATGTCTTGCTACACAAAACAGGATAATTTACTTCTACCTTAAAGGCACCTGTTCCATTGCAGCATGTAGCAAAAAAGCTACTCGTTTTATGACCTATATGAACAGACAGACAATTGCTAACGTAGTTCCTATTTTTAAGAAAGGGAATAAAAGTG
>ML675622.1:12771979-12802568 GCA_007922155.1 Mesoclemmys tuberculata | reverse complement strand
GACTAGATGATCATATTGGTCCCTTCTGACCTATGAGTCTATGATGAAGAGTCTGTTTAATAAATACACTTGTGCCAAGCAATGTGATTAATGCAGTGCAATGAAACCTGGCAGTAAGAGGACTTTGCTCACAAAAGTAAAGGAAGCGTTTAGCGGTGCAACCAGATTCTACACTCCAGAACTGGCTTTATCTTCTGAGGCATCCTGATCAAAATGAACTGTATTACTGATGCCACTGCATTACAGTACCATCCTAAAAAATATCTGGGATGGAATAAACACCTGTTGACTGACCAACCACACGATAATAAAAGTGATTCATTAAAATGAACACCTCACCCCACCTCCACCCCGGAGCAGGACAGTTTTGGCACTTGAGTGTTTTGCCATAAGAAAAGCTACTTTCCTACTGTCTCCAGTTCAGCCAAAAGCAGGAAGAGAACATGTTCTTGCAACTGTTACAGCTGGATACTCACAGGAAAACATCTACCCATTTGCTTGCTTACCCAAAGAAAATTTCTAAGTCTTGGAGATTCAGCTTTTGCCAATCCAAGTTGGTGATGAATTAGTGAAAAATGTTTCAAAGTAGCGTAGATTTAGGGGACAAATGAAGATAAAATGTCTACTAGTTAGAGCAAGGGTAGGCAAGTCAGGAGGAAAACTGATTCCTGATGTTGTACTGACTCAATCTGGGCAACTCAACCTCTTTTTGCTTGAGTTTCTTTGGACTGTCCTGCACACACAACATGCAGGGCATTAACCTCAGACTCATGAGATCAGCTTGGTCACTTCACAGTGCAGCTGTTTACTTCTGCCCTCTAGGTATTTAAATCTGTAAGCTCTTGCAGGAGTGTCTCTCACCATGTGCACTCAAGTACAGTGGGGCCCCAGTCCGGATTAGTGAGCCTCTAGGTGCTACCATAAATTGAGTAGTATTTATCCACTGCCACAAGACAGTGAGATCCTTGAAGGATGGCTGCTATGTGAATACAAATTGTTTCTTGACTGATGCATTTGAATGGCGTCTCTGTAAATCTATTGCCACGCCATGATAATTAACAAGCCTTCCAGTGAGAAAGGCACATAACTGTTAATGTGATCACCCATCAGCTGGTGAAAGCCTAGGCCCCCTATAGGGACAGTCATTTCTTCTTTACAAGATCCTCAGCTTCTTCTTCCATCAGTTATCACTACAATTGGAGCTCACTTTTTGGTGTGATTTTCATACAGCAATAGATATTGTCGGCAGAGAAAAAGTGTTCATGAAGCAGCACGTATTTCCACATACTTTGCAAGTTACTAAAGTATACCCACTTTTGAAATATTATTTCCGTAACTTCAGAATACTAGTGTAAACATCCTTGTTTTCCCTCACAAACTACTGAATGAAAGAGAAGGGGAGGTAAAATAGCAGCTTTGTAAGTGTCAGGGATTTTTAACTTTAGAAATACCCTGCAACATCTCTTTATTTAGGACATAATCCTGAAAAGCTTTATGTAAATCTCTCTTCCTCTTGCAAGTAATCCTAGCCCAGTCAATAGGACTATAATTATACATTAAGTGGGCGAAGGGATTGTGTCCAAATCTTTTCATTGAAGTTTCACCACTGACTTCAATGGAAGCAGGACCAGGCTTTAAAGATACCACCTACCATACAAACACCAGTGTCTAAATTTAGGCACAGCACGTAATCTAGATTATTAAATGGGATAATAGAACAGAAGTCAGAACTACCTGTCATAGAGACATTGGGTGGTTTGGTTAACAAGAAAAAAAAAAAAAAAAGACCAAAAAGAGACTCCCCTCTTCTTGAAAGGCTAGAATTAAGCATTTAAACAGAAGAAAGCCACTGACCACAGCATGGAATGCTCTACCTAGGATTCCAACCCAGGTGCTATTTGTCATCATTATTAAACTAAAGTATTTTATAAATAAAAAAAACTAAAAAAAACTGAGGACAGGCCAAAACACATATAACCCTCTGGCAAAAATCCTTACCTACAGCCACCCTGGTCTGACTCCTAGCACCTTTCCCAGTCAAGATCAGTAAGTTACGTAGCAATTCACCTAGCAAAGATGTGTAAGAGCCACCTGCCAAGAGAATCCAGTTATTTAAGTCCCAATGGATTCTGTGATAGTTGGATTCCCCTCTTTCCCCCCCCAGAAACCAGAGCAGGGTGAGCTACTTTTAACTCGATTGGGTTCTCCCCTCATCCAAGGGCGAGTCATCCAGCCATCTTTAATTTTTTCAGATCCTCCTTTTTAAGCTTGTGGGGATATTGGCCTGCTGCTGTCTGGAGCTAAATAAAGAGTAAATTTTGTATCTAAACATGCCATATTAAAAGAAGGGAGAGAGTGAGGTGGTGTACAAGAAGATCCCAAACCAAGGAAGAATAAAAAATAAATGTGAAGAGAGTCTAGCTGGAGATGTTAAACACAGAGAGACTTTTCTAGTTGAGTGGATGATGGCTCAGCCGACGATGAAGACAGACCATTTTAGAATGGCATGAGAAATACAGCCACAGAGGGGGATAAAATAATTCAAGCATTAAATGAATACTTACATGTTAACAGAGATGATTACAAATGTGTCATCTGACACTGGCTGTATATCTACTATTATGAAAGAGTTCAGGGTCAGTTAGGTAAAAGTGTTAAGCTTGCAGAAGCCACTGATTAAGAAAAATCTTGAAGAAGATAACTATGGAGCTTTAACTACTTGGGTACTGTTGCTCAACTCAGTTGCATCCAGATAGAACCCCTTATTGTGCTGCTGCATGGACCAGGTAGGTATTCCCATTCCATTGACTTCAAAGGGTCATAGATTTGTAGAAGAATTCAGCATTGACTTAACTCTGCTCCCACTGAAGTCAAATGGGGTGATGTTGAGGTTTCATTGCATAACTGATTTAGCTTTCTAGAAAATCTTTGCTTTGCATTCTTCCTATTCCCTCCATGTTTACCCCCATTACCAATAACGCAAGCAACATGGCTTCACTGCAAAACAACAACAACAAAAAAAGGAGACAGAAAGCCAAGGGTTGGAGGAAAATACTGATTTCTTCTTGGAAGGGGGGGAGGTTTATATCACCAAGGAAGAGTAAGAAGCTGAAAGTGAAGCTAAACTAGTAGCATGCAGTGAATTCTTTGATGAATGTAGCCCCTATTTGTGAATTGTTCATGAGCACTTCACAATTTTCGCTGATATACTCATAATTTGAGTCTCTCTGGCCCCCCCTCCCCCAAATTCCATTGAGACCTGAGTCCATGGCCCCCCAGCACTTCTCCTCATGGGGAGGCATCAGCAGGGTTTCAAGGGAGCAAGGATAATGCTGTGGACAAAAAGGAGATCTACATAGATGTTTCAGTCCTTTATCACTACAGTATACATACAGGATACCTTCACACTAGCCACTCAAAGTACACAGCCACAGGGTATGGGCAGGTTTGTACTTGGGGCAGCTAACCCGTGATACTGTTTCTCATGCTACCCTGGCAACACATCTATTTTTAGGCATGCCAGCTTGAGCACAGCTAGCACAGGTACATCTACATGAGCCAAGAATCACATCCCTAGCACCAAGTGTAGATGTAACCAGCATGTCAGTACCCATACAGCATGCAGTATTTAGGGGCACAATGATCACCTATTTGTTTACCTGGCTTCTGCAGAATCCAGTACCAGAACACTTACTCACACAAGTAGTTTTTGCTCATGCTAGTAGACACACTGAAGTGAAAACTCTTCTTGTAAGTAAATGATTACAAGATAAGGACCTATGGTATGTGTGTAAAATAACCTGCACTGCTATTTACCTTGTAATGTTTAAGTGGTAACATAGATGGAGCTACCACCTCTAACTGCACTATTTTAAAGCAGGGTACTTAGCTGCAAAGAAATTAGAATAGCTGTGTTTAAAACAAAGGCAAATTTTCACTATAAACTAAGCAGAAAGTGGCTCAGATGCAGACTGTGGGGAAAATCTCAACAGGCCAGGTTCAGATACCCTCACTCAAACACTGAGTGGAACCTGAGTCCTAAAGCAGTCCTTCAGAAATCAATAGGCTACACTGCTACTCAGAGTGAGTAAATGAATCAGGATCTGTCCCACAACATTTAATGCTGATAACCTTTCAACAGATTTTTTTTTTTTTTTTTTTTTTTAAACACATCTTATTATAGGCAAGGCTAGTAGCAGTAGCTTGCCCAACACATTCCACCTTGCAATGAGGTTCACTCACCATTGGGGCATTCTCTGATGGCAGTGTCTGAGACATTTCCCTGATGTTCTTCCTACTCCAATCTCTGGAAGGTCTCTCCTCCACCACCCCTCTAGGTAAAACCCCTTCCCTCAGGATCAGGATCCAAGGGCTTGTACTTGCCCTTGGGTTTCCTCCTACCTACAGCTCTATGCTTAGAGAATAGCTGTAGATAACCTCCTTCTGCTGCAGCCCTTCTGGCTTTATACCTTAACCTAACTTTTGCCTCAGCTGGGCTTCATCCTCAATTAGTAATTTATCAATCAAATCTGAATGTCCCCTACCTGTGGCTTATAAAGTGGCTGAGAATGGCCAGTTAACCTTAACCCCTTTAGGACTGGTGTGGAGTGAACAATCTATTGCAACCATTTTCAGTTGCTTATAATTTTGCCAAAGTAACTGTTTGGGCTGAAGTTTTCCAGGCTGAGTATCAGTCTCAGGTTGAATCTTTTAGGAAAAGGTCAGCCAAAATGGTTCAGCTTCCAAGAATGAGGCTAGCAGAAAATATATTACTTTGCCCTTATTAAAAAATTCTGGTGACCTTTTCTTTGAGAAGCTGTAGTGCCACTATCCTTTGGGGCACAGTTGGAATTTGGCAGGGGCTTATCATTTGTGTCAGGGAGGTGTTTTTTGCCATCTCCATGCAATCCACCCAAATTTGAACCCTATAAGCTTTTTTTTTGGGGGGGGGTGGGACGGACCAGTTTTCACATGCTTAGTAGAAACTTGCTAGAACTTTGCAGCTAAATTCCCCAGACATTCCATCTGCTTTGAGCATGGTCCATCGTGTGCACTGAATAAGGCAGGGGTCCCATGGAAAAATAATATGTGATCATGTAGAGGTTGTTTTATAATGCATTAAGGTTGCAGAAGCAAGGATGACACTACATCATTTTTTAAACAGTCCAAACATTGCTCATTTGCATTTACAAAGCAACACAAATTTGAAAAGATACAGTATTTCTACCCCTTGTAATGATCATCTTTCCTATTGCCCCTGTTAACATACACGACCTTACTAAGCAAACATTCAAAGAGAGAGACACAGAAAAAAATGACACAAATCAATGATTCAATCCTGCAACCCTGAACTCCCTGAGAAAGTCTTGCAGGATTGGGCCTGAAGCATATGTCGTTTAGTTAAAGGAGCTCAGTGAGAGCAAAAGCTTTGAGATTTTAGAAGAAAAAGGAAAAGTATTTCATGTAGTCCTTGGATTCACAGGGCAAATAAATATTTGTTTTCCCACTGTATGCCATTTATGTAGAAGAAGATCCTTTATGCTGTATATCTAATCACATTTATCTGTGGGAAGCACTACCTTGAAATTCCAGTCATGTCTGTACATACTGTATCTGCAGAGGCATTCACAAACTCATATGTTATTTTTATCCCTGCAGTGCCCTCTTAGTGCTGAGTTCCACCATTTAAAAAAAAAAAGGGAAATTTTCTTCTGCAATTTCATCTCATGTTATTTTGTCCAGAAAGGACACCGAAGGTTCTGCAGTCGCTGGATACAAGCTTCAAGTCTATCACTATTTCGTTAAATTGCAACCCATTTTGACAAATACCTAGGCATTCTCAGCAGACCATGTCTTAAATAGGACTGGCTCCTTTTAAACAAAACACTTGAAAGCCTGGTTCAATGTTATTTAAAGTGGTTGGGATTTTATAATCCTATGAATATTGCAACTGCTGAGCTTTAAAAACACAAACTAAAAACTGGGTACAAGAAACTGCCATCTGTCCCTCTAAACAATTATCATCCTGCCATCTGTCTGTACACTGGATAATGTTTTTGCTGTTGATATCATCTGATTGAAATGCTTTCTCTACAGATGCAAAGAAAAAGAAACCATTAAAAATGCTGATCATTCTAATTGTTCTTTTCCTCTATAAAAGTCTTTCATTTCAATTGGATCTTTGCATTTTAGATTGTTGGTATATATCTAAAGCACACATGGTATCATCCAGTCCCAATAAATATTTAAGTGACTTTTTTTCTATAGGTCTCTTCCATTAGTTATAAAATCCTGATTGCTTTTCTTAAATAGAAGAGGCACAAAAATAGCTTAATGCCAGCTGTAAACAAATTGAATTGGGCAGGAGTGACAATCCATTTCATATTCACTTTGGACTCTCTTCTTTGCTTTTGTTTGTTTTCCTCTCTCAAAGCATAATTGCTCAGTAGGTGACCAATATAAACAGGGGTAAATCCCCCTCGTCGCTACTCTGGTGCAATTCTATCATATAGAGAGAGCAGTGGGGTAGCAGAGTTTGGGGAGGCTGCCCAAGGGGTCCAAACCACAAGCAGACCTCAGCTCCAAGGAAGCTTTGTTGCACCACTGGGTGTGGTGTGAAGATCAGGGATACAGCCAGCAGATCTCTGTGGACCCACTGCCCAGTGACCTTTGCAAACTGATAACTTATTCCTGGTGCTCTTAAAAATTCTTCTGAAGAGCAATTGCTTTGCTTTTAGCATGAACATAACAGGCCTTGTTGCAGTTATTTCCCATTAATATCATAGGAAGGATATCCCTGGGAACTCCCTTGCCAGGTCATCACCCCAGCCTTCGTGTCAGAGATCACAAAGCAATTTGCAGTCTTTTGGGATGAAAGGCTGTATATAAATGTGTTGCCAGATATTAATTTTACACTACAAAGCCTTTAATTATATCTTACAGCATGCCTGTCAGAATTCGCTTTGCTTATTTCATTACTGCAATTACTACATTATTAATAGGACAGTACATTTATAGGGCCCCAATTTCTGCAAGTCCAGGAGCACTCAAAAAACTCTCACCAAAATCCAACATACTGAAAGCCAATGCATATATTTGTGTTCTGATCCTTCCTCTGCAGCATGGGACACGGGTCACTTCCAGGTTTAAACTAGTGTAAATGGTGGATTCTCTGTAACTTGAAGTCTTTAAATCATGATGTGAGGACTTTGGTAACTCAGCCAGCAGTTAGAGGTCTATTACAGGAGAGGATTGGTGAGGTTCTATGGCCTGCCATGTGCAGGTGGTCAGACTGGATGATCACGATAGTCCCTTCTAATCTTAAAATCTAGGAGTCTATAGCACTCCTTAACATTCCTGACTCCTGCAGACCTGAAGGAATTAAACAGTAGAGGCAATAACAGACCCTAAGCAGATGCTCATCTCAGCAAGATTCTGGGAAGTCTGCAGCATGCTTCCGTAATGTAAGTCAGCCATATTTGTTGTGATGAAGGAAGAAATGGAACAGGATCAGAGGTTTAATTTATGAGCCTTTCACTTCTGGAGATGCACATTTTAAACCCTTTAAAAAATGAAGATGAGTCTGGTATCATTTTAGTCTCTAATGGACACTTGTTTGGAAGTCTGCGAGACCCAGAGAGACCCAGAAGTGAAACAGCAATGATATTTCAAATCAGGATGAAGAGGCAATGGCAAGAATGCAAGGACTACTTGAATCATACCTTGCTTTTACCCAGTGGTTTTAGTTCTCTGCTTTTAAGAGCACCAAGTTCACACATGAATAAAAAAGGCATAAGGGTATTTTAACTTGGATTACAAAAATCATGGCCAAATATTATCACCCTGCAATGAGGAAGATACGCAGTTCACACTGCACAAGAGAACTTGTTTCCAATGAAATTGTTTCCATTTCTAATGCCTCCTCAGCATGGTGCACTAGCACCAGAATCTTTTGAGAGTATGGAGGAGTGCAACATACTACACGAGAACAATATCTATTTAAACATGTATGGGTCACTGAAAAATAACCAGAGTAAACATCAAAGCAATTCTCTCTCAGTTAAGAGACTAAGAGCTGCCACACTGGGTCAGATCATGGTCCATCTTGTCCACTATCCTGTCTTTGACAGTGGCCCATACCAGAACTTCAGGGGAATATACAGAACAGGGTAATTATGAAGTGATCCACCCTTCCACTCCTGGCAGTCTTAAATTTACGGTAGTCTCAAGCATGAGGTTGAGTCCTTGACCATCTGGGCTAGTAGCCATTGACAGACATATCCTCTATGAACATATCCAGTTTCTTTTTTAAATCCAGTTGTACTTTTAGCCATCACAACTTCCCACAGCAATGAGTTCCACGGGTTAATTGTGTGTTGTGTAAAAAAGAACTTCCTTTTGTTTGTATTAAACCTGCTGCCTATTAATTTCATTGGGTGACCCCTGGTTTTTGCATTGTGTGAAACGTACTTTTCTATTTACTTTTTCGACACCATTCATTATTTTATAGACTTCTATCATATTCCCTCCCTCCTTAGTTGTCCCTTTTCTAAGATGGTCAAATCTAATCTTTTTAGTCTCTCCTCATTCCATATGCCTGATCATATTTTTTGCTCTTCTCTGAGCCTTTTTCAGTTGCTCTGTAACCTTTCGGGGGCGGGGGGGGGGAGAGGGGGAAGTAGGGAGAGGAGGAATACCAGAATTGGACATAGTATTCAAGGTGTGGGCACTCTATGGATTTATATAGTGGCATTATGCTATTTACAATCTTATTTTCTATCCCTTTCCTAATAGTTCCTAAAATGCTGCTAGCCTTTTTGACCACTGCTGTGCATGAGCGAACATTTTCTGAGAACTATCCAGGCTAACTCCAAGATCTCTTTCTTGGGCAGCAACAGCTAATTTAGAGTTCATCATTGTATACGGATAGTTGGGATTATTTTGTCCATGTCATTTACTTTTCATTTATCAATGTTGAATTTCATCTGGCGTTTTGTTGCCCAGTCACTGTGTTTTGTGAGGTCCTTCTGTAAGTCCCTGGAGTCTGCTTTGAATTTAATTTTGTATCATCTGCAAAATATGCGAAGTTGATTTGTGTGGGGCAGAATACCCTGAATTTCATTCCTAAATCACAAACCTCAACCTAAACTGGGAAAGCAGAAGTCCAGAATGTAGATTTACCATTCATAAAAAAAGAGGCAGCACAGGAACAATACAGAAAAGGCCCATACCAGCTATATTTTGCAAGGCATGTATTTTATTAAAAAATGTACACTAATAAATAATTCACATGAAGTGGTATTTAAAGAAAACTAGCTAAAGAACCCCTGCAGCACAATGGTCATGCTGGACTCTGCTAGTGCTGCTTTTACAGTTATTTTCAGTTGTGTTGCTGTGTCTGTCTTTTGCAAATATTGCTGCAGCAGTAGAGTTGAAAGCAGGCAACCGGGTGGTTTTTCGTAAGACCTATGAAATGACAATCATCTTTGCAAAAGGCTCTTGGAAAGAATAATTCAGAATAGCAAAGCAAGCCTGTTGCGTAAACAGTTTTGAAATCAATTTTCTCAAAGTATCATATACAGCAGTTTAGTAGGGGAGAAATTTACCAGTACACTCAGACTGCTCTGCAGTTCCCGGTGAACAGAGCAGATGTAAACCCAGGAGAGCAGTTGACCAGATTCACTGGTACGCTGCATAGATACTTAACAGGATAGTTTTATCTACCTCATACCTCTGAACTGACCTAGAGTCAAATGCACAAACATTTAAAGTTGGTATTTGTGAAAGGAGATGGACTGACAGTGAGGTTGCTCGCACATGAGGCACAACTCAGGTAGCGTCAGTGCACGTTTCCACCACAACATCTTAACCATGACAAAGCAGTGGACTCAGGCTGCAAAAGATGATGAGCCTTCATTTGCAACTGAAAAATAATCAGAGAACCACCAAGGAATTCAGACCCAGAATTCAAGCCTTGGCAGCACCACAGTGTTCAAGGTCCAAACTCCACCAAGGTCTGTGGGAGGCTTAGATTAGGAAGGGTAGATTCTGGCCCATCCTTATTAGCTATAGTTAGAATATACAAATGAGTCACACGTTAATACATTCATCCAAACCCCGAAAGCTGTGGCATGAGAGCAGAGGCAAGGGGGGGCAAGCAGGAGCACAGCTTCCCCCCCTTCTTCCCCCCAATCAGCAGGTGTACAGAATTCCTCTGAGGTCTCGGCAAGGATAGCCAGCTCCACTGGCCCGGGGGGCACAGATTATGCCCCTCCAAAAGTGGCCAAATTTTTATTCCTGTGCGTGCCCCTGAGACTGCCTGTCTCCCAGTGTGACACACCTGCTACAATCAGTAGGCCCCACCTAAGCCAATAGCAAATCACCCCAAATTTATGAAACTCTGCCCAGGTTTCTGTAGGATTTTTTTACAGGGAATTGTATGGAACAAGGTTCCAAGTTCACATCACAGGTGATGCATGAGCTATGCATTCTCCTTTAAAAAAAAAATCAAGGCTGCGAGAACAACAGCGTAACATGTGCAAATGGATGACTTCATGTAAAGATTTAACAAGACATCAAAGGAGATGTTGAAGCTGTTTGTCAGGATTAAGCCTAGACACTGGGACCAATTCTTCCTGCCACTTTCATTTGTTGTGCTAGAGGTATCCCCAGACTCCACAGGGCTCTCGCCCTTCAAACTGCTCTGCAGGTATCAGCCCCAGGGAATCTTCAATGTGTTGTGTTCGATGTGTGTTGCAGTGAACAAAATGGACAAGCGCACCACAACCCAATACATTATACGCCTAAGGGAGGTGTGTGTCTTAAGATGTGAAGTACTTTTGCAAAAGAGCACTTCATACAGGCTCAGAGGTGAGAACAAGGTATAACCAAGGTGCACGCTTATGAGCTTTCCAACTCAGAGACAGGGTTCTGTTACTATTACCCTATACAGAGTTGAAAGTAATGACCTGGTGGCAGGTCACATTTGCAATGTTTACAAACCCAGTAGATTATGAGATCAAGATACCCAGCAGAAGGAAGGAAATTAAGGTTTACCATGGAAATTTTCAAGCAATGGAAGACCTAGGAAGCTTTCCAAATAAGATTTGGCCACAAACCCTGAGCTAGGACCCAAGGTAGCTGCTTGTCTGGAACCTGCACCCATATTGCTAAGTGGGGCCCTTTCACCAGATTGGAGGATACAACTGGTGCAAAAATCAGATTTCGATTCTCCACCAGTCCAGAAAGAACATGTGGTACATCATCTGGGAACAGCCCCAGGGCAGCTGGTTCATAAGAATCCCCAGACCTTGCCAAACAGGATGTGGGACACAACATAAGAAGTGCAGGCCATGCTGAGAATGGGGGTCATTGTGGTGTCTAAGAGTGACTGGAGGAGCCCTACACTGCTCATCCCCAAAGCAGACAGCACAGTCTGATTTTGTATAGACTCTCTCCAGGTCAGTTCCATCACAAAGTTGATGCCTACCCATTGCCGAGGGTGGACGAGTGGATAGATCAGATGACCCTACCGCGATACCTCAGTATGGTTCACCTTACAGAGGGCAATTGGTAGATTCCCATTTCCATCCTCCCAGGAGAAGAATGCTTTCTTGACCCCTTTTGGTCATTTCCATTTTAAAACTATGCCATTCCACCTGCAAGACTTGTACTGCACAGCCACAGGAGGAGTTAGCCAATGGCAGTCTGGCTACCAAGGGTAAAGGGCAGCCCAGAGATCATCATGAAGGGAAAGGCCTCACTTTGAAAATTTCTGAATCTCTGAAGTTAAGAACAGAGTTTCCCACTGATCACCAGGCCCCCACACCCCATGCCTTCTCTATGGCTTGCCAGACCTCTTCTCTCCTCCCCTCTCCCCCCGAAGAACAGCAACAGAAACAAAAAACCATGTGACCTCACAGCCTTTCCAGAGCCTTTTGCCTGCTAACCATGGAGTTTTCCCATGGGAAGGAATGCCATGGCCACAGCTAATTAAATTTCATGTAAATTCTGTTTAATCTCTGAGCAAAGGAATGACTTCCACAGCCTTAAGACTCTGATTTTGAAGGCTTTTTCACCTACATTCCACCCTTTCCACAGATTCTGAATGCATCTACTTACCTGCATCAGAGTTCAAGACTCCCCGCCCCCAAAAAATTAAATTAAATTAAAATAAAATACCTCTTCAGAACATGAAATACAAATGCATTTTAAATATAAAGCTGTTAGGATGAAGACTAGGAACAGTTGCAGACATCTCAGTTTGTTACGCCCTTATGACAATAAATGCATATTCATCATACTAGATGTTTTTTATAAGAGCAATAAAAGTCATTTCATACTGAGTAGTCCACTCATTAGAGCATTCTACTGACACTTCCACAGCTGGAAACCAGCTAGGGAACTAAGATGCAGCCAGTCCTCTAGACTGTAACTTAATCAGTTCCATACTTTCTATTTTCCCACATTCAAACTACATGAAATGAAGCATTTATGCAAATAAATCTTGTCCATCTTCATATTGCAGTGAATCCTTATGGTTCCAAATCTACTCCCCTCCACACCTTCCTAACATATGTCTTTAAAATGCATTTATCTCACAATACCATGAGTAAGCAGGCTGTCTGGCAGATAAACTTTTATAAGAGGATTATAAAATCTTTACATTTTTGTCACAGCACAGATAAATTAGCAGTGACGTTTGTCACAGAGTTCCAGTTAATGGAACATTTGATCCCTTTTATCACACCACATTTAATTAACAGAAAGCAACTTTAACGGTTATTTAACCCTTCACAGGAACCCTGCATTTCCTCTTCCAGTTGCCTTCCATAGCTAAGTGAAGAGCTATTTGCAGAATAAGGGCAAAATTCTGTGGGGCAATCTGTGCATGAATGGAGATAATGATAATAGAAAGGATAAGAGAGGAATCATGCAGATATGATAGTAGAATTTTGCCCTCTAAACAAAATTAGCCTTTAAACCAGGAGAGTAAAAAAATTCAAAATTACTGTTTTTCCTCTGGTCTCCTTGAATTCCCCTGCTGTTACACAAATTGCTTTCAAAATCTCTGAGAGCGCCAAGGTATATCAGAGGTTTCTACTAACACCTTCTATTTCCATATAAAAGAAGTGCAGTCACTTCATAATTCATTAATGCTAACATGCCTTCCCCTGGTGCCCAACCTGAGCAACTGGGCTGGGTGCCATACAATTCCTCATGTGGAAATGGAAAGATGAATCCTCCCTCAGATGGTGGAGAGGGAGTGGGCTGCTCTAGGAAGTCTACTTCAGCCTGAATATGCCCTCCACATACTGACTGGAGGGTGGAGAAATGAGGGATGGCAAAAAAATCCATGCAGCATCAGATTTCCCTACCTTGCTCATGCTTTGCTCACAGCCCCCCACAGGACCATGTGCAGGGACCCTCAGAGCTGAACTACACTACAGAGAGGATATGCACCTCCTGCAAAAATCTCGCCATATTCCATTATCTTCCTTGGGCAGAAGAAATGCACCAGCTCTCCAACCAAAGAGACTTCTGAGTTTGTGAGGGGAAGGGACAGTATTTACTGCTAAATGACATTTATGCTTTATGAATCCTTACAGTTATCTTGTGTAGCATCAGAAGAATCCACAATTGGGTTAGGTTAAGTAGCTCTCAGTAGTTGCTACCATATGACCATGTCCTGCCATTCAGTTATGATCCTCCACTAAGCGGTTCTGAAAGTGGAATGATTCATGTTTAAGTTTAATTGGCTGTAAAATGTCATTCAGTATCATGCTGAGGGAGCTTTGTGGTTTTCCACTGAATTCCACTCATCTGAACAGAAAGTAGCTAAATTCCATTTCTTGTGCAGAGGAATTAATCTCTCTGCAGTTGTTTTACTTCTAATTTTGCTCCTGTAATCTGAAAAGAAACTTTCAGCCAAAAACAAGCCTGATGTAGGCAGGTGCAGCTCCATTCACTGCGCTAGATTTGTGCCTTGCAGTGTGGCCATTTTACCTCACATATGAGGTATGCATGACAGCAGCAATAAGAAAAAAGTGTGAAATAGAGATACATTAGATCTGTATCTAAGAGGAGGAACTCTTGAAAAGTATGACATCAGGAGAGATTGGGCAATTCTATAACCATCCCTGAGAGGAAGGATGGTCCTCTAGTTATGACACTGGCCTGGGACTTGGGAGATCTCAATTCCCTGCTCTGCCACAGTCTTCCTGTGCAACCTTGGGCAAGGCAGTGAGCTACTCTGTTCCTCAGTTCCCCTCTATGAAATAGGAACAATAGCATTACCCTACTTTACAGGGGTGTTGGCAGGATGATATCTTAGAAGATTATGAGGCACCCAGATACTACGGGTGCCCAATAACCATACTTATAAATAGGAATAGCCAACAGATCTCTATTTTAGAGAAAAAAACTCAGCCAGCTTACATTGGGTACATTTATCATCTGTTTATTTCATTCTCTCTTGAAAGGAATACTTGAGCTTTCTTTTCTCATTAGCCCAGAAGATGGTTTACCTGTATTTACTACTCATTAGAAGAGCAGCAGAATAAAAGTAAAACAAGCTGCTAGTCCTGTCTTTCTTTGGCGTATGTAAGGCACTGTGTATAATTCAAGAATAAGGCAATATTTTCCTCTACCCTCACTAACATTTGTGATAGAATATGTGCAATGGTAGGGAATGATTTTCTCTTCAGGCTATTGCATGTCTCCCAGCTTACACCGTCAGCTATTGTTGAGGACACATCATATCATAGGGTGGGACCTTCATTGTCTCTATTGGATACTAGTCAGCGTGCAGACTTGTATATATGCTATTGCTCCCTGCATTTCTGAATTTAGTGGTGCTTCAGTTCATGCAATCTTAATTTGCATGACTAATCCATTGATTTCACAAGGACTACTCATGGAAGTAAGGGTTATAGGATGAGGCCAAATATTAATAATCTTCCACTCCCCCATGTGTACTCAGCCAACCGTTAGCCTTGTGTGTGATCACAGTCTCTTCCAGTCTATTGCCCTTGGTTACTTTCCAGGAGCCTCCACTTCTGGGCAAGCTCACTGTTCTCCACAGGAATTGAGCTAGCTCCCAGGGTCCTGTCTCAATTTAACCTGGCACTACTCCTCAGGTCAATGATGCTGGAACCAGAGAGGCCAGGGGGCCATGCCCCCCCACTTTTTAATATGGGTGTAGTTTGGGGGCCAGGGGAAACACTGACCCCCACACCAACTGCAAGCCTTGGTTCCGGTATCTTTGCCTCAGGCCAGCTACAGGGGACTGACAGAGACTAGACATCCAGAGCCCCTCTGAGGGCTACAGTGTCTGTGTGCCCTAAAAGACGGATAGGGAAGAAGAGAGAAGGGAAGGCTAGTCACTGCCTTGGGCTGGGTTCCCCCTAGCTACTGGGCTCTATAACAGAACTTTAGACAGATTGGACATACACAAGTCCATGGGGCCAGATGCAATGTACCCGAGGATGCTGAGGGAGTTAGTTGATGTGATTTCAGAGCCATTGGCTATTATCTTTGAAAGCTCGTGGCAACTGGGGGAGGTCCCTGATGACTGGAAAAAAGCACATATAGTGCCCATCTATAAGAAAGGGAAGAAAGAGGATCCAGGGAACTATAGGCTGGTCAGTCTCACCTCAATCCCTGGAAAAATCATGGAGCAGGTCCTCAAGGAATCCATTTTAAGGCACTTAAAAGAGAGGAAGGTGATCAGAAGCAGTCAACATGGATTCACCAAGGGCAAGTCATACCTGACCAACCTGATTGCTTTCTGTGAAGAGGTGACAGGTTCCATGGATGTGGGGAAAGCAGTGGACGTTATATACCTTGATATTAGCAAAGCTTTTGATACGGTCTCCCACAGTCTTCTTATCAGCAAGTTAAAAAAGTATGGGTTGGATGAATGGACTATAAAATGGATAGAGAACTGGCTAAAGCAAAGGGCTCAATGAGTAGTGATCAATGGCTCCATGTCTAGCTGGCAGCCAGTCACAAGTGGAGTGCCCCAGAGGTCGGTCCTGGGGCTGGTTTTGTTCAACATCTTCATTAATGATCTGGAGGATGGGGTAGATTGCACCCTCAGCAAGTTTGCAGATGACACTAAGCCTGGGGGAGTGTTAGATACCCTGGAAGGGAGGGACAGGATACAGAAGGACCTAATCAAATTGGAAGATTGGGCCAAAAGAAATCTGATGAGGTTCAGCAAGGACAAGTGCAGAGTCCTGCTCTTAGGATGGAAGAATCCCATGCACAGCTACAGACTGGGGACTGACAAGCTAGGCAGTTCTGCAGAAAAGGATCTGGGGGTTACAGTGGATAAGAAGCTGGATATGAGTCAGCAGTGTGCCCTGGTGACAAGAAGGCTAATAACATATTGAGCTGCATTAGTAAGAACATTGCCAGCAGATCGCAGGAAGTGATTATTCCTGTCTATTCGGCATTGGTGAGGCCGCATTTGGAGTATTGTGTCCAGTTTTGGGCCCCCCACTACAAAAAGGATGTGGACAAGTTGGAGAGAGTCCAGTGGAGGGCAACAAAAATGATAAGGGGGCTGGAGCCCAAGACTTATGGGGAGAGGCTGAAAGAACTAGGTTTCTTTAGTCTCCAGAAGAGAAGAATGAGGGGAGATTTGATAGCAGCCTTTAACTACCTGAAAGGGGGTTCCAGGGAGGATGGAGCTAGGCTGTTTTCAGTGGTGGCAGATGACAGAACAAGAAGCAACGGTCTCAAGTTGCAGTGGGGGAGGTCTAGGTTGGACATTAGGAAAAAGTTTTTCACTAGGAGGGTGGTGAAGCATTGGAATGGGTTACCTAGGGAGGTGATGGCATCTCCATCTTTAGAGGTTTTTAAGCTACGGCTTGACAAAACCCTCACCGGGATGATTTAGCTGAGGATAGTCCTGCTTTGAGCAGGGGGTTGGACTAGATGACCTCCTGCGGTCCCTTGCAACTCTAATATTCTATGACTCTAACTCTACTCTTGGGTAAACTTCCTCCCCGTTCCGTGGCCAGCTTCACCTTTCTAAGCTCCCCATTTCCAGGTACAACATGCTATGCAGATGTGCCTAATAAGCACGGCCTAAGTGCAGAGACCCTCATTAGGTTTGTTGTCAGTGGGATGAGGGTGTGGAATGCTCCCATCACACCATCCTCTAAGTATGAATTCAAGGAGAAGCAAAGGATTACCAAGTGCAAGTTACAATAAGGAAGGGCTCAGAGATACTGTCATTTCTGGTTCTAATCTCTCTCATTTAAAAAAAATCTAAAAAACAACCTATATCATAAATCATTGCACTGTACGGTTCTACTAACTGACTAATTGGAATTCTTCACCCTGAGGGAATATACTTACCATTGTTAAATTCTTAAGTAGACTATTAATATGGTATTACCTAATGTTGCAAATTTTGCAGAACTGAAAAAAATCCCACAAACCAACTAACATGGTACCGTCTCATAAAAAATCTGACCCAAAAAATGAGAAACTTAGATAATGAAAACAGATCAAATGAAGACATGTTGAGACGGGGGAACAAGGACTAAACTGAATAAATAATGTAAGCCCAGTATGTTTTAAAGCACACAAGACATTTTTAGTGAGACTTGCAGCAAGAACACAAACTAACATTTTAGTTCAATCCCATTACCCCTTGCCAAAATGATTGGAATTATTATTAAGGGAAATAGTATGTATTCAAAACTATTCTTAGGATTCTCACAGTGGGTTCATTTCTGCAAGGTGTTGAACATTCTGATATGAACCAAATACCTCTCTGCACATTTAACTTCAAGGTCATGGGCATCCCCATTAACTTTCATCGGACCTTTGCAACAAAATTCCACTACTGCTTTAATGGGATTAATACAGAGGCCCTTATCTTGCACCATTAACGTTAATACAAACTTTGCCATCAATTTCAATCAACCAGTGAAAGATCAAGCCCTTGATACTTAAAGTTAAGCACATGCTGAAGTGCTTTGCTAGATCACAGCCAGAACACTCAGTGCTTTACAGATTCAAACCTCAATGGAACTTGTGTTATTCCTTCTTATATCATCAGATGCATGATAAAAGTAAAATGTACTTATTCTAAGTGCAGGGTTAACACTTCCCATGATAGCTGGCAAGGCTAATGATCAACTGCTGTAACACTAAATTCAGTTATTTACTTCTCAAAAGATTAGCATAGGATTTAAGGGAATAAAAATTTTCCAAAAATGATACAGGATTATTGTCCTAATTGGTTACAAGAAATGCCCAAATTCACACCTTTTTGCCTGGATGTTACAAGATTTTTTTACTATTATAACAAATATTCATAGGCTGAAATTGAGAGAGATCAGGCAGTATAAAATATACGCACAATTAGAGGCAAGTGAATAGAGGGAAAAGAAGCCTGTGAATATTCATTTGAATTTAAAACTACATTTCAATTTGAACAAGTCTGCAACCCTTTCATCTTCTCTCTCTTCAGACATTTCAGTGTTCAACCTTTACTAGCACAAAATTCATAAAAAGTGGAAGCTGGAATATTCATTGAAAACCAATTTCATATTGTAAATTCATTTGCATTATTCACAGCTTGTGCTTTGTTGTTTTGGTAAACAAGTCATCCAATCAGGGAACAAAAAACAATTGCAGAGTTTATGGAACTAATCAACACGGTATGAACTGTGTATATTCACAATGAATTGCAAGCAAATTACCTAAAATCTGAGAATTATTCCATGAAGAAATTTCTAGAAACAAGATCTGTTTTAATGAATTGTTCTCAGAGCACTAAATTCAGGATAAAAGCCAAAATTCATCATCAAGTATTTTTGTGAATTATTTGTTTTGCTCTGTTTGCAATGTTTAGAGAAAGCAGAGCAAAAAAGTCTCAGGAGAGGTTGAGTTGAGTTATTTTTTTAACTACTCAGGATTTCTGAGAAAAAATGTGGATACCATATGGAATTCCAAGCTCTTTGATTTTGCATGACATTTTTTTTACATGAATTCAGTCACTGTGAGGATGAAGCATACCTCATTGCCCTGGTTCCTATATGCTGTCCCAAAGAAGTTATCTGCATAGAAATTGACCACTTCTCATTTAATACCCAATCAAAACCATTATTTATCAGGCATAAAGGTTGGATTGGTGAACAATTGTGACTGCTTTTGCATAGAAGAGTTCATCTGCCCCTTTTCTCCAGTTTCAATTAATGTGTTCACGCCCTCAGTGTTTAGCTCAGCCAAAACTAGATGAGACTGAATTTTGGAGGGTTATTATACAAAACCACAAACCAGCACAGTTTCTCTTCAAAGGTTTTTAAACTCTTAGAGAATCTCAAATAAACCTGGACTTAGGTCCATGTCTGAAATGAAAACAGAGAGTGATTTTTCACACAGTTTTAGGTTTCATAGTTTTACTTTCATACAAATTTACAGGTTATCCACATATGTTAACAGATCCTGCAATAGTTATAGCATTTAGCTCAAGCTATGTATTTGTCATCTTATTAGCCAATTAATTGAAATTTCATCCTTTACTACAGCAAAGGAAAACATCAGTCCACTACTACTTCAATTTGGTCATCTATTGTAATTTAATATTTTTATTTCAAAGTTCATTTTTGATATGTTAATAATGGACCAAGCAGTCTGTTTTTCTGTTAGTGACGCTAAACATCAGTCCTAGTACAGAACCTCTGAGCACTCCATTCTTAATTTCTTGCAAATGCTGAAAATTGACCTTGCATTTCTAATCCTTGTTTTCTATCTTATCTACTTTCTAACCCATGACAATACTTTACCTGTCATCCATGATTACTTAGTTTCTTTAATAACCTCTAGTGAGTCTTTCTGTCAAAGTCTTTTTGAAACCCCAAATAAATTATGCAAACTGGTTCTCCTTTATCTGCTAAATTGACATGCTCAAAGAATTCTACTAGGGACACTGTTTTTCTTTGCAGAAGCCATGCTGATTTTTCCTTCCCATAACACGATAATGTGTGTGTTCTATAAGTATTTTTAATTGTTTCAACCAATTTACCTGGTAATGAAATACTGGTATGTAATTTCAAGAACATCCATAGCATAAATGGGTAGCCAGTATAGTACCTTCTACTCAGTACATTTTAATGAGGGATTGCAAATTTTGTTAGCACCTTCATTGTTAAATTCCTTCAGAACTTGTTTATGTATATCATCTTGTCCTGATAACTTGTTGCTCTTTAGTTTATCTGTTTCTTCCAGCAGCTTATTCTTTGACCATACCTTATCTATATTACCCAAAAAGAGTAGGTCTGGGGTAGATAAATTCTCTTTAGTGCAGACTGATGCAAAGAAACTTTACCTTCTCTGCAAAAAAGATTCAGCGCTCTCTGAAAATGACACAAAGACCCGATTACTGCACACTGGAGCTTCACATGCCCATATGACAGCAATCAGTTTCACAGACTTCTCCCTATCCAACAGGCTAAGATCTAAAAATAAGTAGGGAAAGTGAGATACAAAAGAACATCACAAAATATTTGAATGAAAACATGGTTGGCAACTCAAGCCCAAAGACTCCAGTACAGGAAAAGAAAACAATACTACCGGCTTACCTGCAGACATGAAGGGTTGATTGACAATCATCTAAATAAAGGCACATATACTGAACATTCATGTAAGCAAGGTCCTGTAGTACATTGCTGCCTTGAGTACTTGAAAGAAAAAAACTTAGTCTATCTAACATGAATACAAGAGTGGAATTTCCCTTGTATTGTGCACAATATCCAACTAGCAAACTTCAAATAGGCAGAAAGATGGAGAGATTCCATGTATAATGCCAAAGAAAGGTTAGTTGCATGTTAACACTACTTGAGAGAAATTGTTGAAAGAGCATTCTGTCCTAGGAAATCAAAGCTGTACAAAACCCCAAACTGCATGAAAGTTCACCTAGTTTGGGATTTCATCGCAATCTTCAAATTCAGACCACATATATCAAAATGTGTGTTGAGAGAACCTCTTTGAGCAAATCTGATCCTAGCTTAGCGCAAACTGATTCAGTTTATGGTTTGTGTGATAGCCATATGAAATTCACGCTTTAGCATGGTTTCAAATTCAAATAATCTGAATCTCAGTAGTTTTGTTTTGTCTACACAGGCTGAAACTAGAGGGAGAATGGTCAAAATGTTCAAACATAGGAACCTAAATTTAGGAACTGAAGTGATCTAATTTACAAAGGTGCTTAGTACCCACACTGTGGTCCAAGTTATGGACTTATTCTTTCACCCAAGGCTGGTTTACTTCAGTACCTCTGAAAAAAACAGGCCACTTCTAGGCACCTAAATATGGATTTACTAACTTAGCTCTAGAAATTTATGTTCTCAGGAGCCCTATGAAGCAAAATCACTGTGCTTTGCACATCTTTAGTGGAAGTCTGACCTCTGTAAGACTGCCAAGGTCAGTAAGACCACATGCATTCTAAATGTCAATTAATTATTTCAATAACTTGCCTCTCTCATACATTAGTAAACTACTTTCGTTTTATCGGACATAAGAACATATTCAGCTCTTCCTACTAAACCTTTCCATTACGCAGTGATTAAACAGACAGAGTGGCAATACCAGAAAGATTCTAGAATGAAACAATGCCTTCTAGGTAACATTATCTCTCAGCTCTATGATTTTTAGGGATCAAAGAAAAGGTTAAGCTTTGGAAAAATCATACTAAATCTTGTAAATACTACTAGAGCTTAATAGTGTAAAACTCATTTTTTGTTTTCCCACTGACATGGCTTTATTGATACTATGGAATGAACTGAAGTCCATCCAAAAAAGAAAAAAAATCAGAACAAACAGAATTAGTAGAGGTGATGATAGTCTGTCAAGGTACTGTGGCCTTTGTCAGGTAATATGCTCTGGATATGGGTCAGTGTGTATGTTAATGTATGAAGGACTATTTGAAAAGGGTACACTAGTGGAAAATTGAACTGCCTCTGGCTCAATTTCATTTCTCAATAAAACTAAATAGCTAAAGTATTTATAATTTGTGCACTAAGGATCTGACCCAAAGCCCATTCAAGTCAATGAAAAGATTCTCATTGATTTGAAGGGCTTTGAATCAGACAGGAAATGGCTTTATATATTTGTTTTCCTCCAATGCAACACTATTTTTCTTTGAATTAAAAAATGGCATAACCTAGTAAACACTCAGGTTTTATGAAAAACAATATTAAATTAGTTTAAATTTCAGATGGCGTGTATGCAGATTTATGATGTATATATTAATGAGTGAACATGGCAAGCACAATATTTTTATTTGCACATTTGTTAGAAGTCTGAAAATGGACTAAGGAAATGGCTTTATTAAATTGGACTCAACTATGTGTAATTTTAATATTTGCTGTGAAAATGCTTCACATGATATTCAGGAGTGGCCATTTTCATCTTAAATCTTGAAATGGTTTCCAGGGATCCAAGCTCTGGCAACAAACTGAAAAGCACAGACTGTGCTAAGTATTCTTTCAAGAAGGTCAAGAACCCAGTGAAAACTGTATTAAGCATCTCAGAAGCGGGGGCGGGGGGAGAGAGGATGGAAATCTCAAAAAGTGGTCTCTTAGCAAAGCCCATGTTCTAAGGTGGCTCAGAAATGGACTCACACACCTAAAGGGAATCCCATAACCAAATGCTCTTGGACACAACAAAACACTGCATTGTTTATTAAATTTTTAAAACGGAGGCCTAGATTTGTACTGGGCCCTTATACAGGAGAGCAGTCATGGAAGGAGGGCAGGGATGGAGTCTTCATCCCTCCACTGTGATGTCCACTTAAGGGCCATGCAGATTTAGCATTGTAACACACTGCACCCCATGTACACCCTTATGGTGTGATTATGTATCATTCATGTTAATCCTTATAGTGTTACTGTGTGTTGTTTAATGCAAAGTATGTCATGTAAGGTGTTTTTGGAATGCACTTGACATACTGAACATTATTGTTATAGTAATATGTTTGTTGCAATGTCATATGTATGGTTATGAAGCTCAACTATGTAATATTCCCAAATATGTCTCAAGGCTTGAGGCGAATCTAAGTAAAACCCTTTAAAAAGAGAGATAGTTCACTCCTCATTAAAGCTTGTATAGAACAACCCAGCTCAGCATTCCAAGAACGAAGGACCAGGCCAGATACCAAAAGCAAATCCACAAAGAAACAGTGTCTCAGGACATGGAGAAAACCATGTTACTTGTTACTTGACCCTCAAGGGCAGGAGAATGGAGGCCTGCGGGGCCGAGGGGTGCGAAGGTACATGTTGAAAAGGGGAGATATTTTGCACTCTCTCTCCACCACTTCAATCTACAAAACAACATCAAGCAACTGAAGACTGTCTGCAGAGGGAAGTCCTGGCTGAAGGAAGTCAGCGAGCTTGTGATCAGCATTATCTATTTTTTTAAGGTTTCTGAAAGTATTAAGCTTAGTTTAGAATGTGATTTGCTTTTATGTCACATTCTGATCAAATCTGGCTTATAATCACTTAAAATCTTTCTGTATTTAATAAACCTGTTTGTTTTATCTAAAGCAGTGCATGTTGTTTGGATGTGTGTAGGGACTTCATTTAAAATGACAAAACTGGTGCATATCAATTTCTTTGATAAATAACAAACTAATATGAGCTTGCAAGGTTCAATGGGCAGCCCTGAACATTGCAAGACGGAAGTTCCTAGGGTTGCATCTGGGACTGGGGGTGTTTGTTGGGGTCATTCTATTGCATAATCCAATGAGTGGCTGGCCAGAAGCACTCACTCACTAAATTAACAACCACTAGCTTGCAGGAGGCAATGTGTGTGCAAGAGGGAGGAGACCAGGAATGGCATCATCCCTCCCAACTCATGAGTTTGCATGAACCCAAAGATCAAGTCTCGCACAGCATGCAAGGGAAAAAGCAGGGGTACAAAAGACATTTCCTCTGTTCACAGGGGTCTTAAAAGAAGAAGCTCCTAGGGTGGGATGGCTCTGCACTGCCCGCTATGCCAGACTGATCTTGAAGGAATTTATCCAGCCCTTAGTATGAACACAGTATTAAAGCTTAGTCGTGCTGTGGTACCACTCCTAGTAAACAGTCTGTTTTGAAGTCTATTATTGATTATCACTAAATACCAAATCCCCACCAAAGGCTGATGTAATTCAAATTCTGGGCCTTTATCCTGCAAACAGAAATCCCATATAAAATCACTGACACTACACTCAGTACACAATGTTATATTTGATAGCAAATGCTTTCAGGATTAGACCCAGAAGTTGAAAAAGGGCCCAGTCCTGCAACCTTTTCTCACATAATAAGTCTTTACTCAGAGAAGCAATCAAAGAAAAGTTCTTTTAAGTATAATACCAATCAGGAGAGATATTGTTCAACAAGAGTTAAGCCAACAGAATCAGTTAAATGAGGACTACTATGATGAAAGAGGGTTGACCTGACTCTTAAAGAGAAAAGTAAAATAAAAACATTAAACATCTTAGACTTTGGGACCCCCTTGTAGCTCGTCAAACTTCTGGAAAAAGTTGTTTGTATGTCAGATTTTTTCCCCCCTTTGTCCCTGGAATATTTTATGTCCCAGCAAAAATATCATCTCCAACTGATCCAGAGATAAGAGAAAAACTGAGATCTTGGTTATTTGCTATATTATTCTTATTAAAGAGTTTCATTTTTTTTCCATTTGTGATAGGGAGAAGTTTCAGTTTCTTTCTTTTTCTTTTTTTTTTTTTTTTTTTGACACATGCTTACATGCCCTCTGGCTGTTGAAGTAAAAACACAAAGCAGATGCAGTGCTAATTGAATTCTATAGCAAGTTCTCAGTGGTGCCAGAGCAACATCAGACAGTCTAAGAATATCAGATTAAAGCCATCCATCATGCTTGTTGCATTAGACTGTCCAAATGGCTCTTCTGACACCAGTGTGAATTTAACCATGACAAGAGATTGGAAATGCAGGTACCCTAGGTTTAAAATTAGACTAGATTAGAGTAAATTGAATGAGTAAAGGAGGAACATTACCACAAACCTTAAACAAACAAGTTTAGGGCCTTTAATCAATCTTCACCAGGTTATCAACACTTGTCAGTAAAATTATTGATGTTCTATGAGATTGCAGGAGAATACAAAAAACTCCTAACTTTATTAACATGAAAGCTCTAGGCAGGTCAACTCTAATTATGGATAGTAGCTATCCTGACTACTCACTTGCTGTGTTTAATTTGCAAACCCCAGTGTCCACAGCTGCTCAATTTGTAAGGTATTTTTGCCTTTTTCGAAAATTGAAAATGTCACAGCTCTGAAGCCTGGAATCTATATTTTCTACATATGTCTGTCTCTTTGCATTTATTATTTCACTACAAGGAAAATCAAAAATGATAATTCAGGGCAATTAACTAACTCTGAAACCTAGCACTCTAAAATGCTTGAAATTATTTTATGAATACAGCTTCTGCCCCCATAACTACAAGCTAAATTAATCCACTTCATACAAATCCATTAAGATAGATCTTTATTCCTTTCAGGAATAGTGTTTTCCTCCATAATCTGGAGTAAGTGTAAATCCTATTTCCAGAGCATCTCGTTAACAGCATAATAAAAAACATTTGTCTTCATTTATGGTTTAAAATTTCAAGCTCACGTATAGTAAAAGCAATACTTTTAAAACTCCATGGTTCCTCTTGCACCTTGTCAGTGATAGGCTCATTCTGAGAGATAAAATTGCTAATTCTATAGCAATAGCATAGGACAGGCTACTGTGGGGCTGTCTTCCCAGAGCAATTGTTGCGACTAAAAATATATAGTTTCCCTTAGTAGATGAAACATGGTGTCATATCCTGAAAAGGCTTAAACCTGAATGGATTAGGAACCGTCATGAAATGCTAACATATGTTTCATTAGTGTCTGTAGTCCAAAATAAATTATTGTATCGAACACATAGGGCTCAGTCCTGCCTTGAGATAAGTCCCCTTTGAGCTGCTACAGAGATGCAATAGGGGGACTTAACACTCACTTAAACAAGACAGCTGAGGACTCCTTCAATGTATGGGAATCTTTGGGTGGTATAAATCCTTGGCTTAGCACAGGGGGCATGGCTGGAGCTCAGATATGTTTTGGTGATCCTGTGCTGACAGGACAGGCCAAAGAAATCACACCCTGCTGGAGCAGTCCTGAAGCTACTCTAGTTTATGTCAGGGGCCACACTAGCCCTTGGCCTGCTCTGGAATTGTGCCAGGGTCCAGAAAGCAGGCACAATGCATTTTCACCATCCCCCTCAACTGCACGGGTATTAAGCATACCCGAAAAATGAGCAGAATTTGTAGCTATCAGTTCATCCTCATACTTAATTGTTTAGATAAGTTAGTATCTTATTGATGATGTTTGGTAGTTAACATTCTAACATGGTTTTCTGAACAGAATGATATTGTTGAATAATTGTGAAGCCACAACACAAGAGGAAGAAAAAGGGATAATATTTATTTTTTGAATAGTGGAAATTCACAAGGGAGCATTACCATGTAATGAACATGCCCCTGAGAATGAAAGCTCTGGCTGTACCCAATGTGTCTAATGTTTTGAGATATGATTATCTTCAGGTAACTGCACCACTTGGACTTGCCTAATTGCTTTCACTGGAATCTTGAGGAAAGAAAAAATAAAATGATGTGTTTGTGCCAATAGAAAGTTAGCAATGACGTCTGGAAATATATATTGGTGAATAGCAGTCAGCAATGAGCTGTGAAATTTGAAAAGGAAACCTTAATATTTAATAACCATGCAGCTTATTTATTGGCCTTACTTTGCTATAAATATTATTTCCTTTGGAAGAATGGACTGATGCCAGAGTTACACAGAGTGAGGCCCTATCCAGTAAACATAATCAGCACTACCTGATACACAAACATGAAAGATTTGCTCAAAATATCGGTCTCATCATCTTCCAAGGGACCAACCCTGTAAGTTGCTGAGCATCCAACACGAAAGGCATTAGGGATGCTCATCTACTCACAGGATCAGGCTCTTTGTGGGTAATACATACTACAAGAGAAAACATCAAAGAACAGAAGCATAAGCAAGATGTTACTAAATGAAGCATTCAGTACAGTCACTGGGGTGATCCTGCAAGAGGGAGGTATGGAAAGATTGGTATCCTAAGGAATTGCTCCCAATCCAGTGAATAAAGAGACATCTTCCCTACCACAATCCTTCACAGTCCCAGCATATCACAAAATGTGGCCTTTAGAGAGGCAGTACTGCATCATGTCACATTTGGTAGGTTTTCTTTACAACAATAAAGGTCAGAAACGTAATTAAAAAAGAAAAAGATATTAATAGTCTACATAAACAGATGAGCCCTCTGGAGACGTGCTGGTGTGGCACTGGGTCCCAGCTCATTCAATCCCCTGGGTATGGGATAGTCTGTAAAAAGATAGGGTTATTAGTACTGTGCATCACAATTAAAAATTGTGATCAACTGGGTTAACAGTAGACCACCCTAACACTGAGTAAAACCTGAACAAGGCTGGAGCCTAAAGATAACTTTAGTAAATTGTTGGGTTAAAAAGAAATTTAGGCCACAAAAATATAAATCACCCATTCATCCAGACCACCTTAGCAGCTTTAGGCAGTTTTTCTAAATTCCTGTTACTGAGGCATCTCACACAGCTATTTTCATTAATAACCAAGAATTTATCCCTTGAAAAGATCAAGGTTACAATGTGGGTAAGAGATGAGATAACTCAATTTGGCCTGCTATTCCTAGGTCCTGCTCTGAAGTCATACCAAGAGATATGTAATAATGTAAATATAAAGATCCCATATAGTCAATATTTACAAGTCAAACATTTTATTGTGAAATCTGGCTATGAAGCAGCTCTGTCTAGACCTTTCACCACATTTGAGGAGTTGACCCAGGAGCAAGCTGGAACAAAAGGTTTAATTTCTAAGACATGCAATTTTGATTGAAAAAGATGTTGATAGGAAATCAATCCAGATGAAAAGATGGAAGCGGGATTTGGACAAAGACGTTTATCTGTATGAGTGAGTCTCTATATGAGAAAGGGGATATAAATTTTCAATCTGTAGCTCAAAGAAAATATTTATGATTTACTATATAGATATAATTTCCCTGCAGTTAAGATCCATCTTATTTTTACTACTAGGGAGACACTGTGTTGAAGTGACTTCAGGGAAAGGGGAACACACTTGTACATGTGGTGGTTGTATCCAGGAATTAGAAGGTTTGGGAAGGAAATTAAAGAGATTCATTTTATGACAAAAAGTCAGTTTCCTAGAGATCCCCTGAACTGCTTACTTAACGCTTTAGGAAATTATTTGCATTTTACTTAGTACAAGTAGTTAATTTCTCTCTTTTTATGCGCAGCTAGATTTTGCATTGAACATTCCTGGAAAAAATGTGACCCCTCCTCCAATGGAATTGTGAAACAGTTTACTATTTCCTGTCCTCGTAATGGAAAAGCTTTCATACCAAGTACATACACAAGAGAAAAGACAAAAAGAGGACAGCTATTTAGAAATTTGGTCACCCTTTCTAGCATACTCAAAGAAGGGCTCCCCAGCCAACAAACCAGAATCTTTCACCAAGTTCTTGGAATATTAGGTTGATCCTGAATAAATAATGTACAATGAAGTAAAATTTCAACATTTTATTGAAACTTTGCCCTAATCATTATTTTTTTAAATGACCTGTTGGTGAAGGTGGTATATGACAGCTGCAGCAGCACAGGAGCCAGCAAACAGGACTGCTAACAGGGGAGTTTCAGTGGGAGTTTCCAGGGGGAGCTTCCAGAGGAGACCACAAGCCAGAGGAGGGAAGGGGCAGGGGCCTGCCAGCAGCCTAGGCCTTGTTGGTGTCCCGCGGTGCAGTGTGAGGCCTGAACCGTCAGGCACAGAGTTGGGAGGCCATGAGTGAGACAGAGACAGCAGTGAGAGACACATTGAGGATGACCGGATGTGGAAGCTGTGGCATGTACATGGTCCTGGAGGGGGCACCTGAAAGGAGTTTTGTCTGCATGAAGTGCCGCCTGATAGAACTGCTGGAAGAAAAGATAAAAGGACTGGAGATGCAGGTGGAAACCATGGCTGAGTTTAGAAGGGGGTTTGAGCAGATAATGGAAGACAGACATGATGAAGCACAGGGGATAGGCTCAGACGAGCAGATGGAAGTAGGACCAAAGATTTCTAAGGAGCTGCTGGGTGAGGAACATGGACAGTGGAAGCATGTGACTAGGAGAACCAGGCAGAGGAAAAGACGGGCCAGCGAAGGAGAAATAGAACTCAGAAACAGGTTTTGTGCATTGGAAAATGAAGATGGAGTACAGCTGGTGCTCACTGAAGGAGAGAGGGCAAGGAAAAAGAGGCGAGCGGCTAGTCCTGCAGGAGGAGGGGAGGAGTCAATGGAGGCGATAACCAGTATGAGCCCTAGGAGGATTGTGAGGGCAAAGATGAACCGAGAGGACTTGCGGCCGGCTGATGCCGGGGATGGACTGGAGAGTCATACTGTCGCCAGGAAAAGGCAAGTCTACGTGATAGGAGACTCTTTACTGAGAAGAATAGACAGGCCCATAACTAGAGCTGATCGGGAGAACAGAAGGGTGTGCTGTCTGCCGGGGGCTAAGGTACAGGATGTGGACCTGAGGCTGAAAAGGATCCTAGCGGGAGCGGGAAAGAATCCGTTGATTGTCCTTCATGTGGGAACGAATGATACGGCTACTCACTCCCTGGACTGTATCAAGGAGGACTATGTCAGACTGGGAAAGACGCTCAAGGAAATCGAGGCTCAGGTGATCTTTAGTGGAATTTTGCCGGTTCCTAGAGCAGGGCAGCAAAGGAGCGACAAGATTATGATGGTTAACAGATGGCTCAGGCAGTGGTGTTATAAGGAGGGCTTCGGGATGTACGGTCATTGGGAAGCGTTTAAGGACAGACAACTGTTCGCTCGGGATGGACTTCATCTAAGCAAGGAGGGAACTAGACTTCTAGGATGGAGGCTTGCCGACCTCATTAGGAGAGCTTTAAACTAGGAAGTTGGGGGAGATGGTTGGGAGATGTTCAGGTGATCTCCACACCGGAATTTAACCTAGAGAGGGAAGCAAATAAAGTGAGAAGGGATATCCTTGTGGACCGAAGAATTGACCAAAGGAGGAAAAAGGCTAGTTTCAACTCCGCAACGGGTGATGCTGGTGGTAGAAGGTCTGTGCATGACGGGGGGAAGAATGTCACTGACGCCAAACGTCAAAAATTAAAATGTCTGTACACTAATGCGAGGAGCTTAGGGAACAAGATGGAGGAACTAGAGCTACTGGTGCAGGAAGTGAAACCGGATATTATAGGAATAACAGAAACCTGGTGGAATAATACTCATGACTGGAGTACGGGTATTGAAGGCTATGTGCTGTTTAGAAAAGACAGGAAGAAAGGCAAAGGTGGTGGAGTAGCTTTGTATGTCAATGATGAGGTGAACTGTAATGAAATAAGAAGTGATGGAATGGATAGGACAGAGTCTGTCTGGGTAAAAATCACACTGGGCAAAAAAGCTACTAGAGCTTCCCCTGA
>ML675622.1:12657187-12761979 GCA_007922155.1 Mesoclemmys tuberculata | reverse complement strand
GGGTTTTGTGGCCTGCGTTGTGCAGGAGGTCAGACTAGATGATCATAATTGTCCCTTCTGACCTATGAGTCTATGAGTCTATGAGACAGGTCCCCAATGCGTATCTATAACTTGAGCAGAATGAAAGTTAGGGAAGCTACATACAATCCTATTATTACTCCACTTGTGATAATGCAGTTGTCAAATTTCCCTCAGTGATAATCATCAACACCTAAAATCTCAAAAGAGGAGTGGTACTAATCAAAACGAACCATACAAATTTATATCTGAAGTGGAGAAGGGTAGAAATAAATTAATGATCAATTTACGGTGTGGATTGGCACAGTGTTACAATTCCTGATCATCACTGGCTACCCCCACCAGAACTAAGTCACATGGCTCATGAAAATAACCTCAAAAAAGGGTATGGTATACATCTGATATTGGAGCTGATTATACATAGAAGATTGCCTTTGAAGAGAATATGCCCTTTCTCTAAAAGGGAAGATTGAGGGATGTAACCATTCCTAATCTGTGCACTTCATTCTATAATGCAGTACATTATGTTTTCTCTTGATGATCATTAGTCTCTGCCTTTCACTTCAAATGCAGTCCACTCAGAGCTCTTCCCCGATTACTAAATATATGTGTACACGTTAGTGAGCAGGTGAAATGGCAGCATGTATAGACATACCAGAGCAAGCTGTGATCTAGCTGGCTCACTAAAAGTAACAGTGAAGCTGCATACCATGGGTAGTGGCACGAGCTAGCTGCCCACATAAAAGCCTGCCTGGGACCTTGGGAACATACACAGGCGGCTAGCTCAGGCTACCACCCAGGCTGCTGTGGCTCCTTTCCTATTTTTAGTGATGCTGTAATCACACCTCCCAATTGCAGAGTAGATATACTCAGAGTGGCACCCCCTACTCCATTGGCAAGTCTTTCTTCTTCAAGGAGGGCATGATCCTGCCAAATTGACGTCAACAGGAGTCACGCCATTGACTTCAATGAGAACTGAATCAGGCTTCACTGTAAGCAAGGTTCTAGACAGCCGATTCTCTTCACTAGAGAGCTCTTAATGATCATGGAGCAGTAACCTACGGCAACTTCTTTTACCTCTGTCCTTATGAGGCTTTTTAGCCTCATTAAAAATAATGCAAAGTGTCTTTTGAAACATTTAACCCATTATAACCACAGCAGGAAACCTCTTTATTTGTTTCTCAGTTTATTTTAAAAGGCTCATGAAGAGCTATCCCTAATATGATTCCCACAGAAGATGTAAGGCTGTTGTTTCAATATACCTTTCTAGAAAATTGACACAAACATTTGATAGAAAATGTCCTATTTTATGGGAACCATTTTCTGACACATTTTGGAAAAAAAAGCAAAGCATCTAAGAGTTCTCTGTTGCTATGCCCTAATTAACCAGACCTTTAGGTTAACCACAGGGCATCTCACATTGTGTAACTTGGTTTTTCAATATTCTTTTGGCCTGTGGTTTTATTCATATTTCTGGGGAGGAGGAGAGAGGACAGGAAACAGAACTTTACTTGTCTATCAAATCTGGGATTTTTTAGCCATCTGCTAAAAGGTATCTTTATTCCATTCCAATAGTCAAAATTTGTACAGTCACAGTACACTATCCTTCCCTGCAGCCACTAGAGCACAGTCATTAATTTTTCCAAGGCTGCTGTTAAGTTTATTGCACAACTTAAAAGGTTTCTTATTTTATAGTTTGTGGGGGAATGCCATGGCTTTTGAGGGAGGAGGAAGTTATTCCACTATTCTATTCTAGGTATATAAATCTGAAAGCTGCTTCTATTGAAACAACAAGCAAAACAAGGTATCCTCATTTTTTAGAGATATGAGCACTGCAGTAAGAACAGTGACTTGGTTTACATGCATTGCATTTAGAAAAAGGCAGATCATTCATTAGAGATGGACAGTCAGTAAGTTAAGTAAGATCTCCCCCAACCCATCACACATTCCTAAGAGAATCTAAACCTTTTCCCTACAGAGGAGACTCCCCCCAAACACTGGATATGGGATGGCAGGATACCATGCTTCTTCCTAAGAAGGAAATACAGGACGTAGGAGGAAGGCTGAGCTACTGGAAGTCAGTGTTGTGGATTATGAGACGGGGGGTGCAGTTGGGGGGGGTGAAGTTTAGCTAATTCACCTGGACTTAATATTTGGATACTTATTTCAACAGACCTCAAATGCCAGACCCTTCAGGATTTACCATAACTTATTAAATAATTACACTTCATCACCCAGTAAATACACAGCACTGTATGGTTATTTAGTTCCTACATAGTATCATAACGTATATAGTGCTTTATGTGAAAAGACATGGTCACTGCCCTGCGGTGTGTACAATCCAAGACCACATCCCTGCATTCCTAGCACCTTGTCTACATTGTGGAGCACCCAGCAGCTTCCATTCCTGTCACTCTTGAACATAGTCCACTTAATTATGTGCCAAAATATGGATTTAGGACCCATGTCTTAAACTCCTGGCACTAATCCACAGATACTACCTGACAGAATATCAGTTACCCCAGAGAGCAGGCATGCAGAATAAGCCAGTAAGGCCCTTCTGATTTATTGGCTGTATAAACAATGCAGCAAATGTACTTCATTACTTTTTAGTGTGTGGCTGCTGCACAGTAAGAGGGAAGAGACACCCCAGAGCTCCACTTCAGTCACCAAAATTGAGAGTTCTTAGCTGGCTACCTTTTTCTCCTCCAACCTGAATCTCAAGAAAATTATCAATGCTCTAAAGAGCAGCCTGGGGGAGGGGGGAAGCAGAGTATACACTATGCAACACGAGAGCTGTTTTCAGAAAAATTCATTTACCCAAGGCAGATGCGCTTAGTGCACCAGAAGCCTCACCATCATGCTTTTGAGCTACACCCTCAAAGCTTGCTCATGTGTTTATAATAATTATGTGCTGAATCCTGCAGATTTTAGGCAAAACGCTGGAGCTTTGCCCCAGACAGACATAACTCTCAACTTGTAAACATGCTCATCTGTGATGCAAACTGTGTGATAAATGGCTGGGATGTGGAACACCCGCATTGTGTTGCACATCAGGCTGTAACTGTCAGATTATAATAATTTTTCATTATAAAACCATTTTGAAGGATGTTTCCTCACTGTGTGAATTAAGTAAGCATTTTATGTAATCTGTTACGGAGGGGGAGGGAAAGTTAAAGAGAGCACCAGTCCAGGTTGTTTGGAGACTGATGGATTTAGGGAGACAATCTGAGTCTGGATTTATCAGGGCACTAAAGTAGGGTGGAGTGGTCCATACCATAGATGACTCCAATAGATTTAAGTCAGGCCACCTCTGTTCCCAATAAAAATTCAGGCTAGGCCCCCCAATCTCTCCTCCATTAAAATTAATTCAGTTTCTCTCCTACCTCTCTGCGAGGCAGACACCACAGCTATTGCTTCCAAAATTGTGCTTGCTAGTGGGTGGGTAGATTTGGGTCCTATTCCTCTTGCGGAAGAGGAAACAACAAGGAGCCCACCTGCTGAGAAGATGACAGCTCTTCTCTAGGAGGAAAGTGGTCAGAGGGAGCAGGTGGGGTCTGGGCTACTATATTTTTCACATGAGAAGCAGCATGTGTGTGGGGGGGGTGGGAATAGATTCTCCCATCCTGTGAAAAGCCCAGCAGCTCAGGGCCAGCGTCCTTTCTTCCCCCCATTCTCTCCTCCCAAACTCACGTGCCAAGTCTCCTTGCTCCTCTTAACCCCACCTGTGCTCCCTCACTGGGAGCCTCTCCGCTGCTTGTGGAAAAAGATAGAGGAGCAGAGATGACCATGGGCCTGGGGAAGATTATCTTCCTCTTTTCCCATCCCCACCAATTAGTAGCTGCTGCCCCTTGTCCGTACTGGTGCAGGGGCAGAGAGAGCCTAAAGCAGAGGCAATGGGAGACTACCGGCAAAGTGTGGGGCAGCAGGGGGGTTTGAAGGGAAAGACCTTCAGGGTTTGACCCAAGAATGGTTCTTAATGTTTCCATCAGGCTATCCTGCCAACTCGCTCACACCAACTGGCACCTTACTCTAGAAACAGTCCTGTATCCACAGCACAGTACTACTTAGCATGCCTAAGGGTGGCAGAAATGAGCCCACAGTGTTTAATCTCAAAGTGCTTTATTTAATGTTAATGGGTAAACCCTGCCCCCTTTATTGCCAAAAAGAAGCCTAGGTACAGTGGAATTGGAGTTATTTCACTGCACAGGGTTAGGGCAGACTTTGTGGGCATATATACAGGGTGCAGATTCTCTGTGTTCCTGAAGCAGGGTGCAGGGAAAGAGCAGGCTGAAGCAACAAAAGTGAGGATCCACCAGCCATTGTCCACTGCCAGTTCAGTGCCCCCTGTTCTGCTCTTGTGCTGGACCCAGCTTAGTCTTGTCCATTGGACTTTAGTGGGACTTTTTGCATAAGAGACAGACAGACATTCTCTGCCCAGGAAGACGGGAGAATCCATGATGACAGGGTTGTGTCTGAAACAGGCATCAGCTGTTTTAACTTGTTAAATTACAGGAGGGTTAGTGAGCTACAATAAGCTGCCAAACCACATTCTAAGATTCACAGAAGCAGATTTTTTTATAAAGCAAGAGAGTCAGTCTGTGTACTACAGCTATGACAAGCTGTCAGTCAAAATCAAAAAACTGGTGGCTGGAAGCACAGTAGAGCTGCCAGTCCTATATGGAGATGACTTCCTATCCCCATTTCTCACTCTTCTACAAACATACAGACCCGAAGAACCTTTTATTCTGATTGGCAAACAAAGTCAGAAGCTTTTAAAATAAATTACTCTACTTTTCCCTGACATAGGAAACCTGCATTCAGGTGACTTGTGCTTGTAACTGTTCTCAGGTCACCAAGAAGAGCATACAGCAAATTCTTTTACTACCGAAGCAGAATTTTCACAAGATCTTCTGGCAAGATCATGGCCATGAACCAAAAGAGGTGTATCACCAATAATTCAGCTAACCTTCACTAGAATAAAAAAATCCATGGAACACATAAGATGGTGCCTTACCTGGAAAATGCAAGTCATAATGTTTTAATATCAATGGGAATAAACAATGCCAAAACACTCGTCTTTTGCCAGGACCAACAGCACAATGTAATCTGACATACAATTTGTGTCTACATACAATTAATGGCTGTGGGCCCAAAACTGCTGAACTCCGCCTGCAGTGTTTTGGGTGTTCAGGATATCTCAAGTGGAGTTTGACACATTCAAGAATTGGACCCACACAGATCACTTATATTTCTGGCAACTTGTTTTCCACTGTCCTCTCAAGTTCCTTGGCAACCATTCATTAGAAGTATGTTAGCAGAACTTGCAGCTAGTGTAAATTGGCATTGCATTCTTGAAGTCAATTTACACCAGTTAAGAATCTGGCCCAGGTATGTATATTATAGAGGGTGCCAGTAGCACTGCCTGAAGCTAAGGATGTGTGGCGGAATATACGCTTGTATTAATACCATATACATTATTGTAATCATCTTTGTACAAAGTACGCCTTGTAAGGTATCATTTGAAAACTCAATTTGCTGGTCAGTATGGTCCTGGTAAAATGTGTGTGACAACAATGTATGTGAAGTTAAGATTCCTTTCTGGTGTTATTACCATATACTCCAAGCCCCACAGCCCTACCCAAGCAGAAGTTGGCAAAAAGGCCTGTTCTAAACAAAAGAATGCATGCTTGCTTAAACTGCACTTAAGCAGTAAACAGAATCATCAAGCAGGAAAGGAAGACAAACAGGTGAAAAAACAAGCAGGTAATATCCTTCCACATAGACTCTTTGGCTCCCTGTTCTCAACTGGAAACGTTTTTCAGGAGAGGGACAAAAACCTCAGAAGACCCCTCTCTCTTTTCCCTGTCCACCACATTCACTGCACCTGAAGAGACTCTGGGGTAGGGTCCTGAGTTTGATCAGTAAAACTGCTGAAAGCATGTGGGGAGAATAAATTAGATTCAAAGCAAAGTTGTTTGTTAAGTTAGGCATTGGTAAGCATTTTCTCTTTATTTTTATTGTAACTATTTCTGAATTTTATGCATTACCTGAGCTCACTTAAAATCTCTTTGTTCATTAATAACCTTGTTTTATCTAAAGCAGTGTACTCAAGTTGAAGTGGGTAACTCCATTTGGGGTAACAAATTGGGGGCATATTATTCCCTTAAAGGAATTACAGACTCAGTATATTTGCACTGTCTAGGAGCGTGCTGGGCAGTATAGGATGTGTGTTTCTGGGGGAAATCTAAGACTGGGAGTGTATTGGAGTCAGCTTTTGGTAATCTTTAAGGCTGGCAGGAGCCAAGGTGTGACTGACCAACTGCAGCACGCACACAGCCACAGCTGAGAGCGACGTACATGCTGGAAGATGTTTGAGAGCAGTCCAGGCTGCAAGTTACAGCAGCAAGGCATGATAAAGGACACCACAGGTTACAGGGCAAGGTGACACAGCTACTCATTGGTCTGGATTGTACCCTGGTATGTCACAGGATGCAACTGATGCTTACAACTTTGCCAAAAAAACTGCTTGGCCTGAAATCTTCTGGTGTTTGCCTCAGCCTGAAAACTGAAAACTTGGGAAAACTGGTTCAGCTTTTTTGAGACTGAGGCTAGGGGAAAATATGTTGTTTTGCCCATGTTAAAATATTCTGGCAATGTTTTCTTTGGATAGCTCTACTGCTCCCTTATTTTGGAGCAAGGATTTGAAATTTGGCAGGGGTTGGCTTTTATGTTAGGTCATTTTTGTCATCCCTGTGAAAAATCCACCCAAATTCGGCCAAGTTCTAAGCCTTTCAATAACTGCAGTTTGCACTTCCTCAGTAGAGACCTCTTAGATTTTAGCTTCTAAAATATCTAAAGAGATTCCATCCTCACAGAACATACTTGAGTCTCTGACAACCCCTGATGCTGACCAGACTGTGTACAAGCCCTCCCCAAAAAACAGCTGAGCATGCTTCATCCCCTCATAGCTCCTTCTTGTGACAGGAGTGTGCCTGCTCCATCCTCATCATGGCTCCTTGTGACTGTACTGCACTGTACTGTACTGTACTGTACATCCTCACAGAGCCACTGAGCATGGTCCAGCCCAGGGCTACAGGGCTACAGCTAGACTTTGTTGCAAAAGTTGGAAGATATGCAGTAAATGATTAAGGGAATTGCAAGAACACAAAGGATGGTTTCCCAGTGAAGACTGGGAAATGCTGCCCTGCAGAATTTAATTGTTCAGATGTGTGGAAAATAGGTATTTTAAACGTACAATCAAGTGCATAACAAAACCCTGAAAATTGTACAGTTAAAGTATTTTTTACTATCTGCTTTGCTTTCTAGCATTACATTCAAGCAACTCAAAACATTTTACAAATTTGATTCCCTTTAGCTGTCTTTCAGCATCCTAATGACTATTGCTAAATAAGAGATTTATTTAGGCTTGGATTTTTATGCAATATTTTCTTAATATATGGCTTATGAATGTCAAAATAGCTCTCAGATAATTAAATGTAAGTGAAAAAATTCATTTCTATCAATCAATAATTATATAGCATTATTTTAGCTTAAATTTGAGCTCAGAAAGCTTAGTAAATGAAAAAATCGACCTTCCTTCATGGAAAAAATTTAATTTATGTTCTTGCAGGCCTCATTTAATATAGCTGGGCCAGAATTACTGAGAACCCTGAAATTCTACAGAGAACCTAATGCCCTAAGGGGAAATGTAATGTTTTTTATTATGTGAAACTATGACTGTAGATTTAGTCTCTTAAGTATGAGCCGTTGAAAGATATTTTTGTTTATAAATTTTTTGGTTGAAATATCTCCTAAAACAATATTAAGTTAAAATACAACGCCAAGACCTTAAATTTTAACTCTAAAGGGTTTTCTTATTTATTTAATGGATTAAAAATGAAAAGATAAATCAACTGGAAGAAATTTAAGTCACTCCATTTTGTTTGATAAGATCCAGGAATCAATCAGTCCCTTCCAGTTTTTGTGTTTCATTGGAGAAAAATGGAGTCCAAGATGAAAGGCAGCTCTGGCACTCCCAGCTACAAGAGATTATGATACACCCAAGTTCTAGCGTGGGAATACCTAGCTATGCAACTTCTTATTCTGATTTATCTGTACTGCAACTTAACATTTCTGAGTACCTGCAAGAGAAACTGCCATTTTATGCGGTAGAGGTCACACAGCATGTCCCAATGGAAGTGCACATTGGTCTCTCCCACAGAGACTATGCTTTTCTTCTCTCTCATTTACTTGATCCCCTTAACCCAAAACGAAGGGTGTTTAAAACGAAATTGTTCCTCTTAGCATCTGAAGCATACCACCACCTTAAGGGAACAAGGCACATTGCATTTCTTTATACATCTCTTCCCTCAAAGTCAGCTGCTGCAGACTAGCCAGCTGAGGACTCTCTGAAGACTAGAAAATCCCTCCTAAAGAAGCCAGTGGAAATCATTGTCCTTTTGGACACAACCAGTGCTGTTAATCTGTATACACCACCACTACATATTATAGTGATGGGTGCTGATGCCAGAGGGGGAGGAGTGGGGACGCTGTACTCACCACAAGATGGTGTCTCTGCGTGGCTGCTGCCCCTTCCTGCACGTGTGCTCCGTTTCTCTATTTCTCTTCATAGCCCCTCTCTCATTTCAAGAGCTGCAGCGGCCTCTTCATGACTCAGCCCTTCGGCTAGGTCGCTCAGCATTTCCCTCTTCTGGGATTGTGAAAGTCTCTCCTGTCCATGTGGCGCCAGGCAGTCTTCATGGCCACTGCCCTGATGCTGGCGCTCCTCCAGCGACCCTGGCAGTCTTCCAGTTCATTGCCCTCAACAATACCCCTTGGCTTGATCCGGCCAGGTCGCTGCGGCCTATCCTTGGGTCCCGACTCCAGGGGACGCCACAGCCCCTTCCTAAATGGGGCACAGTTAGCGTCTGGGTGGAGTCACCGGCCGGGGTCTCGGACCGGGCGGGCGGCCAAGCAGTTCAGCGCCCCGACCCCTCAAGCAGGGTGAGGCAGGCAGTGGACCTGCTGTCTGTAGCAAGAGGAAAGAGCGTGTCCTCCAGGAGTAGCTAGGGAAAAGGGGGAGGGGGATGCAGGCCCACCCATCTTCACTGCGTCCCAGCCCAGGGCCCTAGCAGCAGCAAAGGCGTTGCCACCATGTCAGCGGGGCTCCTGCCACGACACAACGATGGGGCTGGGCCCCTAACTCAGCCACGGGTTCGGGCTGTCCCTGGGCCACTTCCTCCCCGTGTCCCCAGGTCCCTGTCTCCACAGGGTCGTGGGGTACTCGGCCCACAGCCAGCTCACCAGTCCCTCCTCGTCCACGGGCGGCAAGGCGGGGAGCTCCTCAGTGAGGGGCAGCTCCTTGAGGTCGCAGGGCTCCTGGGGCCTTCGGCGTCGGGCAGCTCGTCGAGGTCCGGCCCGGCCTCAGGGGCCTTCGCCTCAGGCAGTTCGTCCAGGTCCCGTCCGGCCTCTGGGGGTGGCTCCCATCCGGGCTGATCGGGGGGCTCAGTCCAGTCACTGGGGTCTTGCTCCTGGGTCCAGTCACCAGGGCCTGGGGGCCCAACCCAGTCCCTGGGCCCAGGTAGGTCGGGGAACGGTCGGGGGCTCCGCCCTGGGAGGCCAGCGTCCCGGGCCTCAGCTCGGCTCCAGTCCGGCCCAGGCGTGGCAGCACGTCTGCCTCCGGCAGCTGTCTGCCCTCACTGAGCTCTGGGCTTGGCCTTTATTCTGCCCCTTCCTGCAGGGGCCACACATCTCTGCGGCTGGTGGGGCTGGCCGGGCCACCCTATCACTGCCCGGCCTGGCGGTTGCCGGGCAGACTGGCTGGCCGGCCCTATCACAACCCGGCCTTCCTGTTGCCGGGCGGACTCGCCTGCAGGGGCTGGGTGGACCGGGCCCAGCTGGGTTGCTCTGGCCTGTCCTCAGGTCCCGGGAGACCAGCGCGCCTTCCTACACAGTGGTTAATGGGGGAACTCACACCTGCCTCTGCTCTGGGTTCCAGTCCAGGGCCCTGTAGTGAATGGTTAAGATGTGCGTTTACACTCTTTCCCACTGCAGGCTTTCTCCCTCCGCCTTTCCCACTGTTGCCAGCCTCATGGCTTTGTAGAAGCCCCTCCTGTTCCCTCAGAGGTAAGCTTCTTCTAATTTGCTTCCTCCAGCTTAAAGTCTCCCCCGTTTGCAACCTAATTGGCTGATTGCGCCCCTTAGCCCCCCCTCAGGGCCAGTGTTGGGGAGTATGCCCCACCACAGTGCCTAAAAATAAAACCTAATAGTATCTCACTCACACAAAGAGCATGTTTTACAGGGCTGATGCTCCAAAATTATCGTCAGTATATCAGAGAATAAGGACAGGAAAAAAGTGTCACCAAGAGACTGGGATTTTGCCACCAGAATATTTGTTCATCATATTCTAAATATATAGTACCTAGAAACTTCAATCTAGATGTGAAATACAACACTGCTGTGCAAAATCAAACCGGAATAAAAAATACGATCAACAAACTGCAATTGTTTCTCAAGGAAATGATAAGACAATATATTACACTTCTGGCTAAGTCTTGCAATTCATTCAGGTAAAAAAGTTAGGGCTGTTTCTGCTACTGTTGCATTTACTGTTTCAACTAATGTGTTTGTAACTGCATGTACCTTCTTGTCTAAACTCTGTCTGCTGTCTTGATCCTGGATATGTAAATATGGGATGCAGGACTGAGTACTCCTTGTGGTCTAGCTCAGTGGTTCTCAACATTTCCAGGCTATTTCAGGAATCTGATTTGTCTTGCATACCTCAAGTTTCACCTCACTTAAAAACTACTTGCTTACAAAATCAGACATAAAAATACAAAAGTGTTACAGCACACTATTACTGAAAAATTGCTTACTTTCTCATCTTTACCATAAAATTATAAAATAAATCAATTGGAGTATAAATATTGTACTTACATTTCAGTGTACAGTACAAAGAGCAGTATAAATAAGTCTGAAATTTTCTACTAGAACAGGCTGCAAAATGAGTTTGGGTGGCTGAGGAAACCTGTTCCTGCCTTACATATCTGGACATGAAAATAAGAGAAAAGAAAATGTTCTAGAGAAGAAAAGTTCATTTCAGACAAATTTTATTTGTGAGATTTTTATCAGAGGCCAATCAACTAATGATAGAAACAAAATAGTTATGGTAGCATGAACACACACACGTATACACACCTTTTTAAATTCCATCTGTCTTGCAGGGTAGATTCCATTGAATGTCAATCATTTGTTAGTTTAGGAAATTTCAAAAAAATATGCAGTCACCAGATTGATGGTTAGATGTCATATAAATTACAAACATTTTTTCTAACATGATATCTTAAAAAAAAATCTGATTATGAATTGGTGATGGCCTGCGCAGGTAATAATCTGAATATTATTAGTTGTATTGTGGTAGCACCTCAGTATCCAAATTAAAGATCAGGATCCCATTGCGCTGTACAAAATAAATACAGAACAAAATGAGAGTCCCTGGCCAAGAAAGCTTACAATTTAAGGGCTTATCTACACGGCAATGTGATGAGCTCTATGGGGTATGATTCCTAAAGTGAACTAATGTGTTGCACCTTAGCTGGTCCATGTAGACCCTGCTGGTGCACTTCAGCATTACAGCACACTAAGGAATCATTACTGCACACACCAGCAGGGCCTACTGTGGACCAATTAACGTGCAACACATTTGTGTGCTTCAAAAATCACACCCCTGTAGAATGTATTACTCCACTGTGTAGACAAGTCCTAAGTGTAAGGTGTAGGAGAGTAAAGAGATGAAAGGTGGGTATGTGCTTAGGCCTAAATTACAGGGAATGGCACAGGCAAACCTTGTTTTTGCTAATTAGTGTGAATTCTGTTTAGAGTCTGTTCTCTCTCTCCTGGCCATCTGTGCAGGGGATAAGTCTATCATCACTCCTGTGTAAGGCCTTGGTGGGAAGAAAACATTATCTTCCTTCTCCCCATGGTATTCCTCTACTTCAAAGAATGTTACTGTAAAATGTATAGGTTTTAAGGTGATGTGCCTGACCTCTGTATGGTAATCCTATAAACAACAAACAGGGGCGGGTATAATTATATTCATTATGTAGTTGTTAATATTCATTTTATAGGTGTCAATGTAACCAAATAAGGGTCTATGGGGAGTTGCTGAAAATGTATACATTTACATACTGTTATGGATAAAAGAATTGTAAAGTAACCCCCTCATTGCTCACTCCCGGCGTGGAGGTGGAACGAGCATGCAATAAAGGGTGCTGTCTCCTCAGTCCGCCCCCAGGACAATCTGTTTGATTATTTCTAACATAAGGCATGGAGGACAGCAGGTGGAGAAGTGAGAAGGAAGAAAAATTAAAGCATATAAAACTTATGCTGTTCAGTGAAGGGACATTGAAGGCTTTGAGCACCTCCAACTAGGTACTTAGCAGCTTATAAGATCAGGCTTAGGGTAAAGAAGTCAGTACTGCACCAAACTGGGTAGGATATCTCTCTTCACATACCAGCCCTCAAACAGCACTTCCTATGAAGACACTGCTGACACTGAGGCAATAGCCATGCAAGCAGTTCTTAGAGACAATAGGGTGCCTTGAGGCAAGCTCCCTTAGTTTATCTCAGCTGGGGACAAGGTAGTATTTTGAGGCAACCCGAGTACAGCGGGGAGTGGGCAATTCAATTTCTGCTTCTCTTTATTTGTAGCTTGTAGTTTCTGATGTCATTCAGACTTGAATTATCTTCCAATAAATCATTGCCTACAATTACCGCTTCCAAAATGACTACATTTTATGCTTTCCCGACACACTGCTAAAGCACTGTATAATATTATTTTCAAATCAATGCTAAAATGGATAATTTGTATGCACCAATGAACTTTAGTTGAAAACTAGCAACATGCCTAAAAATAACTGTAGTGCCAATGGGTGAATTCTGGCAAGTCATTGAATCAAAAGGAGTGCGACAGAGGTGATTGGAGAACGTAATGGGAATAATTAAGCTGTTTTCTTTTTTCATTGTTTAAAAAAATGCGATTTGCTGAATCTAAAAACCTGATGTAAACCTGAAATTTGTTCTATTAAAGGCAGCTGTCATTTTCTCAATAACTAATTAATTCTGACACCCAAAACAACAAATCATGAAGCTCTGACTATTAAATGAATTATTTGGTACCTGATTTGCTACAGCCTACGGTTTTGTTCTGTTATTTAAAATTCAGCCTGAAATATACTGGAGGATGGAAAGCCGCGAAGTTACCTAGAGGAATTTGTACAACAGATTCAATGTAAGATACAGGAGTTTCAGGGTTTGTTTATATGAGACAATGCTGTCTAGTGGATTGAGCATGGAATTGGGAGATAGAAGCTTGAGGGCTAATCCCAGCTCTGCCACTAACTTGCTGTGTGGCCTCTGGCAAGTCATGTAACCTTCTGTGTCCCAGTTTCCCCATAACGCAAATTGAAGATAATGTCTCACAGGATCATTTGTGGAGATTGACTGATGTTTGTACAGAGCCTAGAAGATTAAAAATGCTACATACGTGCAAAAAAGGTTTTATTTTCTTTTTTAATTGAGATGCTATAGTACCAGATCATATCTGCATCATTATACAACCCAAACAGCATTTCTGGAAAGGTACCTTTGTGATATCTTCTATTCAAACTCAATTGGCCAGAAAATAATTGTATTGATAATTTCTTCAAATAAAATTAAACATACACTAAAAACAATCTGATATGTTAAATTGTCCCATATGTACTATTATCACAACAGTACTTAAAGAAGTGCTGTTTTGATCATCAAGTTCAGAACCAGGATTCTGAATATGTGCAGTGAATGAATGATACCTAAATAGGAACAAACACAACAGCCCTAACAGCCAGGACGCCACAGAGAAAAATGCAAAGTATGACCATCTTTAGAGCAGGCACTTTCTTCAATGATGTGCTGGTACAGCACCTATCCAACATAGGGCCCTGATCCTAACTGGGGCCTGCAGTAAAGAAATACTAAATAATAAACATTCACTTTTGCAAGAACTTCCTTACATTCTGCTTGTTTGCATGTGCAGTTCAGGATCTGATGTTGGAAACACAATTCCGGTGCTTATTTTTTAACCACAGGCTGGTCAGTTTAATGAAAGCCAGATGAAAAAGGCACTCCAGGATGGTTTCAATGGGGACTATTCACAACCCATTTTATACAGACTGAGACAAACTCATAAAAATTTTAAAAAACCCTAACTCTTCTTTCACAAACCAATCATGAGTACTTCACTTTCACGGAACTTTAATGGGTGTAAAGACTAGAAACATAGAAAAGGTTTTATTAAAAATAAAAACAACCAAAACAGACTTAAGGCCTGGTCCCTAGCCCCAGTGGAAACGTTCCCATTAACTTCAGTAGGCTTTGGACTGAGCTCATCGTTAGTAGTCAGCTCACAGGTCTTTGCTCCTGATCACTGCTTTAGCAAAACTACCACTGAAACGTTACCCTGCATTTTATGGGTAAGTCTATATTGAAGCTGGGAGCAAGCTCCCAACCTGGGTAGGCAGATTTGTGCTAGCAAGGCTCACATTAATGCACTAAACATAGTTGTGTGGATGCTGCAGCACTGGCAGCTGCTCAGACTAACCATCTGAGCTCAATCCCAGACTCTCACCTGGGGCCAAGCACAGATGGCTAGCCCAAACCTCCACCCAAGCCACAACAACCACACAACTATTTTTAGCGCATTAACGCGATCCCTGCTAGCACAACTCTGTCTACCCAGGTTGAGAGGCTCAATCCTAGTTGCAGTATAGACATACTGTACATGACTCAGAACATTTGCTGACCAGTTATCTTCTTGGTTGAAGATAAATTAGCCCTCATTTATGTTTTTATTTATTTCCCTATGTACACGTTCTAACTGGACCACCCCTACATCTCCTCACAAGCAGAATTAAAGGAAGCAGACCTGCCACCAATTAAGGGTTTAATTATTCACCTATCAGCCTTTTTTGGTTGTGTGCTGATGTTAGGCCACCCCAAACAAAATGGGGTTACATTAAACCCTCAGGGCATGCTTGAATCAGGAAAAAGCCTAAGAAAACAAAAGGACTTGCAGCATAACTAGAAGGTCAATGAAATTCTTAAGCATATGCTTAAGCATATGTCGTAGACAAGAATACCTCAATGATCCCTTGGGCCACCCAAAACTATTCCCCTCTCTTATTGGTGTTTATAACAGAGCTGGATGGAAGACTTCAGTGCAAAACAAACCTTTTCACATCCTAGGGTCCTTCGGGAAACATTAACTTCAACCACTGGGCTACAAATATTTTATGGGACCAGCTGAGAACTGTGCTAATGAGTAACCAAGTATCCTGGTGTAATAAATGCCATATTAATTCAGAAATAAGCATTACACATGGAGGCAACTATTTGCAAATTAAGTTGCCTAAAGTTAGGCAGCTAAATGTAGCAGCTTGATTTAAAGGTATTGCATACAGCTGGTAGAACATTGGAATTTCTGTCCTGCAAGAAATTCTGATGTTTTGACCTTTGACATTTATTATCCTGAATTGGGATGAAAAGTCAAAATATCAAAAATTTTCACAGAATGAAAAATTCCCCAAAATTTTTATTCAGAAATGTTGAAACATTTTGTTTCAACTAGTTAAATTTCTTGGCTAGACTACATCTTCCATGATGCACCACAGACATGTGATTCCCATAATGCCCATGGCAGCTCAGCCAGGTGAGAGGCTGGGGTGCGTCATAGGAGATGCAATCTGTCCAGCAAGCCCAGCCCACTGGGGAGAAAAGGGACATGAGAGAACGGAACCATGACTCTCACAAGGCACCAACAAAGCTCAAGCATAAATCCATTCTGCAACAAAGTTTTTATTTTCTTGATGGAAAATCTAAAACTTTCAGGGAAAAAGAATCTAATTTTCCTGTGGAAAAAACATTGATGGAAAATTCTCTAATGTTGAACACTCACAATTATGTGGCCTTGTGTTTCTGGGGTTTAACATGGTCATTTAGGTGTCCAAAGGTAACTCTGGATCCAGTCCCAACCACGGGAATGAGAGCTTCATGTTCAGAGTGTCTGTAAGGTAAGAACCCTAATTACTAATCTGAGGACCTAAGTGTGAAATTGATGACCATGATTTAGGGCTGGTCTACACTGGCAGCAGCCATTGACAGGAGATATGCAAGCTACATAATGTAAGCAAGATATGCAAGACCTGAAAGACGTAATGTAGCTTGCATATCTCCTGTTGGCGTACTGAGGCCTCTTCACAGCACTGTGTCAACGGGATACATCCTACCATCGACACAGCCTTACTCCTTTTGGGCAGGTGCACTAATTAAGTCAACTGGAGAGTGCTCTACACAGACCTGCTGCTGCAACGATGCCTTCCACTGTAGCAGTGTAGACATACCTTCAGGCACACAAATTTGAAAACTGATCTTACAGTCTGCTAAACAGTAGAAATGACACTACATTATTGCCCCAGAAGCCTTGTGTAGGCCATGATTATGAGACGGATGCAAAGAAATGTCATAATTTTCTGAAGTGGCCAGTAACACCCTTCTATACCCACAGAGTTGCAAACTTTTTCAGCCCTGTTGGAGTAGAGAAGTAATTACTTTTAATCACAAGAGATTAGATTATTTTTTTAAAATTCTAAATATTCATTGTAAGAGCTCTGTCTAGCACTCTGTGAATATGGCCTCTCACTATCTTTCCTTCTGAAAGGCAGACAACATGCTGAGCTCCATTTACACGGTTATTTATTTACTTTTAGAAAGTTTAAGTCTTTTCACTTTTTGAAAAAAAGGCAATTTGTAAATCAACCCATTGTGCTATATTTGTCACTCTCATGAAAAAGCTCTGCCTTTTTCTTCAAGAATTCATTTAACATGCGGCTATGTCCTTATATCTCTTACGTACAATTGCATGTAAACTATGCTATTATTTCAGAGCTCCTTATCATTCCTTCTGGGCTATATCTGTAACTGCACAGATGAGCTACATTTTGTTTGTAAATTTTGAAGCATAAGGTCAACCCGCAGCAGCTAGATTTAGAAATACAAAAGGGATAAGAATTAATGGGATCTAGTTTGTTTAGTAAGTAAATACACAAAGATACAAGAAGCCACCTTTTAATTTCATTTCTTTATAGCAATGGCATGAAATGAAAGCTGTAGCTTGCATTCCTATGTAATGAAACTGCTTGTAGGCATTTTCTTAGCGCCTAAAATAATATCGTTCTCCATTTAGTTATTGTTTCTCAGTTTAATTCAGGAAATGTCAAGGACACTTCTCTTGAGCATTTAGGCACATCCACATGTGGCAGCATTAGTCTTGCCAAAAGCAAGTTACTGCCCACAACAGCCTCAGCCAAAGGGGCAATCTCATGTTTGTGGGAGCAGGGAACAATTTAAAGGATGATGCTGTAGTCTACAAAATGCAGCTCCTTTGGTACAGCAATACCAGAAATACCTCTTCCCTGAGATCTGCTCAGTCTCTGCAAACACTTATGCTCATGCTTAACTTTACTACCAGGAGTAGTTCCATTGATGTCAATGGTACTGATCGCATCAATTCTCTTGATCTGCAGGTTATTTGCAAGTAATTCATCATTATGATTTGATATTTAATATGTGCCATTTTTGGTTGGATACAAAGGTCCAATGGTATTGTTTCTGTTCCCTGGCTGGCTGAACAAAACTCATATAATCACATTTCTTTAGATGTGTGAATTTTAAAAGTTTGGCATTCATTTTCCCCAAAAGACTCTCATATTTGCTTACAACGGACAGTATTTACATGTGTCCAGCCAGGAAACCCATGTACTAGAATATTCATGAAAAGCAAACCCAAAAGGTGTATAAATAAAACTGAATTCAATTTTAATTACTGACCTGACTATATATGAAAAAAAATTACCAAGGTATTTGTCCAGCTCGATTAAGTACACTCTTTTGATGGATTGTGGTCATAGGTGACCGTGAAACAAGACAGATGAAACCTGAAGTGACATATAATAGCAGCAAGATTTTCCACTTACTGTAATAAGCAGCTGTGCCAGCTGAAGCTGAGATCTCATATCTCACAAGGGTAAGCCAGGTTAAGACTGATCGATACTTAGAAGTGAAATGGGCAGGGAAAGACCCGAGTGCTGCAGAAAGTGGTGATGGTGATACAGTCGATGGTGCTCTTCCTTCTGACTAAGGGCATGCCCCCACACTACTGGAGTCAATGGGAGCTTTGCCACTAATTTCAACAGGAGTAAGATTCAACCCTAAGTGCGGCACTACTGAATTAATGTCCCAATAAGATGTTATGGAATACTGTCCACATGAAATGCCGGACCAAATTCTAGTCTAGCCAGAAGTTATCAGAACCCATTACAATCTTTCCTGATCTGTGGATAATGAGATTCCAGGGCCTAATTCTGTCTACTTGACACCTTCACCAACCTGAAATTCACCAGCGAAATATTAAAACACACACACACAAAATGCAGTCTGCGTATTCCTTTGGTTCCACTGATCATTCATGTCCCTGATGAATAATGGATATTGGACAAGAAAAATCCTGACTCCAGAATTGTGGATTTTTTTCAACAAGCTCAACCACTGAGTTCTAACCAGACATTGCTGCCTAAACTTTAACAGTCATTTACTGGTATATTTACCTGAGTGATAGAAGACAAAGGTAGGCATTGCTCTGTCATCCATAGTAATAAGTAGAATCTGAGACATTTCTAAAGAATTTGATGTCATGAGACTTGCAAGCACAAAAACCCTACAGTTCCCAGTACATGTAATTCCATTGCATTAGAACAGTCATCTCCTCCACTTCAATCATATAGATTCTTTAGGAATCCATTTGATGAGCTTGCAAAGTTACTACTATTCACATTTGCATTCATAAGAAAGTCAGAAAGATTTATGATATTCCCAGAAGCATCTGTGGAATAAATCATTAAATGACCTGAAGAGCAGCTCTGTGTAAGCTCAAAAGCTTGTCTCTTCCACCAGCTAAAGTTGGTCCAATAAAAGATATTTACCTTACCTACCTTGTGTCTCTGATATCTTGGGACCAACATGTGTACAACACTGCAAATAAGTTGCCTTCTCTGTTGTTCAGTTTGAAAATTCAGATGTCAAGTAAGATTCCTTTCCCTAAATGCTGTGCATTCAATCTAACATTGCAATCTACATAAAAAAAAGGAGCCAGACTTTGTTTGGGTTCAGATTTCATAGTTTTAGTTCAAGGGTGTTGACGGCATTTCTTCCACTCCAGAGGGACATGGGGAATATCATCTGTCTTTAGGTGTTATTCTCTTATTTCAAGTGCCCCCTGAAAGATCATATGAAGAAATTACACAAGTTGACCTGACATTTAAGAAGTTTGGTGTGACATTATTTGTACTGTGGTAGCACCCAAAGGCCCCAACCAGGTTTGGTCTCCCATTAAGCTAGGCACCACACATGCCCACAAACCCCAAAAGATATAGTACCTGTCCTGAACAGACAAAAGCAGATGAAGGGTAGTGGAAAGGAATGCAGCATACAAGCAAGGGGCTAAATTTTACCCTCTGACTATACAATCACCAAATGGGGTAAAGCCCCTTTGCGTATCACATAGCCACATTAACCTTTCCTAGATTGGGGCTCAAAGCACAGGGGCTATATGCTTAGTACTCTCAACTTACCTATGTGCTGGATGGCAGAGCAGCCCTGATACAAATGGGCAAGTAAGCTGCGCCTCTGAAACAGCTGAAATAACTTACTGCCTCCAGCAGAAGATAGGCTTGTGTCCTCAAGTGGCTCTGTTAATAAAGGGAAAGAAGGATCATCATGAGGGCTGGTAGGCCTCACTAGCCCCTGTTCCTTCTCCAATCCTCCTGGTAGCTTCCATAGGAACTGGAGGCTCTTGTATTGTTAGGAACACTTGTTAGGTCCTAATTAATCGTTGCTCGATTGGGATGTGGGGTATTTTTTGTACTTGTATGAAAGACTAATTGTCTCGTATTTGTCAAAGTCTGGAGTCTTTCAGGATTTTTTTATATCTTCTTGTTTCAGAACCAGTTTATTACCTGCCACGTTAACGTCTCCTCTGAAAAGCATGCTTTGGCGAGTGGTTCGATTGACAATGTTGAAAAAGTTTTGTTGCACCGTCTCTTCTTCTGCTCCTCTAAGGATAATAAGCTGCTCTGCACATGTATGTATCTTTTCACAGCCTTTGAAGGTTTTTCAGAGTTTTACTTTTTTTCTAAAACAGCAACATTTGGTATAATAATCTTGACTCTAAGCACTGACACTGTGCCTAGGTTTTGAACCCAGTCTGCACATCGTTGATACCAGGAGAAATTTAATCAGCTTCACTGCCAAGCAGAGATTTCAGAAATCATACTGATTGAGCCTCTAAGGGATTGACTTGAAAGCAAAGTATGCAGGCCTTTTTATTTTAGTATGGCCGCAGGACCATGGACAGTAATTGCAGGAACACAATATTAATATCAAAGGCTTCTGTACTCTCTTACGAACTAAGAAATAATGGTCATTGAAAAAGGTATCAAGTTAATTTTTTTTCTTTCAAAGCAGTCATGTTACAGAGTGGTCCATAAAAGTAGCTGGATGTTCTGTACCAGGAAACATTTGTAATTATTTTAACAATAGCGTATAAGCAGGAAACTAGATGGTGTTTGAAATGGTCTCTGTTTCTTTATCTTAGATTTTCTGAGTCACACTCATAAAGAGAAAGAAATAGGGAAAATCCATCTTCATACTCCCTAACCCCAAATTTCCTCCTTCCCCTAATGTCACTCTTCCTACTTTTCACACCTGCTGTTAGTATTGAGCAACGCTGGTCAAAATGAACATTTTCTAAAAATCACAAGCTTTTTACAAAATCTAGGCTAGGTTCTTCTATTGATCCACCCTCTTACCGATTGTTGGAACCCGTCTGAGAGATGCCAACTCTTGATGACTCATTGTGACAAGTGTACTTTGTGACCACCACCCTGAAGGCTCTTTGGGTAGAAGGTGTTGATCAGGGTCACTGCAGGGAAATGAGGAAGAGCCAAGCTGAGAGAGAAAGTGGTCTACTTCAGGGAAATTTGCAGCAGTGTAACTATACTGATGCAGTTACACCAGTGCACACTTCTCTAATCTAGGCAGGACCTTAGATGGAAGTTTGTTTTTTTTGTTTTTATTTGAGCTTTCCATAAGGCTAAATCCCAGCAAGAGTTTAAGTTTGAACTAAGCACAGTGCATGTAGGTTCTATTCAGAGCAGGTTAGGAAATCCACAGTCCCTTAAAGGCATCCACTTGGAATGTTCAACTTCCTTCTAGGCCACCTTTAATCCTTCTGCATAAATTGACTTAAAGGGACACTCCTCCTAGAAGTACATATTTCACTCTACTAACTTTTAAGACATCGCTTCACAATAAAGTGTGGATGCGTTGTCTCAGAAATGAATATGACAAAACTAAAGGCAAATTCTGTGTCAATTTACATCCCATGCAAGCCCACTGATGTCAATAAAACAGATTTTCAAAGATATTTAGAAGCCTAAAGATGCAGATAGATGGCTAGTGGGATTTGCAAAAGCACCCAAGCAGATTAGGCACTGAACTGTTTGACTTTCAATGGGAGTTAGACACCTAAGCAGTTTAAGTGCTTTTAAAATCACCTTTGAAAATCAGGCCCAATGAGACTAAATCAATGCAGAACTGGACCCACAGTCTTAGTCAATAAAGTTTGTGGGGCAAAGGAAATACTTTTTAATACTCCTTGTGTTCAGTCTCCTTGTTGGGCATTTTCAGGTGGAGATATGGCTCTTGTAGGCATTTTCCTAATTTCCTTGTGATTGAACTGAAATTTTGATTAAGGATGACAACTCTTCCAAAGATAATTTAAAACTGACACTTTTGCTTGGTGATTGCCAATCACTAACTTCAAGTTCAATAGTCATATATTCTGTATGCTGTGGGGCTCCGACTTTAACTCATTTCTCTTCTGACAAAATCTTTACAAAGGAATTATTTGCAGTTGCTACAATGTATGAAGGATTTGAACTTAGGTCAGGGAGATTGTATTAAAGCAGAGGACATCCTTGTGTTGAAATCATGCTAACCTTTCTGAATAAAATGACTTCCAATTCTGCCAGGGGCTTAAATAATGTAGGAGACATCCTTTTGTGATGCGGTATTTTCCTTTTCATGAGAACAGGATATATTTTACTGCCAAAAATATCAAAATGTGATAAGCAGCAGAACCTACAGGAATTAGTTTTAATCTATGAAGAAATGCTTTCCCAACCTTTCCTCTTTTCCCCCTCTCTAACTTGTGAGTTTAAAAGCAGCCATTTTTCCAGCTTATCTATTTGAATGACAGACTATATGTATTTTGTGCTACATCCCATAAGGTTACATCAGGTGATCATAGCAGGTTAATTCATATAACTTGACATGCTAAATACAAATATGACGTATTTAGAAACAAACGCTTCCTAGTGGTTTGCATTAATTGCATAAAGCACTATCCCACTGGGATCAGTCCCATGTATCTACAAGCTTGTGCAAACACTGTGATTGTTAACAGGGCAGTAGTATGGTTTCCCTGAGCAAGGGGGACAGAGAATTGCCCGGTTGAAAACCATGTCATGAATCAGTTCCAATAAAAGAACCAATAAAAGGGTATATAAATACTGTGACAACTAGCACAATTCTGATATCAATGTGGACAGGATCAAAACATCAGCTGAGAGACTGTTCAGCAATTCTGAATTACAAATACATTCAGTGCACTAGGCTGACAAAACATGCTTAATACTGTATTGCCTATAGGGGGAATGTGGAATTCCCTTGAACTGTTGCGAATTACAAAGCCTTACAATCAGCATTAAAAGAAAGCTATACTGTATTGAGATCCCTACTATTGGTGGATACTACTAACGTGCTAGTTATAACGTAACCTAGTTATCTGACATGCTAAGCACCTTAAAAGTGTTTGCTGTCTGAGCCTTTTGGGCCAAGTTAGGAGTGCCTTACTTCCTGCTAAGGGGTTGGGAAAGACAGCCCCTGAACCTGTCTTTCTGCATAGAAGACAGCCACAATTTGGTTTAGTGAATAAGGCAGACAGGGGACCTGGTCCTGTTCCTTTCTCTGCCACTGATTGGCTGTGGGTCATTGGATAATTATTTCTTCTCTCGCCCTGTGTCTGTCTTGTCTATTTAGACCAGTAAGTTCTTTGGGACAGGGACAGTTTCTCAATATATATTTGTACAGTGCCTAGCACAATGGGGCCCTGATCTTGACAGGAGCATAGGCAGCACTATAACACACACCAGTGACATTGCCTGCCCTCCCTGAGCTGGAGTGTGTCTGGTCAGGGTGGGAAGACAGACAAGTCCTCACCTGCTCCCTATATTTGAATAGAGAGTATAAGAAAGAGCTTTGTCCCTAGTTATTTACACTCTCCCTCAAAACCCCAGGAGATCTGTGCCTGTTGCTTCCTTATGCAGACACATTGCTGCACTTTTTTTCAGCAAGGCTATAGAGACACTTAGATCTGCCAGCTTGTTCACATTACCTCACATTCCTTTCAACTCTGTATATCTTGTAATTGTAGACCGTGAGGCGTTAACACAGAGAGGCCCACCCTATGATGATACCAAACCCTTTCTAAAAGTCAAATGAGGCATTGTTTCCATGTAGTGTAAGAGAGTACATGAAAATGGCCCAGATGTGTCTATGGGGCCAGCTCCCAAATCTTTACTCAGACCAAGCTCACTCTGTGTGCACTGTTTCTTTAAAACTATAGCATGAAGCTAGGCAGCAGGAGGACTGGGAAAGATTGTAGGTGGAGTCTTTAAAATGAAGCAGAGTGAGAGGCTTTAGGGATAAGGCCGTTTTGACTTATTCTAATGAAATTACTTGTTCAGAGTCACTTCAACTAAAGGCTGATGCTATACTATTGTCACAAACCATAAGTATGGGCTTTAAATATTTTGCCTTTAATTCCCAGCCACAGACTTAGTCAGCAGTAAGAATTGTGATATGGTCAAAAAGTGACCATATAAAAACAGCATCTTTTTAGTCAGATTTGCTCTGTGTGTGTATTCAAGACCATATTTACTTGTTTTAGTGAACAAAATAGATATTTACCATTTTTTATTCCTATCATCACTGGAAGGCTGTAAGAGAGAAATCTGGATTCCTCTCTGGCTCCACATCAACCGACGTGTGATTCTGGATATACTAACTTCAGAATGTAGTGATTACTGAACATTACTAGTGATAATGCGTGAGCCAAAGAGAGCACCAGTTTGACGTTCAGAACCCAGATTGTGGTTGCTGGGTTGGCAGTGACAAAAATATCTATTTCCTTCCAAAATGACCACATTTATATGGACATATGAGAGACAATAAGCACAAAACTTAAACCCACACTACTTGAATGCAGACACAACTTTAAAACAGTTAATTTGAGTTCAAACACAATGGAAACAAAAGCATCTATGTATAATCGTAAAAATTCAGTATAATCTAATCAAGTGTTAAAACTGATTATTGCACTTTTACTTTCATTTGCAGACATTAACAGTTCATTTATTCTGTTTAATTTACTTTTCTGTGAATAAGGCAGAATTTTTAAATGAAATATAGAAGCATATCATGCCTAATATAACCTTCCTATAGGTGTAAAATTAATTTGACAAAGAGAAAAAGTATCAGTTTAATCCTGTGGTGAAATATTTCTCTTATCATCACTTAGTAATTTTGTTCTTAAATAGAACAAATTTCTCCTTCTAGCGGACTGTTTTCAGACTCCTGTTTAATTAAAAAAAAATCTGTATTAATTAAAACAGTTCTATGATTAACACTTCTGAAATAAACATCTCAAATGCATACAAGAAATTATTAAAACTGATAAATATTACATTTTAATGGAAATTAAATTAGATCCATTTTATATAAAATAGGACTCCTCCACATTAAAAGCAGCAGATCCATTGCCAAAACTTTCAATTTACATAAATAAATTTGCCTCCTTTCTAAATACAAAGATCTTTCATAATACCTGTTAAAGCAGTGGCATCCCTTCTGCATTTTAAATAATTTGTATACAAAGTTCTCAGACTTGGAGCTTTTTACATGACGATATTTGCTTTCACCCATAGTATGAGAAATTGATGGGTTTTTCCCTTTATGTTTGGGTAGAAATGTTAAATGTTTCCACAGTACTTGTAAAAGCTGGTATATGTGTAAGAACTAAATTCACATATTTTATGATTATTCACAATTAATCCATCAGCTAATAAAAGGCTGACATTTAAAACTGTCATGAGAAATCCATGCACAGGACAGGATTTACCTTCAGAACTCCAAACACTTTCAGTACAAAAATTGCTTATTGTTTCAATACATTTAGTTGGTTTCTGCATTAAAAATAAAGAAAAGAACAAAGACTTTGAGTGACATGCTGAGTCCATTGACTTCAATGGCAGAACTTCCACTCACTTAAACAGGGCCAAAATTTTATCCTTGGTATCTATAAACTGTGCCCAGAGTTAGTTTATTCAAAAAGCATATTTATATTACTGTTACCCCATCCACTTTCCCTATTCATTTGTTACTCTCCTGTTGCGTATTGTTTTAAGACACTTCAGTACATGCCTCCCTTTAGGCATGTGAGTAGTCTCATTGTCTTCAGTAGGATTACTCATGAATCCATTTAATCACATATGTAAGTATTTTGCTGGATCATGGCTCCAACTGTAAACCCTATGTGCTGATATAGTTTCTATATGTTTGAGGCCTAACACAATGGGGCCTCAGCCTAGTTGGAGCCTCCAGGGCCACTGGAAGACTAATTACAATAGCCATGATAAGGAAAGGGTATATAAGCTCTTTGGTGCAGGGACCGTCTTTACATGGTGTGCACAGTGCCTAGCACAATTGGTCCTTGACCCAAACCCTAAATCATCATAATTTCAAACTGAATCCATTAGCTCACTGTGTCCTGTGTGCAGCAATTAGAGATTCTTTCCCCCAATAGTTACAACAAACCTCTTTGGATTTGAGAGCATCTCGGACTTTCCACACTCTCACACATCTGAGATTTTTTCTTCCCCCTTTGTAGCTCAGAATGCTTTCACCATATTTACCACTGAAAAACACTCATGAGCGCATAGCACGTGTGCTAATTCCAACCTGAATATAGCCCCAAAATCATATGGCCCTAAGACACCAAAAGACATTTTTGCTATTGCTTCCTCAACTGAGTCCTTTGAGTGCTTCCTTGTTATGCACAGTCTTATATTAATGTCTCTTCTACTTTTTTCACTGATGAAGGAGTTGTCAAATAAATATGCCCTTTAGCTGGTTGTCTGGGAAAATAAAACCTCCTGTGGCACTCAGGAGAAATAGCGCAGAGCAGGAGCTATGATTTCACATCCCAAAGTGGATAAATCTGTATTAACTGAAAGCAGGTTTACAGTTAAAACATTTTCTCACTGAAAGTATTAAATCTTTCACAGACACTTTATTATTCACAGAGGATGCCATTCCCCAGAAACAGGATCCAAGTCTTTCCTCCTCCTTCCAGTGTGTTTTAATGTTCTCTGTACTCCCCAAAGTGCATAGGCAGATCCAAAGACTGTGTGCAGCTCTAAACCAATAATGGGCCATACCCTTCTGCGCAGCAACAATGAAAGCTTCCATGAGGAACAATGGTCCATACACTCCCTTCCACTGTGTACTGTGGAAGGGAGCAAAGCTGGAAATGGTAACCTGGGAACACCATGCTTCCCGTACTACATAACCATTTCTATTTCCTCCACAGGACTATAAGTCAGGCACAGGTCCATTTAAGCAGGGGTGATGAGCATAAGCAGTGAGAAGGCGGCAGATTCAGGGAGCGGTAGCACCAAGTGACATGCTTCCATCCAATCGTGACATTCTATGCCACATGGCTGCTTAATGTGCCTTACCCTCTGCTGATACCTGCTCTGTGAACCTTAGTAACAAAACACAGCTTTGAGGGAACCAGCCAATGGAAGCATGGCAACTGTATCATTTCTGCTGCTACAGCTTGAGAGGAGGGCCCAGGGACATACAGATTCAAATGTCCTCCGGGTATTAGACTGAGATCCATGTGGATGGGACCATCTGTACCCACAAAATTCCAGACTATAAATGTTTAAGGCCATAACCCTAGCCCTTTGTGTATCACCATTCATCCCTCCCATAACATGGAAGCCAGTGGGACAGTTTCGACACACACTACCATTTTAAAGCAATTCTCTCTCCAGGAGCTTGCTTTTCTGTGAAGGGGGGGAATAATTAGTTGTATACATTACATCTATTAGTAACTCTCTAGGATCCAATCCAGCTCCTACCTCTGCAGCCATGGAAATGCCCAAACAGTGATGTAAGTATTGTTCCACTGAATGAAGGAGACTTGGTTGGGGGTGGATTATGGGCCTTCATTGGGCCACAGTTTGAAGTACAAAATTGAGCAAATGTTTTTTAATAGACCTTAACAACAACAAAGAAGAGTCAACTGAATATTTTTTCCAGCAGTGCATGAAAACTTGAGGTGGTTTTGTTTTAACTAAATTGCTTCACCCAGCCCCACTTAAAAAGCAATCCAGGTAATGAAAATAAGAGAGCCACACTTAATTCATACTACATGTTCTCCAGTGAAAACAAAAATTAACAGATATCTCAGCAATACTAGTTATTTCTTGATCTACAGCACTGCTTTAGTGCCAGAGGACATTCAGAATTCATCTGTACTTTTACCAGATGTCTGAGAAGTAGCAGATCTTCTTTGAGCCACTTGACTTTTTTAATGCCTCAAGATATATTCAGCATACATTTCGAAAAGAGCACTTGTATTGGTTCTATGGTTTTATGTTGATTATCATCTTGCTTATTGTCCTAACTTATGGGCCAGACTCTTAGAGACACGATTCTGGATAATAGAACTGAGCAAATAATAGAAAAAATTCTCCCTGAATAGGTCTCCAAACTGGAACATGGATTTTGATTAGACTATATACTTGCATGTTTGTTTTACACAAATGGAGTGTAAACATACTGGGCAGCTGGGGGAGGAACAGCATCAATTGTAACTGTGAATATTCACTAAAAGAAAATTTCAAATTATATCATGCCTTGTAGACTGTATGTCCCACCAGAGCAAAGTAAAGAAGCTGGGGTGGACACAGAATTTGGCCCAGTATCTTTTAAAGCTTGAGACCAAGAATCTAATGTTCAGTAGGTTTTACTGCAATGCTACTCTCCTGCATTTGCACTACATAGGTCTGCAGATAAATTGGAGAAGATGGTACAATGACTTGCAAGGTTGTCTAATTAGCTGTGGATCCTACACCTTTTGCACAAATATTTCTCAGCCTTTTTTTTGGTCCACAGAGGTAGGACATTGAAACTTACTTCCTTGTATCAGACTACTTATTTCAGAATGCTAAAAATCTTGAAAGTCCAAATATAAAGCTCTGACATATATTAAAAAAGCAAGTGAACTCAATGAAAAAGGATGGCAATCTCAAAGGTTACATAAACAAATATCTGAGTCAGAAAATATTCAAGGTGTTCCTTTTGTTGTAATCACTAAAATGTTGCATCTTTTGTAACAAGCAGGATAAATTTGGCAGCTCCATTTCTTTTCAGCTTCAGATAATCAAGACAAAGAGAACTTATTGGCTGACAACTGACAGCAATGAAAGCCAAATGTGAAGATTAAGCCACAGTCTAGCCTCTAAGGGTACACACTGCAATCAGGACATGTGACTGCAGCATATGTAGGCATACCGGAGTAGCTTGGATCTAGTTCACTTGTTCTCAAATTTATTTGATCAGGCCCCGCTTCTTTGTATCAGTAGTCATTTCCCCCCCAAGTAAATATACCACTGCCTAGCTCTGAAGCCAGAGTGGAGAGCAGCAGCTGCTGGCTGAGCGCACAGCTCTAAAGGCAGCACCACACCAACAGCAGCACAGAAGTAAGGGTGACAATGTGAAAAGTGGTATTTGTCAATGTCACTTTTCACAGCAGACAGCACCCCATTGCCACCCTTATTTCTACGCTGCTGCTGCTGCCATTCCAGGGCTGACAGCCAGAGCCCCACCGCCTCCAGGTGAGGGACTGGGGAGGTCGAAGGAGGAGAGTCAGAGAGACTCTGGCTGTCAGCCACAGGGTGGCAGGGTCCAGATCTCCTATTTATTCCTCCTCCTGGGTGTGCATGGCCCTTCTTCACGAGCCCCAGCCAAACCACACCCAGTTCACATTGACCTCCCTTGACACGTTCCCGTACCTCTCTGGAGAAGTCCGTCCCACAGTTTGAGAATCGCTGAGTTAGATCAAAGAACTCTCCAGTAACAATAGCAGTGTAGCCACCACTGTATGGACTGCAGCATAAGCTAGCTTCCCAAGTACTACCCCACCCAGGACTCTGCGTGCATACTCAAGCAGCTAGCTTGTGCCACCATCACACTGCTATTATTACACAACCTAGCTTTGATATCCCTAGAGGCGTGAATTACATCTCCCTCTTCCTCAGCCAGATTTCACAGTGAAGCAAGGCAGGCTGAGTTACAGTCAATGACTTGTCTTAGGTTTCTCTAGGGGTAGCGGTCAGTTTTAGTTTACAGTCAGGTCCACAGCATCTCTGTAGATGTGATGACTCACCACATCCTGCAGCTGCCCTGACCTCACCGCTTTCCGTGCCACTATCTCTGGAGTAGTGCTGGCCCTCTACAAACACAGTGGTGCTATTGAGATTGCAACTGTTTTAAACTGCCCCCACCTGCTCCCCCAGCACCTTCTGCCACTGAGACCAATAGGTCTACACCAGTTTGTGTTAGAAAATGGCTTTAGAAAATGACTGATGCAAATGGATTTCTTTGATAACATACTGCATTGCTAAGCTCTCTGTGCTTTCTTGAGGGAGTTACTTTGATTATGAAGATTTCCAAGAGGACAGTCTAACTATGGATTTGAACCCAGAAGGTGGCCTGAAACAGTTTGTCGAACACAACAAGAAAAGCCTGCTGCATTCGGTGATTGAAACTCATTCTGGTCAGAGCCCCATCTCACATCTTTCTAGTCTTGTAGAATCCCAATCATTCTAAAAGTTTGGCTGAGATCCTGAACAAAACCCTCCTATCAGTCTGCAAGCTGAAAAACCTACTCAATCCCCTTTATGCAAACAAATAAAACTGCATGTTCTAATGACATTTGGCCAAATCTCTGTTAAACCCTATTGCCTCTTCAGACATTAAATTGTAAAGGGCGTTTGACTATGCAAGTCCAGGGAGCGACTTAATGTCTTATTGGGCCCACTGCCATGGATTACTGTGTACCCAAACGGATTCCCGAATGTTTGTCTTTGGCTTCCAGCACCAACAACCTGAACCCAGGCCATTAAAAATGAAAAGAAAAGTTAATATTTCAATTAGAAACTCTCAGAAAAGGTCTAGCCTTATAAATGATTTGCTTGCATCCTTTTGGCTTCTCAATGATGCATAAAGAAAGCCTGGAAAGATTATTTTTTCCCTAGCGCTTCTATTATTTACTGTAGCAGCATCAGGACTGTCAGCTCTGATCCTCCCTACAGGATTTCTGGGGTCTTCAAGGATGCATGTTGTTAGGTCTCCTTGCCTAACAGACGTAGTGAGGGTGCTGATTCTTTAACAAAGGCATCTTTTCTCCAAACTGTTCCTCACTGAAGTTAAATAGGTCATAGCAAAACAATGGAGGAAAAAGAGTTTTAATCATATGGCTAAAAATACACTTCTCCTCAAATGCTCAATTTTCAGTTTCTTGGATCTGATGTAATCATTTCATTAATATCAAAAGTCAGACTTTTCCTGGCTAAACAGGACCTGAATTTATAATGTTAAAAACAAGCAAGGGAAAAAAATACAAAAGACTACTTTTATATTTTCTTTATACATCCCAAAGGAACAATAACGACATGCATAAAGTCAGTTGGAGAAAATCTGACAGAATCATATTCTGTCAAAATATCTGGTTCTGTCAAAATGGAAATGCTTCCTGGAATCAGGTCAAATTTTGCTGGAATTTCATTTTAGAAGAAAACTGGGGAAAAAAGTCTCCAGAGAGTCAAAAGATCTTGTTTTGACACTGTTGCAATGAAATGCTTCAACTTTCTGTTTTGAAATGGCTTTTCATTTTGAATATTTTTTCTTTTGTATTATAATATAATACAAAATAAAGGCAAAATCAAAATGAAATATTTCAATTGACCGGAAGTGGAAACCATTTTTTAAAATTTTCCTTAGCAAAGAATTTCAATTTTGAGGGGTTTTGCTCCACTTTGGAATGATGCTAAGTTTTGAAATCTCAAAATCCTTTGTGAAACAGAACATCCATCTTCTATATAACACTAGATACAAGACCATATTTCTTTCCCTTTGCAGGTCATCTTTAAGTAAAACCAGTTCCTTCTGGGATACTTTGAAAGATGTATTTACAAATAATTTATATATATGAATAAATACACACACACACAGGCTTTTTTCTAAAGCCACATATCTATATATGCACACATGTATATTGTAACAACTCCCCTTTAAGAAATCATCTGCTCCCTGTTTAGCTGTTCAATTTACAATCCTGCCTTTTGGATATTAAGCTGCAGACAGCACTACAGCTGTGCTTGAAAGACTGAGCTGGCTTCCCATTCATTTCCAGGGCAATTCAGATTGTCAATATTGAGATGTAAAGCCCTATATGTATCAGAATCTACTTACATGAGAGAGACACACTTCTCTCTCCATTGTCAGCTGGAGCAAATCCCTAGCTATGAACAGGGAGTGGTGACAGAGCATTCTAAGTGGAGGCCCCTTAACTCTGTTTGCTTTCCCCTGTGATCTGAGACAGCCTGAGCTTGTTAACCTCCAGGGCATGGTGCAAAGGCCATCTGTCTATTCAGGACTTTTACCTGATGTGGTGCTGCTGTGGATATATTTTTCTTTACAGCAATGTGCAGGTTTAATTTTATGTGTCTTTAGTTTTAGTTAACATGGATCAAATAAGTTTGGTATGTTTTAATTTGATTAGCATGAGGCTGTTGGGTAATGTTAGTGGCCTGTGAAACACAGGGAGTTAGACTAGACAATCTGGTGCTGCTGTTTGGCTTTAAGTTCCATGACTCTGACACACTCAGAGACATTGCACACTAGTAAGTAAGAAGACATTCTGAAGACAACACATATTTTTAAAACAATTTTAAAGACACATAGTGGATGTGAAGCAATCATGGTCTACCAAATGAGTGATCTGATAATCAAGTCCGAAAATACGTAGCAGAAGCCAAAATCAACTTGGGGAGCAAAGATCCCCCATTCACATGTAACCCATTGGAAAAATGTGTCTGTGTTGCTGCCTGGCTTCCTGTTGCTGCACCCATGTATTTGTCTTAGTCCTTTAGCTCACATTATAATGGTGCTTTGGAGCTAGAAATCCTTGATTCAATCCCCAGTAAGAATCCACACATGGATTGTAGAACAAGTGGAGATATTTAGTAAAGAAAGGCCAAAGTAACACAAAACTGATCTGCGATACAAGTATAACTGTTTCTAAACTGAATGTTTTCAAAATTTTCTAAGTGATAGGCTGTTATGTTCTTTTAAAATCAACGGATAAGGGTGTCTGGCCTCACAGGACGCACTCACTGGATTGTGTTTCTCTTGCACGGTTTTCCTGAGGCCTGTAATACTGGTACCACCAGGCTCCATACATTTTAGACCATGTCCCTATTAAGGTACAATGTCATTTTCACTCAATCCAAATCAATGCTATGACGTTTTATTACTATGCAAATATCTTCTTTGATAATCTTCCTAAATAACTCCAACAACTTCTGACGAATACATTTGTTTATTCTAAAAGTCATCCATGTAACACGGGATGGTTTGACGATGGTTTTCATGCTGTGACCCACTACTGTAATATCCAGTTGGCCACAAAACAAGTGGGCATAACTAACAACTCATTCATATTTATGTAATCACTTAGTACATCTGTCCTCCATGATGCACTAGCAACAAAAACGGATTCAATAACTGCAGCTATTCAGCCCTCGACATCTCTTCTAAGCCTATGACTAAGATACTGACAATTCCTAATTGAAGAGTGGGTTTTTTTGCCATGTGAACTCTTGCCCACTAAGAACTGGACTATCCACAGGTTCCACATAGACCACTAAGCAACTATCAGACAGCAAAAGCTTTCAAACAACAGATGAGTAAGGCTTAGGTCAGACGAGTGAGCCGGAGATCCATATTAATCTCCTAAATCCTCCAGAGAAGGATGGTTTGAGGGTTAAGGCTGTTGTTTTGGGTCCTTGAAAGCTGGGTTTAATTCCTGGTTCAACCATCCACTCTCTGGATTACCTTGGGCAAATCACTTAGATCTCTGTACTTCAGTCTCTCATGTTTTAAAATGGGGATATTTCCCTATCTCTCGTGGCTATTGTTATGATACATTCATTAATGTTTAGGAGGTGCTCAGACTGTACAATTAGAACTGGTCAGGGACCAGAATTTCCATTCCATGGAAATTCCAACATTTCTATGGTTTTTTCAGTTAATCAGAGTCTGAATGAAAAGCCAAAATTTTGACGTTCCCTGTGAAACAATTTTTTTCAAATTGGGACCATCAGAATATTTTGTTTTGATTCATTTAAACTTATATCTATTTAAATATTAATTCTATATTTAAATTAATATTTTAATAGCAAATACAGGTTGAAATGAAACATTTTGACTTTTTCCCCACTGAAAAGTTTAATCAGAATTGGCACATTTCCACAAAATATTCTGATTTAGATGCAACTGCATTTCTGATGGAAAACCGTCATCAAAACCTTATCACTTAGTTCTATGTACAATGATGGGGTAAGTAAGTAGGAAGATAAATCCAGATTCAGTTTACTGGCTATTTTAACTAAAACTTCTTTAACCCAGCTGTCTCTTGCTGCCTGCATTAGAACAGCTTTGTCCTTAGCTCTACAAATAATTCTTCTGTACTCTGCTATCTTCCTGAATATTGTTATGATTTTTGCCTGATACCTTGACTTCCTGATATCATTGTCTTTAAAACAAGCTATGAATGAATCCCTCAACGTAAAGTTAGAATGTCACGGTTATCAAATCTTAATTTTTACCCTACCTAAACCTACACCACAAAGCACCAGTTCTAATAGTTTTTATTTTGGATATGTCACTGTTAGTGGCAGCATTAGATAAAAAGAAAATTATATATTATTTGCTATTTTCTCAGTGAGTTTTATTGCTGCTTCTGTTAAATGAGTTAACCAACAAGGGCTCTCTCTCTTACTCTTTCTTTGTGTACACACATACATGCCCTAGAAGAAGCTGACCAAATGACATCTGGGAACATTACTGCCTCCAGCACTGAACTGAATTCAATACTGTGCCGGAAGCACAAGGACTTCTGATTTGCATCACAATGTACTGCCTCCATACCACCCACATGCAGAGTTTTATTCCATAGTACATAATGCTTATTATAAAAGCAATATTTTTCTTTGATACTTGTTATGCTTATTTTTCATTACCTTGATACAGAAGCTTCCTAAAAAGAGACACTCTGAGCTACAACATTCTGAGCTGGATCCAGATTTCAAGCTCACTCATGAGGATGTTGGCTCAGATTTTTATTTGGGGTCCCATCTATAATCAAGAGTATATATTTTATATGTTCATTCAACATTTTTTTCAATATTTTTTTTCCTTGACATTTTTATACAAGACATTATTTTCATTTATGTAACACTACAATTTAGGAGTGTCTCCTAATAAGGTCAGCATCCCTAGATGCATTTTCTTTATAAAAAGACCAAGTTAAAAATTTTCTACTGGCTTCCATGGCAACTTGATTTTTAGATCTGTTGGTTTTCTGATTTCTGGGATTATTGGCTCCTCCAGTAGAAATCAATATACACAGTGTGAGTATTCTACTGGAGTCTCCTGCCATTCCCACTAGTGTTAAATAAAAGCCTTTATGAAAAACAGAAAAATAAATTGTGAGCTAAAAAGAAACCATTTAAACTTACCAGTAATGCTAGGAGAGCCAGCTACCCAGAAGACCTAAGAAGGGAGAGCTGTGAGATTAAAAGACCATAATAGGAATGTGTGCTCTCCTCTTAGATAAAACAGGAACTAAAAAGCTCAGCAAATAGACACTGAAGTCCTGGTCTAAGCATGTAACTTCCAAGCCACAAATGTCTTTATATACAACAGCCAGAATTTAAGTATTAATTGATTCAACATTTATTTAATCCAACATGGCAGCAGTGGATTTTATGACTCCAAAATGTCTAGCTGCATTCTGGACACAGGGTAGGAAGCGGCTGTATGCTATGGTAAAAACCTTTACCATACTCTAGACCACCTGCAGTGAAAACATGAGAGGAGTTTAAACCATTTCCAGGAGAAAATGTGCAGTAACACTGAACATGGGAACAAAGCTTTGCTAGAGAGAGGGAAGAGGGTGAGCTAGGTGTTACTAATCCTTTACCTTGAGGGATCCAGTACTTTGGATTATCTACCTGAAAATGGCACTGAAAACTTTCTAGTAGAGCTGAGTGAAATTCAGGATTTCCATCCCATGGGAAAATCCAACATTTCAACATTTGTTTTCATCCCAAATTGGGAAGAAAAGTTGAAATAAAAAAAAAGAACTGAATTTCTGTTCTAGTTACTGAATGGACCCAAAACAATAAATTTCAAGTCAGTTCAGTTTTAAACTGCACTTTCCCATACTGGTGCATTGTCACATAGGAGTTCTAGTTTGGGAGCCTGGTTTCCCCCAGGCTACATCTCCCATAATGCATGCAGCGTCAGGAGACTCTCATGATGCACCACATAAATCAAAGGGAAATTCATATCTAATTATGATCCAATATAGTCTTTCAGGGATCCCAGACCGCAGGAGACAATGGGGGCCCAAACTACAGCTCCCATAAGGCAATGCATTGAGAGGGAAATGCAGCTTAATATTTTGTTGAACTGCTTCAAAACAGAGGTCTCAAAACGTAATTGTAAACAGGGAATCATTCATTGAGTGGGTGTGTTTCTAGTGGGGTCTGGAAGAAACTATTTCTTGCCCCTACACTATTTAACATTTTTATCAATGACTTCAAACAGAACATTAAAACCATCACTGAAAGTTTGCATATGACATAGAAATTGAAAGAGTGGTAAACAATGAAGAGAACAGGTCACTGATACAGAGAGAGCTGGATCACTTCGCAAGTGAGGCTGTGATGATTTGGGGTTGAACCCAGCCGAGTAAAGGGTAGTATCACTGTCTGCCCTTCAACTCTGGGTGCCTTAAATACTATGTTGCTCTGGCGGACAGCCCTGACACCAACAGCCAGCATGCAAGTATCACTAGTTTCCACCACAGAGTTACTTTTTGCAGGGTGACCCCAACACTCCCCGAGTCCCAAATTTCCTCAAAAACTATCTACCTTCAGTGTCAACCCTCTCACTGAACACTTACAGATGTTACTAAACTCACTGCTTCTTTAACGAGACAATACATAGTAGCTCATTAATTTAATCTAAAAGGGATTTGACAAACTCTTATTTAAAATCAAAGCACTGAACTTTCTTATAGTAAAAGTAAAACACGTTTATATAACAAAAGAACACAGGATTAAGTGATACCAAGTATAAGAAGTAAAGATAGAAAGGGTTACAAGCAAACAAAAGTAAAAATACACTTTAGACTAAAACTTAATTTCAGCAAATTACAATCATTGCCTAAGCAGGTTTCTCATGTAAACTCAGTACCCAGAGATTTCAACCACCTTGGTTGAAGGATCCAACTTATTGTGATTTCAAGAGCTCTGGCCCCTTCTAATCACCCAAATGATGGATGCCAGAATGGCTCTCTCTTTCTCCTTATGTCTTCCTGAAATTCACTGACCCTGCTTCAAAAGGTAGGAAGTCTTCCCAGGGATGCAGTTTCCATCCCCCATTGATATTGCTAAATAGTCAGGGTGGATAATCTGTTGAACATAAAATCCAGTGGGATGCTGTGCCCAAAGGCAATGGCACAATCCTTGGATGCATAAAAAGGGAAATCTCAAGTAGGAGTAGTTTTTCTCTGTATTTGGCACTAGTGTGACCACTACTGGAATATTGTGTCCAGTTCTTGTGCCCACAATTCAAGAAGGATGTTTATAAATTGGAGAGGATTCCCAGAGGAGCCACAAGAATGATTAAAGGATTGGAAAGTGTGCCTTAAAATGACAGACACAAAGAGCTCCATATATGTAGCTCAAAATTAAGAGGTGACTTGATCATAGCTTATAAGTACCTATATGGTGAACAAATATTAAAAAATGGGCTCTTCCATCTAGGAGGGAAATCTGACAGCAAGAAGTTGAAGCTACACATATTCAGACTGGAAATAATGTTTAGCAATGAGGGCAATTAACCATTAGAACAATTTACCAAGAGTTGTGGTGGACTCTCCAATCACGGGTAATTTTCAAAATCAAAATTGGACGCTCTTCTAAAAGATCTGTTCTAGGCATTATTTTGGGGATGTTCTATGGCCTGTGTTACACAAGAGGTCACAATGATGATCACAATGGCCCCTTCTGGCCTTGGAATCGATTAAATATTGTGTCAGTTCAAAAAGTGGAATATTCTGCATTTTCCATTTCCATCAGAATAATTTTCAGATGGAAAATTCCCAACCCTCTCCTTTCCCCCTACAGATGTTGGCCACACAAAAGATGTGTAGGAAGGTTCTGAGAACCAGTACAGCAATGCACATACAGCAGAGTAAATCCCCAGTTCCAGTGAGATAGAAGTGATCAGAATAAGAGCTTGAGGAAACTGATTTGTCTGCACTAAAAGCAAGGCAAAATGTAATGAGTGTAAGCTTTATATCCTTGATTACTATAGCTGGATCTTTATAGGAATTATTATCTGCTTAACTGCTATGGAGATCTGACTGTTTGATACCAAAATGACATGAACACAGAAGTTCCTGGGGATTAAAGCAGGTGGAAAGAATTTCCACCAGGTTATGGAGGTAGAGATGCTACTATTAACATCTCACCATTTCCCCACACTGACTAAGTGCCTACTTGTGACTGATCAAAGAGTCTGCAAAATAACTATTGGATGTTGCAGCCATGAATTGTCTGTCAGCATTAATAAGCTGATCACTGTGGATCCCATCCAAACACACTCCATATTCAAACCTGTATCTCTTTGGGGAGGAGATGGATCAGCTAGAGCAGCCTGTCTTTTGAAATCCTCTCTCATTCTAGCAGCAGAAAATTCCTACTCTGGTGATCTAGTCCTCTTTGTGACAATGAAAGCAACATCTTTATGAAACAGACAATTGACTTCTGCTGCATCCCAAGACCTGGCCACATCAATCAGGGTCTAAACTACAAGTGGCAATCTTCAACCCTATGGCTAAAGCATGTAGCTGTATTTTCCACCCTCTGATTAAATCCAAGTTTAACAGACGCCATGGTTCAAATCCTTGTCGCCCTGATAAACAATGGTAGTTATGGTAGAAGTAAAGCAGCAGCTGTTCTGACTCACTCTGTTCCCTTCACACTGCTCAGGTGGTGCAAAGGAAGTGGATGCTGGCCCATTTCCCAAGTTGGGGGTTCACTTAGCTCAGGAGTTATACTTAGGGAAGGAAGGAGTGTGTCACGGGTAGGAGAAGCTGGAACATATTGTGCTCTGGCTAGCCTCAGCTGGCAGACTGTCCATTGGGAACTGTTGTCCCAAGACAGTTCTAACCTGGACCAGGGTTGGGTGCTAAACAGAGAATCAGGGAGCCCAACATGTTTCTCCAATTTTCCAGGCTATGTCATTTTGTAATTTTGTCTGTAACAAGTTTTTCCCTCTTTGTTTTAATGAGTGCTTGTGCTACCTACCCCTCATTTCCTTCATTGCTTCCATCACATGTCAAGATCATTAGAGTTTGAGGGTGTTGCTTAGCAATAAAGGAATGGAATGAAGTATGTTTCAAATCTTCCTCCTCTGCTAGAAGTCCTGTGGCGGCCATTACTTGAGAGAGATTGGCTTTTCCATTACCTTCTTATTGTTTCCAAAGCAGTTGCTCTTCTGTTTCCATGGCATTTGCTTTCTCTCTCCACCCCAAAGTAAAATCTTTTATTCTCTTATTAACCTTTCCTTAGATACAGCACCTTTTCCCACCTCCCCCCTAAGTCTAATGTGCTTTTCAGCTGTAGTTTCTTTATAGGAAAATTCCACCTACATTCTTTCTGATAAGCTAGACTCATCACACTCTTAAGTGAGAGTGATTCTTGAAGTCTCAAGACAACACCGGTGCAATAGCCTTAGTGTAAGTCAAAATGTCATCTTGTCCCAGATCCTTCTCTGTTTTAACCAAGAGAGTCAGTCCAGATATGCCCTAAAATAAAAGATAGAAGGCTAGAAGCTAGGAATAGAGAAGTTGCAGAAATCTGGGGTAAGTAAAGTGAGTTTCCTCTAAACTATGCTGACAGCAAATTAAGAAAAGGTTCAGTTTCTCTGGTAAGAAAGGGCATGGTTTGAGACAAATCTCATAGAAACGATTTCACTAATCCTCAGCTACTGAGTACCAGGAGTCGGTTGTGGGAACCTGCCAAATGGGGAGAGAGGGACCAATCTAAGGTGCTTGAGCCCCATAGTTGAGCCCCTTTGGTCCTGAAACTAAAAAGCTCTCTTCTTGAGAAACATTCCTGGTTACCTTTTAGAGAGCCAGCAGCAAAGAAGTCCCTTCACAAAGGTCCCTCTGTTCCTGGTGCATGATGGAATCCTCCTACAAAGCTCTGATTATCTCCTTACACGTCAGCATACTTATACCTTTCCACATACCTAATTGTCCAATCAACATTAAGCATTGTGCTTTATATAACCCATAGACTACACATGCATAAGCTTAATTTACATAAACTTTTGCAGTCCATGCTATTTTCGTGTCACCTTATTCAATGTCTGGACTTCCCTGTTTTTTCCCCAGTGTAGAGATTTACCACCAGCACCTTTTGTATATTTGTTGTCATGATTAACTTTCTCTTATCTATGTCCTTCAACACAGTACGTTCCGTGATCGAAACATCACCTTTGTCCTACACAGCAGCTGTAAGCATTATTAACAGCAAGTACACATATGGATGAATTCATAAGGTAACACTCATGTCAAGCAAAGACAAAGCTGAAGCTAGTTAGCTTAGTGTAAGTAGTACCCTGGCCTGTCCAAACTATACATATAGCCCATGCCATGCTTATGACATTTCCACAATATAAAGCCAAACAACCAACCTCAATGTGCAAACAGCCATAGCAATCCCTAAGGCAATAGAGAGCAGACTTCTTTTAAGCAGCAGCCCCTCCTCGGGAAACCACCTTCTGTATTTATACTCCCTGAAAAGTAGGTGCAGTTGTCCTAACTTCTTCCCTTGAGCGCCTAAGAGAAATCCCATGGTCCTAGCCTCCCATTCCCAAGACAGATGTTATCTGCTTTCAGGGAAGCTGGAATGTGGAACTACCATAACTATGAAGATCCTCTTTTGTCCCTCTCAGTGAATGAGTGCTGGGAGATAGGTAATGGCCATTAGGTTTTTCATTGCTATTGATTGATTATTGGTTACCAACTGCAGACAAGTAAGAAAACAATATTTTAACTGAAGTAAATCAAATAATACATTAATTCTTTAATTCCAGCTTCTAATTCCATCATCATCAAGCAGATAGAAGGCTTTTGCTGGTATATTCTGGCTGCAAGCCCGGTTAAGTCTTTTTCACGTCATTTATTAGATTTGCAGTGACAATAACCATGTTAGTGTAAATGGCTAAGGGACGAGTTCTTGAAAAAATGATGGTCTCTGGGGAAGGTACTATTTGTCTTCCAATTACAGCTCTTGCTTCTGAGACTGCTGGACCTCTCCCCACTTCCTTTTTGTTTGTTTTAAAAAGCACTGACTATGAAGCTTGTGGTTAAGGCACTGCCAAAAAGAGAGATAGGAGTCCAATATCTGGCACTGCCAAAAATTTCCTGCTTAACTTTGGAGCAAGTCTTTTGTGTCTCAGTCCCCATACATAACACTTCCTTTCCCACTCAGCCTCTTTGGTCTACTTAGGCCCTCACACTGCAGTGAGATGCATCTAAGTGGAAAACTGGCCCTTAAAGAATCCTATTAAAGTCGGGGGGACTCTGTGATGGTGCAGGGTTCATAGTAGAATAAGGCCCTCAGACTGTCCTTCAACACAGTACGCTCCATGGGGGACTGTGTCACTTTATATTTTGTACTGTTTCTAGCACAATGGGGTCTCTTGGTGCTGCTATAAATAACAACAGCTATCTAGACATATTCATATATAAGCTTAAAAGGGAGTGTACGGATGTTCCTTAGACTCAAAATCATTAGGATAGCCTAAAAACACCCACATCTCCAATTCTCCTTCAGATGGGATGGGTAATCCAGATGATAAACCTTTTGTAAGTACTGCACCACATGTGTTATATATAAACCCGACACAATTTGCCTTTTGCTCGTTTTGTGAAATGGGTTGAAAATGAAAAGCCTCCCACTTTCTAAAACATAGTTTTTCAAATTTTCCTGGTCTGCTGAATTTCCCAGTTATGCCTTGCCGTCAAGATTATTAAAACTCAAAGCCGTACATATTACAGAGTTTCCAAGAGCAGAAAGTTAAAGTTGTGTTTTCAGTTGGCTGAGTCACATGCTCTTGATCTGATGAACAATGCTCACCATCACAACGAAGACCAAAGAAACTAGAAATAGAAATGGTCTGTAAACCCGTCTTGTCCATCCTTTCACCAAAGCAGGATTATTCCCTAGCATGGGCCAAATTTTGATCCCAGATACATGTGTGCATCCACAGTACTTTTCATTGTGGAGATCAACGGTTGCATGTGCTCATTTGCAGGCAAAATTTGGCTTGTGATTTCTTTTTCCAATTCTGAACCACTTTTACATTAAGTGATAGGGAAGAATAGTCTTGTGGTTAAGACACTGGACTGAAGAAATTCAGGTTCAATTCTTGGCTCTGTGTGTCCTTGGTAAATCATTTAATCTGTCCAGGCCACAGTTCTCTGCAAACTGAGAATACCATTTCCTTGGTCTGTCTTGCCTATTTAGGTGATTTCTCTTACTGTGTGTTTACACAGCATGTAGCACAATGGAGCTCTGGTCTTGGTTGGGGTCACTTCATTAATATAAGTAATGTTGTTTCCACTTTTCCCTTGGGAGACTATTCTGCTGTCTGAAATTCATACAGCTCAACATTTGGAAATCTTCCTCAAATTCAGCCTATTTAGTAAGTTTCATCCCATAACCTCCAGCAATATTTTTGTGAACAACCCTAAAAGATTCTTCTGCTTCCTTGGTGCTTACTAGAGCAGGGAGAAATTGATAAAAACAAACAAAAAAAAAAGTGTTGATGAAAATTTGTGGAGAATCTTCACCACTGTGTTTCAAAGAGATCCACATCCTCCAAAATAATGACATTTGTAAAAGATCACCCATCATGGAACATGCACAGAGTAAGCAGTGTAAGGACCTACAGGGAGACTGCCAAGCTCTGGCAGTGCGTTTGGACATTTGTTCAGGGTATGTATTTTGTGGAGAACAGGGTAGGGGATCAGCGGTCTCAAGTATTTTTTGAAAATAACAAGGAAATAGTTTTGCAAGCCATTTTGAATGTGATGTTTTGTTCCACGCACAGTCTGTTTCCAGTTTCTCCTTTTCTGCTCCACTAATAGTGCTGAATGCTAATAATCTCCCTAGCGCTGCTCGAGGCAACCATGGTTCACAAATTTCAATATAGCTAATTCAGATGATAACAAAGGGCTCAGCCAAAATGGACAGTTCATACCTTCCTTAGTAACCAAGACTGACTCTGTATTTGCACTTTGCACTTGACCCTGCAGCGAACTCCTCGTGGGTAGATCCTCGCACCAGCATGCGCACCAATGGCCTTAATGGATTTCTGGGCGGAAGCAGAATGGAACTCGTTACAGAAGCAGGGCCCAATTCAGCCATTTGTACTTCCAAAGGCTGAATACTTGCAGAATAGCTGTACTGTCTGTGGTCAAATAATTAGTACTATCTATGGCACAACCAGGCTCTTAACTTGCATACACCCTGGTTTTTAATGAGTAAAAGAACAAAACTCAGATTGATTCTTTTCTTTAACTTTGCAGAGATGAAATTGACATAGTAACATTTTGCAGTTTGTGGGTGGGGTTTTAATAACAAAAGTCATACTAAGATTTTCTTATCTGAGGCATTTTCAGGAAATTGCAGTGGACACCAAAGATCATAGTGTTCAAAGGAAACCATTTTATATTAAAGTTTCTTTCCATCACACATTTTACCTCATAAATTCCTCAAATAGTAACATGGGCTAGATGAAAACCAAAAGAGATGAAAATAAGCACTTTTTTTGTATTTAGGGGGCATCTAAAGGATGAGTTACTTTTTATTGAAACCACTGTTTGGGTATGAGATTGTTTGTACTTTATAAATCCAACTCATGTAAAGCTAAGATACCCTGAAGCATTTGTAGACTGAAGAAGATTTGTGTCTGATCCTTCAGTTAAATAAGCAGAAACAACGAGTCTGAATCTTTCCTCCCTTCCTCCAGTTTTACACCAGTATAATTCCACTAACTACAGTTAGGATACTCCTGATGTACATTCATATGAGATGGGAATCAGACTTTGTCTTATTAGTTCATTGTTCCCTGGCTCCTTTCCCCTTATTTTATTTTTGCCTCTAGATATTTTCTCCCTCTAGCCTTTCACACTGTTGCTAATTTTACTTGTCAAATCTTGATTTATGTTTTTCTCCATCCATGAAATAGTCTCTGTTCCTCTGTTCCTCCTATCCAACATTAAGCTTGTATGGTCAATGTTTCTGAGCTGAAAAGATCAGTCAACAGGAGAGTTTGCTTCTCTGTACATTTATTATGCTTTGGCACCAGTGTCAGTTGTGCATCTGCTTAACCAAATACAGCTAAGGCAAACTTTAGCATGGAGGAGAGGATGCCTATTTTAATTAAAGCTACACGCTTTTTTTCCTGAATCCAAATATTAACGTCTTTATTCAATGTAGTATAACAACAACAGTGTACTAATTATTGTAGATCTGTAGACATGACAAGTTTCCGCACCTCAAACCGAATTCTGACTCCTCTCTTTTCCAGATTTATTTGAAGGTGAAATGAAAAATTACAGTAGGCACACTTGAAAAATTCATTCCATGTGAAGAAATATTGCCAGCTTCAGCAATATTCCTTATAGCTAATGTGGGGAATACTGCTGGAATATATTCCTTACAGTTAATGTGGGGAATACTGCTGGAATGCTGCTCATGATTCTAGAATGTCATTTTCAAGCATGCCTGCTGTATTTCATGAAGATGAATGGGTAAAGTAAACAGGATGCAATTTAACACTCCATCTGTAATAGAACACATGCCTAGATTTAGGCTGGGATTTTCAGTGGGGCCAAGAGAATTAGGTACCCAATTCACATTGAAAGTCAATGGAAACCCCAGCCTTAATTGACAAATTAAGGTTCTGGTCCTACAACTTATGGCACGTGACTGAAATGCTGCATCAACATGGAGCTCGTTGACTTCAGTCAATGGGGCTTGACATGAGCATAGCAGTCTTCCCGCAAACTGTCAATTGTAGGATCAGGGCCTTTGTCACTTCAGGCTGAAAATTGGCTCCATATTTATGTATGTGCCAAGTTCAGGTACCAAGTCAGTAACAACTGACACCATTAGTAACATCTAACAGTGCCATGAAAACAGCTCTGCACTGCTTAAGTGCTAGTGCACATGCAAGCCAAGATGTGTATTGCAGGCCTCACTCAGGAACCAAAATGTAGGCTTTAAGCTTAGACCCATAAAAAGCATCTAAGCACTGGGGGTTGTACACATGGAATTGCATCACTTAGGTGAACCTGTTTGCAAATAATCATAGTAATTATGAACAACAAGAACGACAGCAACATTTCTACACAAGGCTCAGGAGCTCCAGAAGGTTAACCAAAATGCTATGAGAATGAGCACTGAAAGAGCAGAGCAAACTGATATATCTTAGCATATTACTGAGTTTTGGAGACATTCATGATGAGAGCACCACCATAACCACCATGAAGTTTCTATTGGTGAAAATAGATATTGAAATATTCTTAGGTAGGTGTAAACACAGGAAACATACAGTTAAGAGGATTTTCAAAGAGGCCTAAAATGATCCTTTAACCTATTTTTTTGATAGATTAAAAAAGTATTAAGCCAATGAGATGTGTCCAGCATTTGAATACTGTGGGCTGTAATCTGTTTTCATTTATATTGGTGTATATCCAGATTCTCCCCTGAAGTCACCAGAATCATAATTTTAGTAATATTGCAGTTGGAAATGTATGTTCCTAACTCAAGTACAATTGAAGGGCTGAGGGGGATGAAGAATATTAAAGATAGAAAAAGTGGACATAGTAGAGTACAAATATTTAAATAGGACAATGCCACACAAAGCTTCGAGCACCATTCTATATGCTGAGTTTAGATGAAGCTAACACTTTTCCATTCTGCTTCTCTCATTCTTATTTTTAACAACTTATTACATTTTAATTAGCACAGCTGCTCTGTTCTACTTCCAAGCAAAATGTGCTAAAAGCATATATAGATGGTATGTCATTTATTAATGAAATATGATCCCTCATTATGTAAGGGAACATTTGAGTCCCACAGTTTTGTACCATGACACTTTGTTACCTTACATTTTGGATATCTGTAAGTTCATTAAAAGGTATTCTTTCCTAAATCACCTTTTCTAACTCTTAATAACAGGTGAGCTAGACTATCTGTTCTGACTGAAGAGATAACGACCCAAAAATGTCTTCTCTAACACAGCAATCCAGTGCTTCTACTTTTGAAAAATTGTATTTGTTGACAGGGGCAGTGAAAGGAGAGTAACAAACAAGCAAGTAGTAAAATACAAAATTGTACAGAACTGACTATGAAACAAAAGTCCAAAAAAATGCAAAAACTATTCCCACAGGACTTGAATCAAAACACATTAAAGGCAATGGGAGTTTTTCCACTAACCTCAATAGGCCCATTGAAAGGGGAAAATAATAAGCACCACAAATTCTAATTAGGGATCAAAGATTGATAAGATTGATTGCATTAGACTGTCTAAGAATAAATAGTGGTTCCCAAATATTAAGAGTGTGAAAAAATTTTAGGGCAGTACCACTTCTTCCCTGCAAGGATGTGCCATATCAGATGGAAGCAGACAGACAACCATAGAAGGAACATAAAGATTGTGACACTGGGCAGGAATTGAAATTAACTCAGCTTTCAAATGAAAAGATGGATTTTTCTAGGGGGAACATATCACTAGCAGACCCCAACAGGACTATGGAGTTTCCCATACAACCAACAATACCCACACTCAAACTAGGTTGTAATTTGTCCCTTTCCCAAATATTTATAGAAATGTACATGCCATCATGTAGGTTCTGAAAGAACTTACAGCAGAATTGTATTGCCAAGATGTATCAGAATCAGTTTGGTCCATTCTACATAATCTGTATGTGGTTAAGTAGCTTCTGTGCTAAGGCTGATATTGGATATTCAGATTAGTGAGTTTAAAAATATGCCTTCGGACTTTCTCCCAAAAAAATTTAGAGTGAAGACCAGCAGAATTGAAATCTTCCACCCCTAGTTGTCTATATTTTGTAAGTATCTCACAAACCCAAGAATGTGTGTTAATTATTTTTGTGTGTCCCTAGTATTTTGGAAGGAAGAGATGGGTGATATACTTGGGACATTTCCTGAACACAAGATACAGGGATCGCCATCATAAACTCCTGCCCATCCATCCTTCTCTCTTCCTCTCCCTCCAGAAGAACATAAGATTGGCCATAATGGGTCAGACCAATGGTCCATCTTCTGTCTTCTGCCAGATGCTTCAGAGAAAGTGAACAGAACAGGGCAATATATTGAGTGATCCTTCCCCGGCTGTTCAGTTCCAGCATCTAGCAGTCAGAGGTTTAGGGACATCCCTAGCATGGGGTTGCATCCCTGACCATCTTGGCTAACAGTTATTAATGGACCCATCCTCCTGTACACACACTTTTTAACCTAACCAAAACAAAGTATACAGTGAAGTCAAAAATAGATGGGTCAGCAGGGCTCCGGCTGAAATGCACTGACTCAGAGCGAGTGTTGGCTCAGCCGGACTGTAGTTGGTTTCCCTGGATTGCTTCCTCCCATCCTCTTCCTAGAATACCTGGGGCCAGTCGTCTCGCTCAGGGTCGCTGGGGTAGCCAGTGAGCAGGAGTCCCATGAGTCCTTCACCATCTACTGGCTACAAGTCCGGAAACAGTTTGGGGACCTTCTGGCTCACCAGGGGCTGGTAGCTTGGGCAGGTCCTCAGGGTCCCATGCCATAGGTAGATCCAGCAGCTCCTCCTCTGGGTTGTAGGATCCAGGGGCTCCTTCAGCTTGTCTGTTTCAGGCAGCTCCTCCCAGTTCTCAGGGCCCCATGCCGTGGGAAGATCTGGCAGCTTCTCCTCTGGGCAGAAGTCAGGTGTGGTTGTATGCTTGAGCACCAAGGGAGAGGAGTCCTGCTCTCTCAGTTGCTGGCCCCTGACTGAGCGGGCAGGCCTGGGTTTTATAGGCCTAGCCCCCGCTACCTCCTTCCGGTCAGATGCTGCCTTCCTAGGTTCCAACCCCCCGGAGGGGTTTGGCTCTCCCTGAGTGTCAGTCTCCAAGGGAGGCCATACCTCCCAGCTACAAGGTGCCTAATTATGGAAATTCTGAGCTTTGCCCATCTGTGCCTCAGTTTCCTATCTCTAAAATGGGGGTGTGAGACAGTCCTGGCCAGATAAAATACTTCTTTTCCTGTAGAAGAATCTTTGCTCTGCTGGATAAATTCAATTGAATAACACTAAGTCCCTTTTTGAAAAGGGGACTGCTTTCTTTCTAGACAGGTTGTATTCTAAGTGAAAGGAATGGTATATACATAACTACTTGCCTGGCAACAATATTGTTGAGTATTTTGAAGATGTAGTATTCTCTACAAATGCTAAATACTATTTCTAATACTATAAGCATCAGTGAAAGTTGCGACTAGATGGATAATACCAAATTTCTGCAAGAGTTGTTATTTATGCGAAAGAAATTCTGTTTTCTACTCCCAGATCTGTTGTCACAGTGATTAAAACTCCATGTTTCCTAAACAATTAACAGAGTCTATTAAACCTCATTTTATTACTTTGAATGGTTTGAGATGGTACAATAACCTAACTTACAAGCAAGAGGGAATTTACATATCTTTCAGGAAATGGATGTAAACTGAACTACATGGTGTATAAGGCCAAATCCTAGAGCTTTCTTGGTTTGTTTTGCATTTGATTTTCTTTGTGACAGTACAAACAAAATTCAGAAGTGATAAGCTGAGATTATATATAAACTAGAGAGAGAGCAAGAAAGAAACACCTCACCACACTACCAAGCAATTCACTTAAACGGAACATACACTTATCACTCAGCTTTTCTGATACATTTAATGAGCTATCAACCCAAATGTTTGTTTTCTCCAACCAGTGCTGGGGGAAATTTTAATATATGTTTCAATTTCTGAATGGGTTTTATGTTGAAATGTAAATTCAATTTTGTGCGTTTGAAAGATTTTCTTTCTAGTATTTAAAAATGGAATATATGACCCATAATTCATTTAAATTTCATATGTAATTAGTAGCTGGCAACTAAAACAAATTAGGTGCTTGATAAACATACACAATTATATTTTCAAAGCAGTTGTATTTATGCTTGGAAGAAAGGACAGTTTTATGAATGTGTAATCAAGGATGTAAAATTGGAAAGAAAACAAAATAGAGCAGAGTTAATTTTGGTAGTAGCAACAAAATTAACACTATGCCAAGCACCCTGCGCATGCACTGCCCTGATAAACTTGTTGTTGGCAAAGGTTCACACTGAGAAGAGCCTGGTAATCCTTTTTCTGTCTCTGTCCTCTTTTATTACTCCTTTGAGAAAATGTTGTTTATAAAATAAAGATCTGCACAAGTGAAGATAACAGACTCCCCATTTCTTCTGTAACCTGTTTAATAGCTAGCAAACTGGAAATATATAGCTCTTCCTTTTTATTTTTTTTCTTCCTCTGCATATTTGGGTACAGGTGTCTTCTGCAAAAAAGTGATTACAAAACATTCATGAGCACATGCCTCCAAACTAAAGATGAAACAGAACAGAAAAGTTTGTTTGAAATACAAGTGAAGCCACAGCAGCTGGCAGGGTCCAGAAATAGTACAAGCTGAAAATGAATGGCATTGGGAAGTTATGCTCCCAAACATTGGTGATGATGGGAACTAGTGCAAGTGAGCGGATCATTTATGCAGGTAGAGTAGGCAAAAAGGGAAGTAACCTAGGGAGGGACAAGAGGAGAGTGCTGGGAAAAAAGAAAGGGAAAAATCAGCTTAAGAGAGGTGAGAGACTGACAGAAGTTGAGGTACCAGGAATACAAGGATCTAACAACAGAAAGGAAGTAATATGTAGGAACAGTGTCTTTTTGCAGAGCAAAGCAATCTTAGAGAGGCATGGGGCAAAACAACCAATCATCTAGAGGCAGAGAAGGAAGAATGACCAGCTGCCAAGGACCAGAATCATCACAAAGGGATCAAACACACGAAAATTATCTAGCCAGCTAGGAGAGCCAAAAATCTGGCAATTTTAATTTTTCTTGATATCTTATGGAAAATCTTTCCTAAAGAGAAAAAAATATTTCTATTGCATTTTATAATGTGAAAGGGGATCCTTAGGGAAAAAAGGCTATGTGCAAACAGGAATGTGTGATGGCTGGCATCTTTGAGTATTTTGCAAGAGAAAATTGGTGGCATCAAAAGCAGGTTTTACACCTGATTCAATTCATCTGAGGTCAGTGGTATAGGACCAGGGAGGAATCCATAGTTCAGAGTCAAAACACTGACATGTAAATTTCTTACTGTGAATATCTGATGAATTACAAGACACAAGGAGTCACAGAACACAGGGTAAAATGCATTTTTAGAAGGGTATTTTCCCTGTTGCCGAGGCAGTTTTCACTCACAAAACGTAATCCTATTTTTTTGCCCTTTAATTCAACTGTGGTTGTAATCTGAGTTGCTGCACCTCCCACTATCTGTTCCCAAGTTTTAACTGCCCAGTTGCTCAGATTTTCACCTACAATTTAGCCCCCTTAAAAATATAAGTCTTCGTACTGTAGACAGCTAGCAGTACTATCTTGTAGTTAAGGTTGCCTAGGATTTTCCATTACAAAACCTTGTTTTCCATTACTTGTAACTTTGCCAATCTTTGGTGATTTGGGCTGAAGTGTTGCCATGCTGGGTTGCCTGCCTCAGGTTGAATTTTTTGGGAAGTTTCCACAAAAGCCATTCAGCCATTTCTGAGAACAAGATTAGGGAAAAATAGGTGAATTTGTCTGTGTTAAAATAATTCTTACAACCATTTAGTTGAGACACTGGAATGCTTCCATGCTTTAGAGCAAGGGCTTAAAATTTCACGAGGAATGGGGCTGCTCTCAGGGCCTTTAGCTCTCACCCTGAAAACCAAGTCTGGCCAAAGACATAAGCCTCCATAAAACCATAGTTCACACATGATCAGTGATGTGTTAGAGTTTGGCAAATAAATTCTCAGGTGATTGATTATCCCTTAATCTGGCATTTCCTAACATTTTGAACCTTAATGTTCTTTCAATGTAGTTTGTTTGATGTTAGATCATTTAGAAGCTTAGGCGTCAAACACAAAAACCACAGGTCAGCCCATTTCTGCTGTTTTTAGAAACTTCTAGTTGTATATTTAAATATCTGTCAGTATGTGATTGTTTTGGGAAAGCCAGCAACTTCGCCTTCCTGAAAGATTGTCACAGATGATTCAGATGAGCCACTTGTGACAGCCACTTAGCAAAAGCTTTTACTATGAGTCACACAATGATGATTCATTCAGTTTTTGATCATTTCTTTATTTAATTTCCTCATGTGAAATAGTTTAAAAATTTGTTTGAATAGACAGCTTGCTGTTGCAAAGCTCTCTTTCTGCGTTAGTCAAAAAACAGAGATATGGTAAGCAAGCTTTAATCCATGTCCAGAATGTGAAGCACCCTAAACTAAACAAATTCGGAGCAGTGACATCAGCTAGAAAATGAAATGTGAAGTGCTAGAAGAAGCAGCAATGTTTTGCGAGGCTACAAAAAATAATATCAGTCAATCACAGCCACCTTTTTTAATTCACTGCCCTCAGATATAATGGGTCAAATGAATATCTGGTGGCACTCCAATGAAGTGAGTGATTCCACAAAATTTTGTTATTTGCATCAGCAGATGAGTAGTTGTGGTATACTCAAAACACATATCTTGGGATTTTATCCAAACATCTACCGATAAGATAGATGGCTATATTCAAGTATTATTAACAGAGCAAAAAGAGTCTTGGGAATGAGCATCCTGATATGAAATCTCATCGCTCTCAGATTCTATACTTGTTTTCCATGGAGGAGAAGCTATGTTATTCCCAGTGAAGAGAAGCAATTATTACAGAAGTGTGGTATAATTATGTCTTTCCACAAACCAGACTGAGGTAAATTCACATCTACCAGTGATGCTAGTCTCAATATGGTTATGTCATCTTCTCTCACAAATGTCTCCATATCTTTCTTCTTCCACGCTCTCCGTGAGGTTTGGGAGGTCCTTCCATAATCTATGCTTCAAGCTTCCACACTTTCCCCATCCAAATCACCAGGGAAATGAGACAGGAGGGCAAGTACATCTTGCTCCCCTCTGGAAAATATTCCAGAGATTTGGGGGAACAGAGTAGAGCCATCTTGCAGGATTCCCAAAGACTGAAGATGAGGGGGATGGATCCAGTTGTTTGCCCTCTAGCAAGATCCCCCATAAGATAGCAGCAAAAGAGATAGGGCAGCCTAAGACAGCAGGTTTGCCACAATTGAGATGTGATAATTTCACCCAAGCTTCAACTTTGAACTTGAATAACCCTTCACTAACACTCAGCCCTATGTGAACCAACACAAAGATGTTCACAGAACCCTCTAGAAACCTAAAGCAGACATATAATTATCACTGTCCATCAAAGATTGGAGTCAACAGTATGGACTGATAGAATTCTGCTAAATAGAAAGGTGCTAAACAGACAGCCCTTGCATTGAGGGAGAAAATGAAATTACTACAGTAGATTCAAACAATATCAGGAATATGACACCATCAAACACTTAAACTAAGGAAATAAAATTTAAAAAACCACCACCCAAATCTGAAAATATCTCCTCATCCAATTACCTTTTTGCCCAGGTGTTATATGGTTCTTAAAACAGCTGGTGATGTTACATATAGGAAATAATGTGCTGTGCAGTACTTTAGCCCATAGGATGAGTTAATGATCGTTTTTCAGTAACACTGAATTTGTACTCGCAGCTTGATGCCAGACACTTCCAGTTATAGGCATCTGTGTATTTTGAAGAAGTTAGCTCTAGTTCTGATTCAATTACCCAGAAAACAAAGTATTCTTGCTCTTAAATGCCATTCATTGTAAACTAAATAAACCAGATGTGCAGCAGGCAATGACATGCAGATTTGTATAGCAAATCTTTCAGAATGAACATCTCATACTAGCTTTACCAGGCGAAAATCTCACTTTTCCATTATACACAAACTAGTGTATTGTATTTGTCATGTGGTATGTTTAGTAAAGCAGGTATCACACACAGAAGTAAAGCGTCATATATTTGTGTAGTGAACCTGTTAGAAATATGAGAAATTCTGGAGTAAATTTTCTTTTCAGGTATAGCTGTGCTATTCACTGACCTCACTGGATACAGGTGGACATAAATTCCCACAGAATTTTACCTTTTATTCCACAGAAATTTGGACTTCAACTGTTCTGTAACATGTAGCTAAGAATTTAGAGTTTTTCTCATCATTCCTATAGTGGTTGAACTCTGGGCTTTGGTAACACTTTCTCAGACTTTCTTAGTAAGAACAAAGTCATGCCTGAATCCCATGCCTATTTATGAAAAATGGATTATATCCATAATTTAAGACTGACTAAACTGATGATTTACTAAGAATGGATAGTGACACATGCCAGAAAGCTCTCCACAGCCATGTACCTGTACTCAGCAATCCCATAATAGCTACTGAAGGAAAACACACTTATTGCAAAAATATTACTGTTAAAGACTAGTTTCTGCCTTTAGCACCTTGTTCTTACCCAAGCCTGTTGATCCATAATACTATTTACATTAATGGAGATCCAAGTGACCTTCTTTGCTATCTACAATACCCGTACTAATGGCCTCAGCAAAAGGAGAAAAATATGGAATATATATTAAAATATTTTTCCTGACTGTAAGAACAACTGGGAAGTAAAGAGATGAGATGTTTGAACATCTGGATAAGATGCTAGTGGAACATGATATATGGAGGAGTCCTACAAAACAAAGGGAAAGACTGAATGGCTTCTCTGACCCTATGACATAAGACTTCTCTGATTATGCCTTCCCTAGTCAGAGGCAGAACTAACACACACACACACACACACCCTTTCCTGACACCACCCTCCCCTGCCCCCAAGGACTGCTCACCTTCCACTAAAACACAGCTATTGCTAGAGCCATTGAATGGCAGCAACACTATGAAAAAAACATATAAAGGAGGGGAAGGGAATTTGTCCATTTGAAACTGCACACAGAATTCACAAAAGCAGAATAGTGGAAGCTGAATGGTGCATTAGTTTAGAGCTTTGACTGTTCAGCCTGGATGTAGCTCTGAGAACTTATTTTAGTCCATGGTGAGTATTTCTCTACATCACTACTGCTGCAGAATTAGGATCTGATTCTAGAAGTACTAACGAACTCCCATTGACTTCAAAGGGAGCTTTGGCTAACTAAGGACTTGCAAAATCAGGTCCTTTATAATAATTTGCAGTTTCTGCTGAGGAAAGGTCCAAGACTGAATGTCAAGCCCAGGATGAACTGCATTGGGGATGTCAAGCCCAGGATGAGTTGCATGGGGCATCGTCAAAATGTCAGCTACATTACACATCTCTAAAATGTGTTATTAATCTTTCCTTTTCATGAACACTAATTTCACATAAAATTGCTTTTTTTTTTCCATAAAGAAGTTAATATGTAGCTCACCTTCTTAGCCTATACTACAAGAGGACCTATAATCCAGTATTTATAACTAGAACTAATAACTATATACTGTAATTAAATGCATATACTTCTAATTTTGGCCATTATACAAAGGTAGTTACTAGTTAATAGCTCCAAATATTATACCCAGACTGAGGAGATCAACTGAACTTTGGCCACATTAAAGGTTTCTTGGAAGGCCCCGCAAGTAGTTTCCTACCTGGCCTATTGCCAGATCAGTAACCACCACCACCTTGCAACAGCTACATTTTATTAGAGAGGTCTAAAAATCAAGGTGATTAGACAACTTCAGGAAAGCGTCCAATTCCAAGAGAGATGGAAAAAGGAGCAGCACCTGCCATTTCAGCACGTTCACGGGAATATGCAGGAGAGTGCTGAGTATCACGTATTTCATTCTGGACCGTCGAGCATCATCGTGTACATATAGATATGGGTCTTCCCTATCACTGTCCATTACGATTTATATTCATATTACAATGGCATCTCCAGCCGAGTGAGACTAGGGTCCCACTGAGCTAAGCGCTCTGCTTGTGCACAATAGGAGATCGTTCCTGCTCCAAATAATTTAGGGCATGTCTACCCTGCTGCTGGGCGCATGCCAGGGTAGGTAGACTTTTGCTAGCTGTTCTTGAGCTAGCACACTGAAACTGTCAGTGGGAACGTTGTGGCTTAGGCTAGCCGTCCAAGCCCAAGCCAGCCTGACTCCCAGTCCACTGCCCTATCCCTACACCAACCAGTCCCAAACCCTAGATTTCCCATGTAGAATTCAAGACTTTTCTGTCTCAGATGTGTATGTGTTTGTGGATTCCCAGATTTTTTTGATCACATGTAGCAAAATCTCTTACATCTCTGTGTATTACTATATGCCGGTTTTCCTGCTCCTCTCTCATTTCCCCCTTTGTGTGTGTGTGTATTTTATTTTTGTAGCCTCTTCTGAATATTCTTTGCATTCCAGGAGTCAACAACACACATTCTTCCTTATGAAGTGTACTCTTAACTTATCAGGGACACTAATTAAGTTCAATATGATAGTGAGGATAGATTAACATTGCCAAGGTTAATAATCAAATCATCTATGGTAAAATATATTTAAAGTCAAATTGATTATGTTAATAATCAAATTTAACAATGCAAATGACTTTATAAGTGCATTTGCTCCTGGTCGGAGGGGTTCTGTACTTCGTTGGCAGAATGGTATCTATGTCCTTTTACATAACTAATATTTGGAAAATATTTCCTGGAGCTTATTGCTTGGTATCAGCACCATGTGGAGTTAATAAAGGTTATTTGTAATATGATTAAGTCATTTTAAATACTGTTTTGTGGAACGGAGATACACTATGACAACATTTGAGTGGGTCTGATGAATCATCCACATTTTGACTACACAAAAGCAGGCCTGCATAACAAAGTGGGAGGCAGCAGTCTCATTGGAAATGCAGTCACATACTGCCACCCTGATTGAAAATACAGTCACACGCCATTATGTTACTTTTATACAATATGATAGCCACTTATTCTTAGCAAGCGTCACGTTGTATGCAAGTGGAATACTGTATGGCATGTGCCTCTTGTGCTATTTCAGACAAACGCAGAACAAAAATCCAAGTAGTATCTTTATAAACAGCATATTTAGACAGCAGGGTATTATATTAAGATTTATAAATGATCTAGGCTACCTTGTTGCCTTACAATAGTAATAACTGGAGACATGTTGTTCAATAATACTAATTTTTACTTGCAAATAAACAGCAAAAAGTTCAATTATTTCAGTTCTTCAGTCAATCTTTTTTTTTAAAAAAAAATAGCTGTGCTTTTGCTCTGCGTGCAATCTCCACTGCCCGCCCCCTCAAAAAAAGAAGCTTAACCATAGTGGAATGATTGAAGAACATTCTGTCAGATTACATCATGTCATAGGAAACAATTTAACTGAAGACAAAATACTCAAACAAGACTCGGGACGCACTTATCACCATTAAAATAAAGACCGTATTTCATAAAAGCAAACACCAGCTGCTTGCAAAACAATACTAGTGCCTAATTTGCTGGAGTCGTGGCTAGTAATGTTGAAGAAATATACAGTAGGAGAAATATGCAGTGGGAGGAAATCAGATTCCCAGGAAAGCCATCACACACAAACAGAATTTTTGTCTCTTAAGCACTTCAGTGCAATACTTACCATCGCTCTCTAGTCTTCCAACTCCAGCAAAGAATTATAGACCTGATGCTATATTAAGGTTACTAGAGTTACAACTACTTATGACAGGTCTCAGTTTGCACCGTTTCAGCATCCATGCCATGAGGATATGATCAATAAATTGACATAACACCACCTCCACTCTGTCTTTTCACTAGGAGGACCCTGAGAGCTTAACGTTGCTTTAGGCTAATCAGCAAAACTAGTGATTTGTTTTTTAGAGTCAAAATCTGCCCTCAATTACCTTAACCTACCACAAAGTCACATTGAAGCCTATGGGGTTGCTTGAGTGCAACTGAGAACAGAACATAGATCAGAAAAGAGTAAAATATACCTGTGGGGGTCTGTTAAAATGTATATTGGGCTGTCTTGGGGTGATGGCCCCTCATGGTCCTGCGAACGTATTGCAATCAGGGCCCTCTCCAGTTCTTTTAATCGGTTACTCAGGATAAATTGGTTTCCGACATGTACCCCTTTCTTTCGTGGGGTCTGATTTATTAAGTCTTTCTATTAAGTTTAACCCACTTTCATTAGCTGCCCCAGGTCACCCCAGTCTGGGTCCATATAGGTTAGGGCCTGGTCAGCTCCCTCAAAACTGGAGGCCCCTGCTCTCCTTAGAGCTGGGCTGTAAGTCAGCCAGCCTCTCCTTCTGCTGGTCCCTTCTCCCCAGTTATTCCTCATGCTCAAAGGGTTCAGCAAGCCAGCCTTCTCCTGAAAGCAGCTGCCCTGCTATGTGGGAGGAGATAGCATTTATGTTGGTCTACTACTCCCAGTTCATCCTCAGTTGTTTGGATGAGAGGGGACATTTGCCCTGCCCTCTCTGCAATGCTCCTGTCCCAAGGCTCTGAACAACACAGTGACAGGATTGCCTCCCAAGCACCAGTAATTTCCAGGACCATTTCCTCTCTATTAATATCTCCTAAGTCCACATTTTACATATAAACTTTTCAAAATCCTAAAGGACCACAGCACATGATGGGGGTGGACTGGTCACTAAGCCCCATTCCACATAAGGGAGCTGACTACCCCATGACATGAGCACATTACATATTTAATCATATGCCATGTTTCCAGGGGTAGCCATAGTGAAATCAATGAACCAGCAGCAGTCAGGAGTGTTTCAGCATGAATAAATGCTCTAAATGGTAAATTCACATAGGCCAGTTGGGTGGCAGAAATGTTCAAATGTCCATATAAGTTGATGAAAAATGAAGAATGAACAAAAGTCCATTATTTCCAATGGTCGAGAAATATATAAAAGAATCTGAATGAGACCAGGATGTTACTTTGCTTAAAGTCTGAGCAATACCTGCACCACTACCGACGAGCTTCTAAGGAGACATCAGATGTGACCCCACCGGACTATTCGAAGCCTATCAACCATTTATATTTTGCTATCTGTCTTTCAGTCCAGACTAAGGGAATTCAAAAAAATAGCAGACTAATTTATTAATAGCTGCTGCAACACAAAAGGTAAATACAATAATTATGCATAAAGCAAAATTTACTGAAACAGAAATTTGATAACTCTTGACTGTAACAGACAAAGATATAACAAGATCCCATGACTGGAAGTTGAAGCTGGACATACTCAGACTGGAAATAAGGTGCAATGAGAGCAGTTAACCATGGGAACAATTGACCAAGACTTGTGGTAGATTCTCCGTCACCGGAAATTTTTAAGTCAAGATTGGTTTTTTTTCCTAAAAGATATGTTTCAAACGAATTAATTCAGGGAAGTTCTCTGGCCTGTGTTATACCAGAGGTCAGACTAGATGATCACAGTGGCCATGGAAGCTGAACAGAGGTTGAAGAGTTCTCTCCCACATACATAAACAGGAGTCTCACACATTTTAAGCTTCTTAACTGAAAAAAATATTATTACAGTAGAAGAACATAGGAATTGCTGGATTGGATCAGACCTGATATGCATCTAGTCCAGTGTATTGGCTTCAACAATAGATACTGCAGAGAAAGTTGCATGAAACCCCATAAGTGACAATTATGGAATAACCTGCTCATGTGGTTCTACTCTAATTCCCTTCAACACATGTTTTGTAAAATGAAGCATGAGGGTTTATACTTGTATCAGCTAGAGGCCAAGTAGGATGCACCCCATTATGCTAGGCATTGTACAAACAGAAAATTATTATTTCTTCCCCCAAAGAGTTTACACAATCTACACAGAATCGTCTTTTTTTCTTTTTTGAATTCTACTTATCTCTTGGCCTAAATATAAAAGTAAAGAAATATTTTCCCTTGTTTTTCCGTTATGTGGAATGGTACTGAGTGCCTGGTTTAGTTTCCCAGCACCATTCATTGTCTTATATACCTCTATCATATCCAATTTTATTCATCTCCTTGCTAAATTAGAATCTCAGTCTTCTTCCTATCCACTTACCACTTCTGTTCTTAAAAAAATAGAACAAAAGAATGGTAAAATTGACAGTGCAGTTGTAGATGACAGGAGCTGTTATAGGACATACAATATGATATGTGCTAAATGTAGAAGTTTCAGCTTCAGGAAAACCTTTAATTCAGTGTCAGGTCACAGCAGTTTATACTCTTTGTTTTGCTTTGAGTTTTGTTTTAATGGACCCAAAAATCTCAAAGAAAAACTCAGCTGAAGTCATCAAGATTGCCTCATATAGGGTCAAAACCATGTTGTTTCCAGTGGTGTGAACCAAAAAAAAAATCAGCATTGTGCCCCTTAGCTCAGCCCAGGTTGCTCAGAACTTCATCTTAACTTCCCCAGAAAAATCCTGAACTTCAGCAAACCTGGCTCAGATTTGAGGGGTTTTCATGAAACCTTCACACAACTCTAACTCAGACAATTGACAAGAACAAAAATTGAAGCCAATGGCAGTTGAAGCTAGTGGCACCTCCAAGATTTTCTGAATACCTGGCAGGATTGCTATTAGGCAAAGTTTCACTCACTGCTAGGGGGCCTCCTCATGGCTGCTCTGGGGATTAGCTCTTCCAGGGCTGGGTCCACACTGACGGCAGCAAATTCACCACTGTCAGATTACTTACTCTGGATCGACTGAGCGGTCTGTGTAGATCCAGCTCAGTTGATCCAGCAATTGACACAGGAAAACCACCCCGGTAAGTGGCATAGCGCTGCGTCGAAGGGAGCGCTGTTCCCTTCGGTGCAGCGCCGTGTGGACGGTGCACGGAGCAGACACAGCGAAGTTGACAGGAGATACGCAAATGATTTTTGTCACTTGCATATCTCCAGTCGACTGCTGCCAAATCCCGAAGGAAAGTGTAGACCGGGCCCAGGTGTGACATCTGCTTCCTTTGTTTGCTCTTGCCATGGTTGCTCTCTGGGACTCAGCGCGCTCCTTTGTGACTTGGCCCTCTGGCCAGGTCACTACATACATTTTCCTTTCTGGGATAGCAAAGTCTCTCCAGACTAAGTCTGCCCCTTTCCAGGCCATCCTCTAATCTAAGACTACACCACTCTCCCAGTGGTGAGTAGGGGACCCCAAGCCTGCCCACTACTCCAGGTTCCAGCACAGTGACCTTCTATCGAGCAACTACAGTCTGCATGTTCCCAGACACTGTTGCTATTTCCCTGTACTCCTTCCGTCCTCTCTCTCAGTGTCCTGGCCCACCCAGGGGGATCCCACTCAAGCTCACAACTCTCAGGGAGTAACTGCAGCCTCCCTTCCCTGCAGCACTTTCTGTCCTTAGCTTTCTCGCTTTGTTCCAACCCAGCCAACATCTGCTCAGCTGAGTTTCCTCTTCCATTAGGGCTTGTCTACCTGGCCTAAATCTCCCCCAGGGCAACCTACTAGGTTGATTAGCCCCTTCTCAGCTACCTTAACCCCTTCAAGTGAGGAGTGGTGTGAACACCCCATCACAGGCAGTAATGTGGTACTGGCATGTGAGCTGAATATTTCTAATTAACAAATAAGACACTTTGTGAGAAACCCTGTACCTACTGAAGTCAGTGAAAGTTTTGCCATGTCCTTTACCTGAAAGTCATTATGTTTGTTAAGGAATAAAATAACCCTTTAATTTCTTATTAATATTTTTTTAATCTGTGTCTTAAATAAAAGAACACATTACAAAAACAATATGCAATTTGGAGGACCACCCCTGCTATCTTAGGCAAGGAAATGTAGCCTTAAATATGGTTTCTAAAGTATTTCTCCTTATGTTCAGTAACCAGCAAATAATAATGACATTTTACATCAGCTTTTAACATAATTAGGGAAATAGAGAGAGGCACAAAAGGCAAAGTGATTTAATGCCTTGTCCATCTCCACTGAATTCAATCAGAGTTTTTCCACTGAATTCAGTGGAATTGGATCAGATCTTTGCGTGTGCATGCTCCCTCTCTCGTATTTTATATATAGGTATATATGGATATATGAAAGCAGTAAGTTCAGTATACTAGTAAACTGCCACTTTTTCTATAGGATTGACAATTCACCTATCAGCTGAGGTACACACAGGAAATAGACTTTCCCAATTCCCTTGTTGGCTCTCAATTTAGAGAAATAATCTGAGGTTGTTTGAATTAATGATTCTAGATCCATGAATATGACTAGCCACCTTGTTAAACTTTAACGCACATCCTGTCTGTAAGGCTGTTTTTGGAAGGGGTCCACAGCTGTCTGTCTTTTCTCCAATGGGCCACATGTCCCCCTTCAAACGGTTGAACTTACTGAGTCAAATTTTCTGCTGATGTGTGTCAGTGAAACTCCACTGAGGTCAAGTGAACTGTGCCCATTTACTCCAGCACAGAATTTGATCCATTAGGTTTTCAATCAATCAGTCATTCACTGAGAAAAGTGACAAATACTGTAAGAAAAGAGTAGAAACTCCTACACTGATTTGCTCTTCAAATTTCAGGTATTTTAGATACTTCAAGGCACTGATTATATAAACATCAGAACAGAAATTTATTAATAATATAGGGTTGTAGAATGCCCTTTGCATGATTTTTACATGGCTAAAGTGGATTAAAAGTATCAATATTTAATGAGTGGGTTAAAGATGCATCAACTATGATTTCCCAAGTTTTTGACACAAATGTGTACAGTCAACCAGCAATATTAGCCATCAGATTTCACTGAACCTATGACATTTGCCTTGTCTATCTTAAACTTGCCTTGTATGACTGAGATTTCTGCTGTGACAGCAGTAATCCAGGAATATAAATTACATGATATTTGACAAAACTCATCCAAGGAACAAAAAAAGCTTCCATTAAAAAAAAAATCTTCAAGTTGGCCTGACTCATAAATCTGTGGTATGCTTAATGAAATTCAATAAGCAATTTTAGGGGGAAAGAAACAAATTAAGGAACTTCTACTAGAATGACAGAAATGTCCAAATAGACATAATCCATTTTGTATTTTAATTCCAATATTGCTTGTCCTTGTCAGGGACTGACACCTCGCCTTCTGACGTTGCATTGCTGGGAACTCTTCCTCTGCATTACTAATGTAACTACGTTAAGAAAAATAGTTACAAATATAGGATTGTAAAGAAATGATATAACCCACTGTTCCTCTGTGCACATATAAAGGAAGGCAGATAAAAAGATACCATTCTTAATTATGCAAAGGACCCGCTAATGATTCATCTCCCCCTAACTCCAGAGAAAAGCAGTTAGCATGTGGCTTGCCCAGATCGATCAACAATGGCATATATAAAGTTGTACACGTGTATCACATGTTAGATTTACTACCATATCGTCTAGCCTAAGAGATTTGTTTCTGTTTTCTGGTAAGGGGGACCATTACTGTATGAGATGAAGAAAGTAGTTCATAAGCAGAAATAATCTGCATGGTGCAAGAGGCCCACTGAATCTCTCTGCATTCTTATTCTGCTCCCATTACCATGGTTCTCAAGCCTCTTTTGCACTTATTAAAAGAAAACACAAGAAGATCTCAGAATTTCTCTTCTCCTTCCCCACTCTGCTGAAAGCCATTTATTTTCGTGTTTCATTTTTGCTGTGTTTGTTGTTTTCCTTGGTTTTTCTTTCAAAGCATGATTTTGGTAGGGCTGTTGGGAAAAGGCCAAGCTGAAGAAGTAGGTTTTGCATTTTGTTCTGAAAGTGCTTTCAGGAGAGATCTGGCTGATACGTTCAACAGCTCTGGGCCAGCGGCTGAGAACCTCTATGTGCATGAGTCTCTCTGCTGACAATGGAGTGGTACATGGGTGTCATGGAAGACTACGTCTGCCCAGGATGAGGCCATCCCTCAGACGGAGAAATACCAGAACATGGTAGCAGACCCTACCTCTCCCGTTCAGTTCCGACCTCACCTTTCCCATGCTCACTCTTCTTCCTTCCACCCACCTGGCTTTCCCAAGCTTCTTAGAAAGGCACCTAACAGTCAAGCATCTTGCTCACGCACCCCTATCCTGATCCCTTCATCCAGTGCTGCGATGAGTCAGCCCATTCTGTCAGTAGTAAGGCAGCAATTTCTGTCAGTGGAAGACAGGACGCATTTCACCTGGTCGGGCTGATACACCGGCTGCTGGGTGGCAGATTGGGGGTGGGTGTAAAGAGATGGCAGCTTTGGCAGAAAACATTTGCCTTCAAAAAAGAAAAAAAATTGGGGGAAGAGGCTGGGAAAGCCTGACAGGTGGCAAATCATGAAATTTTTCATACTGACTCTTTAAATGATATAGGATACCACTGTGTAGCTTTCCCACATACACTGGTTTATAACGTGTGTGTCTATTTATAGACATAGTAGGTAGATAAGCAGATACGCATACAAGTACTATACTACTCCTGCTGTAATTACAGTTCTTCTCAATTCATTATTCCCTTTATCCCCTACTCTTTCCTTCAGGCCTTTCACTCTGCTCTCTATATCTGGAGCAGCATCTCTGTTTCTGTGGGTCAAGCAACTCCTCTCTCCTTAAAATCCACATCTTTCTACCACTGACTTCATTTGTGTGCTGTCTGCTCTGTCCCTGCTTGACAAATCTCTATTGCTATTTAAAAATATCAGCATTTTTAAGATCTGCCTGCAACGTACTATGAGTCATGTCTATTCTTTCTCCCTCATATTTCCTTTCCTTATCCCCTTTTTTGATCTAAGTTTCATTTAGACTGACAGCTCTTCTGGCCTAGAGTACATGTCATTGAAAATCTCTGTAAAGTAAAGTGCAAAGTAGCACATGTTGAGAAATAATTAAGACTGGTCATGGGTAGAGTTTGAAATAGTTATGGTTAAATTCCAACTTCCATTCTAAGTCCCCAATTTTTTTTCAAGCTGTACATATCTCAAATTTGTTTGGGGATAGTTTTCATTCTTGTTCAAATCCAAGAAGTGAATTCTTTGAAAGTTTTAATCCAGTTGGCTGGACATTTTTGTGTTCTGCATGTGTAAAAAATGCACATTCCTGCCATGTGTTCTGATCAGAAAGTGTATACAGAGACATAACAGAGATTGTTTTCGTTTTTCTTGAGACTTAAGGGGGGGGGAAATCACCTTTTATGAAAACTGGTTATGTAGTTTTAAAGTTATGAACACTTGAAGTGTGAAATTGTGAGCATATACAGTAGATTAGTTTACCAAGACTTTTGCTTGTCTTAAATGTGTTAGAGCCATTTGGAGAGCTTTAGCCTTGGATGTATTTTATAAACTATGTGATGCTTTAAACTTTGAGATGGCCAAGCCTTAGAGATTCCAGAGAACTGAGCCAAAGACAGGCTGGGTTTTGGAAGAGTCAAAACAAGTAGTTTAAAAATCCAGGGACGTAGAAGCTCCAATGGCAATTTCAAATTTATTTTTAAAAAAGAAAGAATAATCCAATTAAAAAGCAAGGGAAATAATGTCACTAAATGCAGTATTAAGAATGAGAAAGCAAGCACTCAGTCACAATACACCAAGAATTAAAAAAACAGACAAGGAAAAGCACAAGAACAGTCTCGCTCTCGCATGTTTTGATCTTCTACAGCACACAGAACCTGTAAATGCAGAGCAGTTACAATTGTAAGTGAAGATTAAATGTGGTTGTACTTAGTTTTTCTAAACCTGTTCCCCTATTCCTAGTCAAAGGAGTATAACAATGATATAGCTGGATTGTTTCTGTGCAAGCTGATGTAATAGTACCTGGTAATAATAATCAGTTGTATAATGCTTTCCATAACAAGATTTTGAAACCATTAAGTTTCCCAAGCTGCCTGTAAGATAGTGAATTACTGTCCCTCAAAGATGCGTAGCCATTTGAGCCAGCAAGTGGGCCCTACTTATGCCAAACTTCAACTTTGTCGACATTTTGCAAAGATGTCTTATCTCAAGATATACGAGCCAGGATTGTAAATTAGACCTATTCTGGTTTTGGATCTAACCTAGGCTTCGTCTACACTTAGCCAGTGATTTGGCAGTAGTCGACAGGAGTTATGCAAACTATGGAAAGTAGCTTGCGTAACTCCCGTCGACTGCTATATTTCTGTTCTGCACAGTGTCTTCACTGCACTGCGCCAACACGAACTGCGTTACTGCCAATGAAGCACTACGCCACTTGAGGAGGTCGTTTTAGTACATCGATTTCCTGATCAATTTAACGAGTCTACACTGACCGCTCAGTCGATCCAGATAAGTTGATCTGACGGTGGCGACTTTGCAGCCATCAGTGTAAACATATCCCTAGAAACAAACACACTGGGGGAGCGGACTTCTGATTCATATTCTCCTGCAGTATGAAGGAGTTTAGATTTGGGATTCTAGTACAAGGTAGAATTTTGAAGTTGACAGCATTCCATTTCACCAGAGAAATTCATTCAGTATGATGTTTGCTGTATATATGAAAAACAAAATTTTTCAGTAAAGAAATATATAATTTCCAACTGTCTCAAAGAACACTGAATCAAATAGTCTTGTTTTAAGGAGCATCAGTACTAAGGAGATCATGGAGAAAATACATAACTTTTTTAATGAGGAAATGTCTAGAATAATAACTAAACTACAGTAACTACAGACAATCCTTCACATGTGAAGTGTGGAGGGACCTATAAGAGATACTAAGAAATCTGCAGTACATTTAGACACCTTAATTTGTGAAGCTTGCAAACATAATTAAAGGAGTCCTACAAGCTCTCCAACCATAGTGGAATCTTTATTTAATGAGTCAGACTGACACATCTCTTGGAAAGTGTGAGTTTAATGTCTCCAGGCATAGTACCTAACTAATAATGTTCTATATAAAAAATAAAATAAAAAAACCCCAAACACATTACTGTTTGGCCTTTTCTCAAAAGCAAGAATTCTTTTGTTGTGTCTGGGTATCATCACAGATTGATTAACTGTTATCTAGTATGCCAATCACAATGGTATCTGATAATCCACCAACATTTCCCCAAAACCATCAAACCATGTTCTCTTACTTGCCTCATGGTGAGCTAAGAAAGAAGAAAAATTGTTCCCTCACTTTTTTACAGGAAGTTATTGTGGAAAGACATAACCACAATGTCAAAAATGCATGTTAACTCTCATATCTGCTGGATGAGAGTTCCACAAATGTGAGACAGCTGAGAGGGCCCAATCCTCTGTACTCTATGCAGCCATGTCCTGTGTCCCAGAGGAGTGCAGCTCATGTGCTAGAACACGGTCTTGGAAAGAGAGGGTTTGTTTTAGATAGTCCCTGTTCAGTCTATTAAGGATCATTATTAGGACTAGAGCTAGTCAAATAAAATTTTGAAATAAAAAAAAAAATGGGAAAAATTCTATAATTCTCACAAAACCCACTCCCCTAACACACCTTCCTTGTTTTTTTGTCCAACTATAGAGCTGGTCCAGCATCTTGTTTTAAAACAATGGGATTTTTTTTTCTCCAAAGCACACCCTCACTTTTTCAGAGGGTGAAGGAAGGAGGCAGCTCTAATATACGGATCCTATGTTGGGCCTGGAATCAGTGCAGTGTATGGAGTACTGGGATGGTGTAGTTTTGTCATGCTGTGTTTCTTAAAAAGAGAGCTCCTTCAAGTTTTACCATCTGGTGATTCTTTGTCACTCTCAGGCTGGACTACTGCAACTGCTCCATGTGAACAGCGTTGCAGTAATTGACAACTCCAGGATCACTGTGGCCAGGTCTGCAGCCAATAGAAAGAGCAAAAGATGTCTGGCCATCTGAAGACAGTAAAAGTGTTTCTGGCTACTTAAGCTTACTTGGAGCTCTAGGAGCACTGAAGAGTCCATAAAGAGACAGCCATTATTGATTAGGTTATAGTTTGGGCTAGTCCTTCTGAGCATTTTCCTCTGCCCATTAACTTCACTGACATCTAGCCCAGATTTAGTTTCAGGCAGCTCCTTTTCAGACTGGTAGTAATCTCATTCAGGCACAGAGGTGATGTTGTTGACTAAGAATAAGATGTAAGCCAGGGTAACATCTGTATACAGATGGCTTTGGAGCACATGGCATCTCTGTTAAGTCTTTGATACTTTTTTCTCCTATTTTTAGAGTCTGTAACCTTTTCCTGCAATGTCAAAGTGTCATGCATCACTATTTTTATTTGACCTGTTTAAGTAATATACCAAATCCCTCGTCTAAAGTTCACAGATGCCAACCAGCATCAGAGCAAATGACAGACAGAAATTTTACTGCACAAATTAAATATAATCAAAGGCTAAATTGTGACAACACATACTAGAAAATGCAGCTCTTCTGAAGAGCTATGTATTTTCTTAAGGTTGGACTATCCATTACAGCTTTGTACCTATAGGAATGTAACAGACAAGAACAATCTATTCAGCTGCACAACTGTAAAGAGCAATGAACTAATATAGATCAGCATGAGAAATGTCATTATATGGGCTAAAAAGCAGTGCTAATGTAATATTTACAGACTCTGGAAAAAGCTATATTAAAATATTGAGGATCTAACAGATAATGACAAAGAAGGAAATTCATAATTCCAGGACCTAAACACAATAGTTCACCACAAGAAATCTGATCGAGAGCAAAACTAACAGTGAATTGTATTGCCTTTGTCATTTGGGGCTCGATTCTGAAAGGAGATTCAGCCTGATTTTTCTGCTAACACTTTTGCAAATGTAAATAAGTGCTACTGCCGTAACTTTGGTGTCTTACTGAATAATTTGCAGGTGCAATCAGGCATATGTCCAAGGAAGATCAATTGCATCTGCATTAACCTGCGATTGCAAAATTGTAGGCTTTGACGAGGATGCAGCTGACTAACTGGAACACTGTTTCTCTCTTTTTGCTTTCTAAGTCCCCTGTTTAGTGCCGGCCCATCCAATTCTTCAGCCTCTCATTTATTTTTCTCTACTCCTTCTCAATTTAGTTATAATGACTCACAAGTGCCACGAGAGCATGCTGAGCAGCATTTGGAAAAATAAAGGGTAGCATCAAATAAAAATGATGCAAAAATATCTACTGTAAGGAAATGAACTGGTACAATGGGTTATTAGCTGTGCTGGGCCAGATGCATTCAGTGGCTTGCATTAAGGCACCTGTGACCTGATTTTAGCTTGTGTCATATCCACACGCATGCTGCACTGAGAGCTGTGCTCAGGTTGGTGAAATTCAGCTATTCTCCAAGCAGAGATTTGGAGTCGATACCATTTGTGTGTTTTAAATCATCCTGGATATAGTGGGAAAACTTTATCAAAGAGGATAGGTGTTGCACAACTTCCTAACAGTGGGCAGAGTCTGGATGAATATGATCTTTTTTCTGGAGGCTTGTTGCCCAGTTGAACCCCTTCTATAAAGATTGTCTTATCTTGGTTTCTCACTCACTTTGTCCAGGACTTTGTGAACTGCATTTTCCCCAGAGGAGTGTAGCTGCCTTGGTGGATCATGAATGCAGATATGGTACAGTGGCTGAGGTAAAGTATCTGGGTCTTGATCCACTAATGGATTTGAGGAAAAGAACCTGAACTTTGAGTTGGAAGCAGACTTGAAGCCAAAGCAGGGATCAGCATGATGTTCTCACAGAAATCTGTCCCACTGAGAAAATAGGTTCCTGCACTCTGCATAAGATGGAGCCTCTGCATTGCTTCCATCAGGGCTTGACAAAGCTCTGGCTGGGATGATTTAGTTTGGGTTGGTCCTACTTTGAGCAGGGAGTTGAACTAGATGACCTCCTGAGGTCTCTTCGAACCTTAATCTTCTATAATTCTATGATTTTCAGTGCTGGATACAGGGAGTTACAATAATCCAGCCTGGCAGTGACAAATTGCTGTATCTAGATCCTCAAGTGGGGGAAAAGATTGAAGACTCCTAGCAAGCTGGGGGAAGAGTGCTATTGCTGGAGAGGGAGGACAAAGTACTGGCTAGTTCTTTGAAGCGTTAATGGCTGTCTTGTTCTATTTGAGAGAGCGTATTTGTTCTGATTATCTTTCTCAGTGGTGGATCACTTTAATTGTGAGCTAGCAAAGGACTATGAAGAGAGAGTCCTAATAGGTATACAGATTGTCACAAAAGACAAAGTGTACACTGTGAATGAAGTATTTTACATTTTCCCACCATTATTTTCATTGGTGGCATTTATGCTAGTAAATGAACAATGATAATACATCTCCCTATTCAGTTGATAATGAACTGATCTAGCATTCAATTATATGACTTTCATTTGTGTTTCTACGACTCACATTATATATTAAAAGGACAGTTATAGGGTTTCATAATTGTGAGTTTGACATGTGTAAATGTTTTTAAAAGTTTTACTAACAATGAACATTCATTTTGTGAGCAATACATGATTAGTCTGATGTCAAAGTAGGATATTAACTTTCAGCAGCTCTTTCCCTCAGGAGATGCATCAAAGAACCTGAGCATCAGTCAAGCAGCTTCACACCTAATTTACTGTATGTTCTTTAACTAGAAAAGAGAGTGCACCCCAGTTCAAGCGGAAGGTATCGTAGTAACACAAATTAACTTTTGAGTTACACCATCAAGTTCTGCTGTACCTCAAGGTCTTAGATTTTCCTGCACACTACATCTTGCTTTGATGAAGAGCTTTGGGTAATTTATCCTAGTTTATGGTGGGTGTGCCATTGTCACTGGAAAAAAATGGCAGAATTCCAAACTGGACTAAAGTCACAGCCCGTCTGACGAATCCCTGTAATATTCTCTATTTTCATCTCCATCAACTGTCAAAGCAAGGCTGGAGAATTATTCACAGCTCCAATCGTGCTGCAGTGCAGTGGCATAGTCCATCCAGCAGCTATTGCAAATCCATGCAGTCAGTGGCAGTATGAATGTGCAACTTCCCTTTCCCTTCTCCCAGTTATATTCTGGCTCAGTGAGGAGAGTTCTACAAATTGAACCATGATCACGTTGTGTAATGGCTGAGTTTTACAACAAGAATTAGAGAGGTGAAGTCCTGATCTGAAGTTGCAAGAAAATTTGGTGGGAGAAAGAGGGAATATATAAGGGCACTAGCAAACAAAAGAGAAATTGGAAGGGAGATTATGTCCCTTATAGGCTGGAATCCTTTCGGGATGAGGTCACTGCCCAACCCAAGTCTGAGTTTTAACATGGTATTCTGCAAAATTCTGTAAGTCTGTGATAGGTCCTAATCCTGTGACTGGCCAAGTGTCATGCACTCTTAGATTTCAGGCTGTAAGTGTTACACAGATCTAGAGATCATTATTAGTCATCACTATGTACATGCTCTGAAGAAAAGAATGTGGAGAGCTCTGGAGAACATAGATACTGGTGATGAACATGGATAAATACGTCATTAATGGCGTGAGGTAGCAATGAGTGAACAGGTTAACAAATACAAGAACCTGTGAAACCTTTGCTCATTGTTAGGATAGAAACTACACCAAATCTTCTTAAAGATTAAATTACACTTCTCTTAACTCCTCTGTTTTTTTTCCCCTTGTCTTTGATTTTGGGGGTCTAGCCAAGCCAAGAAGTGCTGAGATACCTCTAGCAAAGCAATTGTCATAAGATTTCCAGCCCAAAATTGGAGGCTGAAGAGATCTGGATTACTTAGATAAGCATCCAGGGACATGTGCTGGTGTAAATGTATACAGTTTCAATGGATAGAGAATTTAGTCCTCAATCTTTCAATTGCTGGTCTGAATTGAATCCACCCTACTATAATATGCTGCAGAAGTTGCCTGGAAATACTTCACTAATACCTTTATAAAAACTCATTATCAACAGATAGATAAAGGACCATGCCAAGGACTCCCAAATATGGCTGATCTCTGCCGCCCAGTGACTTTACCATTAGCTATTTCTCTGTCTGCTATGCCATGTCCTCTCCGCCACCTCCTTCATATAATTTGTCTATTAAGTGACTCAGACTATTTCATCTAGAAAAAGTCCCTGCTGTACACTCATACTAGTGTATTCACTGGGGAGGATTTTTAAGCTGTCTGAGTCATCAGCATTTTTCACGTGGGCTGCTCCTAATGTTTCAAGATTCAAACTTAGACAACATTCTCTTTGAGGAATGAGTTGCTCAGAGCAGTGAAGAAAATAACTTGACTCCCTAACAAAAGCCTTGAAAACATCCCAAGAAGAAAAGGTTAATGAGACATCGCCCTGATTGATCTCCTAATAAACCTTTATCTAGGTACTAAAGAATGTAATAAATTGTGGGATGTATATGTAGTTCCTGTGTAGAGACCATCTTTTAAAGCACCTCCACCCAGCACAGTAGACTGTGGTATGGTATCTAGCTTCAGCTTCTCTAGAGAATACAGCCTGATGAATGTATGCACTTGGTCTGAGGTTTTTACATGAGACGGTAGAGGGAAATAAATAGAGCCCTGCAAGGATAGAAAATTTGTATCTGCATCCAATCCACGATCCACAGACATGGTCCACAGATATGCAGGGCTCTAGTACTAAATCAATTTCTAAGTTAGATTTTAATATTTTTAAAAATATATATTTTTTAAAAAAATATTTAAAAAATCTGTTTGAAGGTCAGGATATGCTCTGAGGGTCATAAAACTTGCCAAAAATCTCACATGAACTGATGCAACCTCTCAGTACCTTAAACACAAATCCCAAGTACAGCTAAGAACCTCTCTTATGTAAGAGCCAAAAGGTAAAATTTTCAAAAGTACCTAAGCTACTGAAGAACCTAAGTCCCATTTTAAAAAGTGACTGAGTTGCTGTGGGGGCTTTCAAGTCCTATCGACTTCCAGTGAGACTTTCATAGCCTCGGTGGCCATGGTACTTTTGAAAATGGGACATACGTACTGTTGAAAATTCTACCTCAAATAATTCAGTAATGGAGGAAAGAGTCAATAAAGAAGCTGGGAAAATCAGAATGTTTGGTGTGCGTGAACATCTAACATCCAGATGCCAAGCTCTGAGTGTGAAAACACAGACCCCATACCTTTTATGAGAGTTATTTAGCACTTCCAGTTCCTCTTTGTTTTTCACTTCATTAGGGTCAGGAAACTCGACCTTTTTTGGAAAAGGGGGTTTTCGTGCTGAAAGAAGGACTCCTTCCTAATGTCTGATCTTTCCTCCATAGGCTCACCGATTTCAGCTTAGAGGAGACAGACAAATGTTGATGTCAGATTGTGATTGGCCCTTGCTTGAATAGGCCATGGGAGAATGCAAAGAATTCTGCTCCTTTGCAGCCACAATTCAGGGTACAGTCTTGCAGATCTGCACCAACCTCCAGATCCTGCACCAACCAGCAGAAGAATGTATGCTGGTGGAAGATCTGTTCTCCTTCTGCATCTGGGAATTCACTGACACACAATGGACTTTATCCTACTCCCACTGAAACCAAGGGGAGTTTTGCCATTAAGAACAGGAGTGGGTTCTAAGGTAGCCATTTGCTATCACTGGTGGTGAGACTCCACAATGTCCCCAACAAAGAGGTGTCAACAGCCCTTCACTTTTACTGTGCAATCCCAGCGTTTATTGCTATCACCAAGAATGGATTCTTTGTACTGAGGGAATGGCTGCAAGATCACTTTAACAACAATTACTTTCTAATGGTACTTGATGACATTTTAATAGTGAGCGCTCCACATGAAGCAACTGTTTTCCTGCCCTTTACAAAAGTGATGCAAATTCTGACAGCTCCCAGAAAATTGAAACCTCTCCAATGAAGACAACAATTACATCAATATATTATTTTTACTAGCACAAAATATATTCTCCTGCTTGATGCTTACTTTGATAGCGCAAATATTAATGATCACTTACTTCTTTTTATGTTAGCATTGCTTGGCACTGAAATCAATATTAGCACAAATGAACAATGGACAGAAGAAAGTTCCAATACTGTCTACATTTTAAGATTCCAATCCTCATTTTTGCATCCATCAGAAAGATTCAATACTAATTGATGGTGTCTTTGTGGCAATATAAATGTCATGGCTATGAAAATTACAGAAGCTGTAAAATAAAGCATTTACTCTTTTGGGTAAACTAAATCTTACTCCAGTAATTCATACTTTATTAACCCTTACACCCCACAGAGTCATTGCTCTCAAAAAGACAAACTTTAACAACCGTACCCACAAGGTGGATCTGAGATACTGCAACAATTCTCTATTCTACATATATGGACTAATTCAATATCTCAGACACCACGTATGGCAACTGTTGGCAAATGTTACCTACTGTAAAGTCTGCAGGGAAGACAGTGGCCTCTCCTCACGAGCCAGCAAAGTGCTATTGTGAAGTCCCATCAGAAAGTCTCTCTGAACTGCTAACACCTTGGGACTGATTTTTTAAAATACCACTGTCTGGCCTCTGTTTTGAAGGGTGGCCTCTTTTGTCCCTAGATAACCAAATCTAAAATTATTTGTCAGTTCAAATGGTCCCATTTAGACATCACAGCAAAATCATACATACAAAAACAGAAATAGCTTTTCAAAATTAGACCCCACAGCGGTAGCAGGGTCATCCGAAACCTGTATCTCAAAAAAATAAAATAAAAAAAAGCCAATAAATAGCAGCAAAATGACAAGGGAGCCTGTACTTAGAACAAAATGCATAAACATATGCGTAAAGCATAAACAAAAAATATGTATCCTAAATTTTAGAAGGACCTGTACAGACAGAAAATCTGAAAAATGGAAGTGCTCTCTTTTATAACCTTGAAGAGTTCTCTTTTATAACACTTGCAATGAGCAAAGTATTAAAATGTCACTAAATGGAACCTTTGCTACATGCCAGGATTTACTAACACTGGTTTTCAAAAATTCTGATTTAACAAGTGTTCTTTGCATTGTACACTTTAATTTGTATTATCTGTTTCATCATTTAGCTGAAGCACCCTTCATATTCAATTTAAATGGAAACTATTTTATTGAAAGGTTGAGGTAATTGTTTAAGAGGTAAATATTGCCCTACCTTCCCTGTGTAATTAAACTTTGTATCTGAACTGGCCAGTGCCCACAGTAGGGGACAGAATTAAGTTTGTCAGTGAAACTCTTACGTTTCATGACTTGAATTCTTATTTGCATGATCTTCACCTTCTTGTAACATGTAGTATAGCAAAATGTAACATTTTGTGCAGAATGTAAACACAAATATACATACACACTATGATCTCAGTCTATAGAATAGTTCTGTTACAAAACAAAACACCAATATGTGCACATGGCTAAACTTGAGTCACCATATGATAGTAATTGTCCTGCTTCCTTCTGACACTTCCATACTGTTTGTTAGCCTCCTGCATTGTGTCCCAAGGCAGGGACCTCATCATCATTATTTACTATTTGTATTACCTTAGCACTTAGGAACCCTAGTCATGGACTCCATTGTGCTAGGCACTGTTCAAACATAGAACAAAAACATGGTCCCTTAATTTTTGTGTTGCCCCTAGCCCAAACTGGGTCCCGTGAAACTAATAAAATAACATACACACAACAAATACCATCTTACTGGACCAAATGCGTAATAAACTTGCATTTAAAAGCATGGAAATGTATTTTATATTGTTACATATCAGTACAAACAGTGCCTCTAAAATACCCTGAGTTTCTACTAATAAATGCAGGGACACTGGAATGATTTTTATGGGGTGGGTGGTGTTTGCTGAAAACCATTGAACAAAACTGTAAACCCAGTATATGATGAACACTGGGCATTCAGTTGCTATTTTTATTTCAAGCAATTGAGTGCTGCTTCCTGACCCTGGCACCTCTCGTTCCAGTGACCCCCCTGCATACCTAGAACTGGTCCTTGATGAGTAGGAAAAGGAATACATTCTGATTTGTATATTAAAATAGCACCGTCTTCATGTCTCATTGTATCTAAGATGACTGGCTTCACCTTAACATCTGTTTGGTTTCATTAGCAAAGCAATGCTATTTCAACAATGGAGATAAATACACTTTTGTGCCAGAAGTTCACCTACAGTAAGCATGCGGTATAAATGAGAAGATTCATCAAAGGGAGTACAGGAAGATGTCTTGAAAGAGAGGAAGAAAATGAATTCAATGAATCATGTAAGTAGCAGCCTTCATCTTGAGGGAACAGTTCTACATACTGTAATTAGGAATGTGTAACACAGAGTTTCATTAGTAAATGTGAAGAGGCAGGCAAGAGCCAGGAGATTCCACATACATGCACTTCTGGGGCTGATTGGCTCTGATTAGCTAAGAGATCCACCTTAGACCTGTGTGCTTTTAGGCCTGGTTGGGATGGGGCAAATGTTAATACTTTGTCCCTTTCTTCCATCATGTTCTATACAGACATGAATGTTAAAGGATGATTAAGGGTATAATAAAGATTCCAAAATAAAAGGAAACTGAACTCAAAATGAGGGTTATCTGAGCATTCATTGGCAGGACTCCACCTGCCTACTGAGGGCTTGTCTCTGTGCAGCCAGGCTTTTTAGTCAGTATTTCCCGGCTCGGTTGTCCCACTCACCAGGAGGCTTGCCCAGCTTACAAACTGTCTCAGGATCTTAGCTGGAATCAGACTTCCCTCCACAAGGAGGGAACAGAGTGCTCTCCTTCCTTGCAAGTCATTAACTGAGATCGGCCTCTTCCTTTTAAGACCCCGCTCCTGTCAACTGCTGCAGGTATAGCAGACCAAGGCCAATTGTGTCCATAAGCCCTTGTTAACACCCTCCTTGCCAGAGGAGGCCCTGCATCACAGGTGACACAGATCATATGTAAGTCACTTCACCTGCAGTGAGCTACATTAGACAAACAAATAGGTAGATTTCCATAAGTATATTCATTGGCAGTATTTGATCAGCCATCTTGAAAGTTCATCAGAAGTTTGGGAGCCATCCAATTAGAGAGCAGAAATTATGTCATGTGACTTAAGTGGCTGATTGCACGGCATGATTAACCAATTATAAAAGAAGGAATCCCTGATGCAGTAATCACAGCAAATATTTATTATTTATATTACCCTAGCGCCTACGAGCCCTAGTCATGGCCTGCATTGTGCCAGGTGCTGTACAAACACAGAACAATAAATTGGTTCTGACCACACAGAGTTTATAATCTAAATGTAAGACAGGAGACAATGGATAGAGATAGAGATTCAGGTAAGGAAGAACAAGGAAACAATATTGGTTAGCATGATATGCAAATATACCACAGCCTAGAGCATTCACTGAATAATTGCTAAATAATGAACAAATTCATGAACAATTTAAGCCTGATCACAGAAAATCATACAGAAAAGGGGTTAAGAAGCACTGATTCCACAGTAATGGAACACAAACATATTTGTGGAATATATTGTTCACTGTGAACAGTTTGTCTAGTTCTAGTCCTAGATGATCCCTTTCTGAGATAAATAGGAGATATTTTGCCCAGATAAGTTTGGATCATATAGTAGGCCAAATCCTCAACTGATGTAAAATCAGCATAGCTCCACTGAAATCAATAGAGCTACACAGAGTTACACTGGCTGAGAATCTGGCCCATTATCTTTATTTTATTTTGAACACTGCTTTAGGGGAAAAAGGGGCCTTTGCCTTTTTTCTCCATCTGAACACCACTTAAGTAGCAGCTTCACTCCCCCCATTTTGGGACCACACCTTCCAGCTTGTTCGAATACCTTCAGTCTTTATGTCAGAGAACGAGGGAAGTAGGATTCAAATAAGATTTTCCAGCTACACAGTAAACTCTAAACAGCATCCCAGGAGGAGAGGCAGCCTACTTGTGCTCCCAGGTTCCTCACTGATGGTGAACAATACAAAATAATTTACAACAATCAAATATTATTGGAGCTCTTCTATTGGCTACTCAGGCAAAGACTTTTTCAGCCTTTCCCCTGCTAGATGCCGACTTGGTCAGAGTAATCCATGCTGTAATGGCCTCCAGACATGATTATTCTGATGCACTATACTTGGGGATGAAGCCAGAAAAGCCAGTGTGAAGCTTCAGCTAATGCAACGTGCAGTGGCACACTGGCTGATCAACACAAGTCATTGGGAGCGCACCACCCGTTCTTCTTTCGCATCACCTGCTACCCATCCAAAAGAGTGTTACGCTTTCTCAAGACATCCAGAACTGTAAGTTGCCATGTTACTCATCTTCCTTAGCAAAAGAGGGATTTGTTGATGCTAAACTGTGGGACAGCCCCCTGCCACCCTACTCTATTAGTCAACTGAACAAACTCCTTAGGAGTCCTAATCTTGCCTTGCAGGTTAACCCTCGGTGCACTTTAGTTCCTGTGCTCTCCAGAAGCATCTCCTTGCAGCACCCAGTCCCTGTCACCGGACACTTACAGTTCTGGACACTCCAAGAAAGCATCAAAGATAAGTCAGTATAAGGTCCTGGCAATAGCCTTCAAAAGATCCTCCTACAATATCCCAGTGATCACTCCTCCCTTCAGATGTGAAGGAGCAGAATGGTGGAACTTTCAGCAGACAGGGGCAGACATATGATAGCTGAGGACAAAGCCTACTCAGTGGCAGCTAAACTTCCTTTCACAAAGATTAAGAATGATCACAAACCTTGCCACCTTCAGGCCCATATGTAAGACCCATCTCTTGGAAATCGCTTTCCCCTTGGAATAGCCATAAGCATCACATTTTTTTTTAAATCACTTCTTGGAAATGGGGGATAGAACACAACACATTTATCTAAATACATAAAGTGCTAGGGGGATGAGTGCAGTATAAATAGGATAAGATTAGCTAGATCAGTGGACAGATATTCCTCCTGGTATATAGTTGGCAGAGAGAAATGGCAAAAACGAATCACCGTTCACATCCGTTTTCACAGCAATTTTTCTCTGTTCTTGGTTGCTAAGGGACAACTAAAGTACGTCCTTATTCATTGATCATAGAGCATTCTTACACATTTTTAATGGAATCACAGGAAAGGCAGAATACATCTCTGGTCTAATTTTCCCAAGCCCATCTCAGAAAATTCTCAAGCAGTAAGATTAAGATCCATCTCAATTTTTAATTGCTCAGCTCACCTGCTTAGTGCACTTAAAAATTTGACAAATCTTAGAGATTTTCCACAGGAAACCCCGTACTATTTCAGCAGCCACTACAGCATCATTATTAATGATAAGCCATTAAAGGTTTAAACAACCCTTTTACTGCAGAACAAAAGAACTAGGAAATGTAACTTCCTTAGTTTTGTTAAACTTCAGTGGGGTGTTTAGCCAGTCTGTGCTGACATTAATTCAAACTCAAAAACATGTAGATTTATTATAACTAGGTATAGGGGTTTTTGTTGTTTGAAGATTTTGGTGTTTTTATTGTCAGTGCCATACAGATGCCCACAGACTGCCTGTGGCACAATGCATTACCCAGTAAACAATATAATGGAAGACAAAAAATGGAAGACAAACAGATATTATGTAGAATATATTATTGACACTTGTGAATCTAGTAGCTGAGAAAATAAATCAGTTTAACAAAATAAGAATAGAATTGAAATATAGAATCTTCATAAAAAGCAGCTGCATTGACCTTTGTAACCCAACCCAGATCTGTTTAGCCATTATTTTTCAATTAATCATATTCAATACATTTACAGCAGGGATTGCCCAAAAATAAAACATGAGCCCTAAGGAGCCACAGACTTTGGGAAGATAAATGCAGATTCAAAAAATCAATGGCTGTCGCCTATGTCTACAGTGGACTGAGTCGAAATCCAAATCCAAACATGGTTTCATTTAAATCTGGAACCAAACTTCATAGCACAAACCTAAGTCAGATTTACAAGAAGATATGAGAGAACCTCAAGACTTTCAGATAGCAGATTGAGCCACATTCAGTTTAGAGAAGCTTCAACCATCTGAGTTTGCAAAATTGAAATGAAAATCTCCTGAGAACAGGCTTGCTCACAGGAGTTCTTGTACCTCTGTTTGTGGTCCTCACTGGAACCTTAACTACAAAGCCCAGAGAAATGAGGAAAAAATTACCCAAACTTTTGAGAACTCCAGAAGTGGCCTAGTTTGTCTCTGGATCTTAAAAACACCATAGGCAAAGCCTCAGGGAGAAGGTGAGAAATTATCTCATTTTATATGAAGCAGTTCACCCATCCCTAATTACAAGATGACATTCTGGCTCTTCAAATAAAACATCTTAGCATAATGTAAGGTCTCACAATGTCATAGTTAATATATATTGTGTAAATGACTTCAGAGATTGAGAATGCTGCTGAGTTAAATCAGCTGGAATCCCTCCACTGGACAGTTAAGAGATGAATAAGTAATGAGGACAATGTAAAAAGATTGCAACAAAATCAGAGACTGGCTTGGGGTTCTCTTATGAACTCAGAACTTGAACCCTGACCAGGTTCAGTAGAAAACTGATATTTTATACCTTTATTTTAATGGGTACATCTTTATTTTTCAATAAACTCATAAATAACTGCACTGTTCATAATAAATTTCCTCTCTATGAAACTAAAGATAGACTTGAAATTACCAGGAGAAGGTTAATTTCTCTTATAATTAAGTAATGGACCAAAAGGGGAAATTTATAATGTCCATGGTCAACCGCAGCCAGAACTGTTACAGGACAGCATGGTAGAGTATGACTAATAGGCACTTGATGGAATCAAAACTGACAGACAGCAAATCCTTCATTTATAGTCTGCATTTTACATTTGAAATGGGCAGCTTGTATCAAAATAATTTAATTATTATTAGCACAAGCTTGAAGCCACAAACAGATCCAAAAAAAGACAACCATTTTCTCCGCTTGAAATTTGTCTGGATAATTTGAACTGAGCATTGTTCGGAGAGTCTTCTTAGGAATCTATGTGAGCAAAGATGTACAAACCACAAGTTGCACACTTTCCACTTCCATCTGCAGGTACTTATGTCATAAGTGCTCAATCAATCGTTCCATTTTCAGGAGCAAATACAACAGTCATGGGCATTCAATAAATACCTAAAATAGATTACATTCCCATCGTGGGAAAAAGCAGACCATACATCCATACTAAAAACTGGCCAACTGCAATTCTGTTGCCCCTCCTTCTCTGACAGACATACTTGTTCCCCCATGAAGCCTCTTTAACTGTCTCTCCATGAAACCATTTTAGCAAGAAGACTCCATCTGTTACTTATTCTCTCTATGAACTGTCCAAATAACTCTCTGCATGCTTCCCCATCCCACTATGATAGTGACTGACAGGAAGTGTTAGCATTTATAAAAAGACCACTACAGTGTTCTGCAGTGATGACTCCCAAACTCTATATTTCACCATTTTGATACTATGAGGTTTCAGACTATTGCTCTAGAACATCACTGTATTTTTAAAAGAGATGGCACTCAATATAGCTGCCTTTAAACTAAACAGGCCATCTTAAAAAGAAGGTAGACCCCATCTCAGCTCCCACATCTGGCTCAAGCATTCATTAAATAAATCAATTTCTGCAAAGGGAAGAGCTAATGCTGTTTTGGTCACTGCTTATTCCAGTTAGATGCCAATTAACTTTGGACCACAGTGGCGAGTTGTTATTCTCTTGTGAAATCAGTGCGACTATATAACTGCTCACCAATGGGAATAAAGGGTTCTTTAAAGAGCCAATCTGGCTCTTTATTAGAAAATTTTAGTGGAACTGTTGGGTGCACAAGGAAAGATGAAATGAGCCCCATGAGAAAACTAGGAGTGAACATGAAAAAACCAACCCCATTAACTGATATTGGTCACTAGACAAAAATAACAAACATTTCTAAAATGACTCATCATGCATTGATTCTTCATTGAATTCTGTTTCTAACATATGTTCTTTTTACCCATTACATGGAACCGGCACACATTACATCTCAAATCTGACTTTTCAGAACCATAGCAAACTGTGTCTGAACATAACTCAACCAATTCAGTCAACATTACTATGAATATAAAAAACTAACACCTAATATTCCATTCTGAGCAATATCTTTCTGGTGTCAAAGTTGTTTTTAATACAGCACCATAAAATGGGTCACGCCTGCAGCAGCCTATACAGCAGGAATGGCATGTTCAGAGCTTCACATGCCAGATGGAACATGCAGATAATAAACTTCCTTCAGTTTGGGACATGGAGCGAAGGCGGGAGGAAAGGAGTTAAGACCTGATTTAAATCCTATTGACTTCAAACTGAGTCTCTCCAATGACATTAGTGGATTTTGGATCAGGCTTTTAGGGTTGCAGCAACAGATCACCACTCACTAAACCCACCCTTAGGGTAACACTTGAGTTACCAGCAGCCATTTTCTTTTAAAAAACTAATCCCACAAACTGGCGAAACGTGAGTGCTTTTTCCACATGGGAAGTGGGAGGTTCGGGAGTGAAAGGGGTTGTGGGATAAGAATACAGGTGCTGTGCCTTGACCCTCTGCACTGGTTTGAGCTTTACAGTGTTGATGTTAACCTGATACCCTATACTATTAAACAAGAATATGCAACTTGGGGCAACAGTATCATGGTTACAATACGCTCAGGGCAGGAGGTCCTTTACAAAAATGCTGGATAAGAATGTATTCCACAAGCTACGTGCCTAAACCTTTCTGAAGGTCATGTTTTTCCACCTCATTGTGTCTGATTCAGCTTCTGCTACATGGCCATATTTGTTGTGATACTATGCCACAGAGGGTGAAATAAAGGGAACATTTGGCATTTATGCAGAATTTCCTTGCTTTAGGGGTTATATGCTTAAACAGCTGCTCTGACTCTTGCATAGGGCAAGTAATAATGAGGCATTAAAAGAAGAAAAATGTAACTAAATACATGGAGTATTCTCCTCCTCATTTAAGCACTTTTCCCCCTACTGATTTCAGTAATTTGAAGACTATTTCTGTGCCAAGGAATTCAGCAACTTTTTATTTGATAGGGAAGATGCATCTTTCCTTCTGTTTATTCCTTCCTCATGAGCCTTCCCCCGCTGAGAGGCAAAGAATAAAGGATTATAAGCTACTCAACCAGTTGTGTTAGGAGACTGCACTATGCAATATTCTTTAGTTTAAGCAAACAATTAAGGCTGGGTCTACAGTGACGGCGGCAAATTTGCCGCCCTCACATCGATTGCTCTGGATCGACTGAGCGGTCTGTATAGACACACTCAGTTGATCCAGGAAGCGATGCAGGAAAACCACCCCGTTAAGTGGAGTAGCGCTGCGTCGAAGGGAGCACTGTTCCCTTCGACGCAGCGCAGCATGGACGCCGCGCAGAGGAGACGCTGCAAAGTCGACGGGAGATACGCAAGTGATTTACATCACTTGCCTATCTCCTGTTGACTGCCTCTGAATCGCCAAGGTAAGTGTAGACTGGGCCTTAGACTGTTAACAGAGACTTAAGCTCCCAGATTTGCATTTGGGGTTTCCCTCTAATTCACCCACTCCCACCCCCATAAACAATCTGATATTTTACATAGAAAGTAACCTCTAAGCCTCACTGTCTCCATTGTGATTGATATCTCTCCAGATCTAAAGGAACCAAAACCTTTCCTGAATGTATCTTAAATGATGTATCTTTCATGAGTGTATTTTAAATATATCTTAAATGATACTACCAAGGCCCTATTCCAAAGTGCACTGAGGTCAGCAGAAAGATTGCCTTTGACTTCAGCGGCATTCTGATCAAGCCCAAAAGGCTACGCTCTCACAACTCTTGTTTTCTCTCACTACCTTGCTCAGCCTGATCTAGACCCTGATGCTGGCTGTGGGAAGAACAGGGGCTGCTTGCCTGCTACTCCCCACTCCGAGCAAAAGGGCCAGTGTGGGTGGGAAGCGGGACAAGCCAGGGCTTCACAGCCCTCCTTGCCAGCTAAAGTAGCTGAGCAGGGGCTCAGTGGGCAGTGTAGTAGAAAGTGAGAGCCTGAGACATGAGGCCTAGTATAACAAGCCGGGTTTGAGGCCTGAGCTAAAGTAGTCATTTGGCCCTGCTGTTGTAAAGCAAAGTTAGCAAAAGTCAAGCTGTGAAACTACTGGCAAGCTCATGGTAACTGGCAAAAACAGCTGTTATTGCAAAAACATACATTCCTAAAGAAGTGCTAGGCACAGGATACCCACACTAGCACACTCCAGAAGGATGGTACCAGAAACACAATTGTTATCAAGTAAACCCCAGTAATTGTTCCCAAAGATAATAAGGAACATGCTGACCCTTCAGGATAAGGTCAGGACCACAGTATGATGGACAGAGATATTTTAATTGAACCATTAGGTACAAGGTAGAGGGGGGTGTCTCATCTTGGAAGGCCGCTATATAACTCGTTTGTTTCAGTGCATAAAAGAGGGTCTCAAAGGGAGTGTCTTTGTCAGGCCTAATGAGGAACAGAAAATCCCGCCATTCACTGAGCTGGTCCATTGTCATGGGCATACATGTATTAAGTGTACTTGCAGCTCATATAGGGCTCTTTCTATTATGCTTCATCGACAATAAACCTGGCCAGGTGCTTTAATTACTGAAATGGATTGCTGGTCTTACTGGGCAATCAAATCAAGGTCTGCTGTATTGGCTATCTGTGCAGAACTAGCACAGCTCACACATGGAGGCCTGGTCTACACTTACCTTCCAGATTCGGCAGCAGTCGATGAGAGATACACAAGTGATGTAAAAAACTTGCGTATCTCCTGTCGACTTTGCTGCGTCTGTTCTGTGTGCCGTCCACACTACACTGCACCAACGGGAACAGCGTTAATGGAATAGCTGATACAAACAAATTCCTAACATTCTGTTAGTTTGGGGTGCGGGTGTTTTTTGGTTAGTTGGTGGGGTTGTGGTTTTTTTGGGGAGGGGGGAGGAGAGGAGGGGAAGAGAAGAAGGGTTTGAGCCATCTGCAATGACTCCAAGAACTCTTTCTTGAGTGGTAACAGCTAATTTAGACCCCATCATTTTGTATGAATACTTGAGATTATTTTTTCCCCAATGTGCATAGCTTTGAATTTAACATTGAATTTCATCTGCAATTTTGTGGCCCTCACACCCAGTTTAGTAAGATCCCTTTTGTAACTATTCAGTCAGTTTTGGACTTAACGATCTTGAATTATTTGGTGTTATCTGCCAACTATGACACCTCACTGTTCACCCTCGCCCCCTTTCTGATTATTTATAGGTTGAACAACACTATACCACAACTGGTAACACAACTGGTACCAGTACAGATACTGCTATTTATTTCTCTCCATACTGTTTAAAAGTCTGCCCATGCAACAGGGCATCTTCATGGTCCCCTTACTCACAGCAGACTGTAAAGTTACAGTTAAGCCTTAACTGGATCCAAGAGGAAACTTACATTTCCTTAGGAGACTGACGTCCTCCCTTTGTGGTCAGTTGTGATTCTGTAGATGGCTCAGTGCAAGATCACTAAAGCTGGTTGAATAAAGTTCAGGTAATTTAGTTAATTAATTCTGTGATTTAAAAAAACAACAAATTATTCAAATATTGGAAATATATTTAACAGGCAGATTGGCACACTTACCTTTAAATAGTATCTTTCTCTGCAAGTCTATCCACTGAAATCAGCAGAGCTGCAGATAGAATAAGGTGTTATAAGAAATGTGTAAGGCTATAGAATCTGGCTCTAAATAATTACATTCAAATATTTGTGGGACTGGGAGTCAAATAAAATGTGCAATAAAACCCTTTTCCCCTTCCCCCCATCTGCTTCCGTAATATGCAGAAGTTCCAGTGATTAAAAAGTATTCAGTGTAAGTTGGACCATAGATCTACATGATCTAATAAGCGAGCTGTGCATATTCAGGCATACAACTTGCAAAGGAATTAAAGGGGAAAATCCTAATAAGAAAGAAGCATTTGCCAAGATGTTAGTTTGTTTTCCAAAGATCTTAACTTGTCATTTTAAAAACAAAACAAAACACCCAGAATATTTCTAACCTTTTCAGCTAGAATAGATGCCTGACACCTTATAAATTAATGTATTGCTGCCCCGGTATCTCAGCAATGAAGAGAATGAGCTAACTGAATAATCCACCTGCACTAATAAAAGAAAGGACTAAATGACCTAACAGGCCTTCGTCATCACTAGTTCCAATGATTAAACACCACCGCAAATAGCAACGATGGGACCTCTAGTCCCCAGCACGCTGTTCAATTCAATGAGATGTGAACCTCAAAGACCACTGGCTAGGATGATGTCAGTGCTACTAAACCACAAACAGTCTAAGAGTCAAACACTCAACACAGAGGTTCTTAAGACGTTGGGCCAGTTTAATCACTGGTGTAAGTGGGTGCAACTCCAAAGCCAATTTGGCCAATAAAGAGCTCTCCAGCCTCATTTCTCTGTTCCCATCCCCTTGCCACAAGCATGCAGAATCTGGTGATTTTGTGATAAAGATAAAAGGGGGTTTTATTCCAATTTCTCATCTAGCAGCATTTTGTTAAATTGCTGCAGATAAGAAATATGTAAAATGGAATGAGACAGAGAAAATTGATTTTATAAATGTTTCATTCTTTCATCAGCAATTCTTGTGCTGCCTACACTGTATTAAGAACTCTCTCTATTATTGCCTATGTATTTCTCTCACCCTCTCTCTCATACTTTTCATGCTTAAGTACATCAGTCACTTGAAGAGAGTGAAAGCTGTGATTCCTGAAGTGACAGTCCAAGATAGATGGGAACTCTAGCATACACACAAACCTTTATTAGTCATGGTTAAGCTTGCTGTAACTTATAACAAAATCATTCTTTTTTGCATGATATTTTTGCTAAGGCAGTGGTTTCATTGTTATTGGGGTGACGTGAATCCCAAAGCATTAGCCATAGATTAGCAACACCACCGCCAACCTGGCACATTGGACAACGTATTTTTTAACCAGTTGCTTTAATTAATAGCAAGCTAAAAACTCCAGAGGCAGTCTCAGAAATTAAATACATGCCACATACTCACAAACTATGCATAATGAATATAACATACATATAGTATATAAAAGATATAGTGTGTATGTGAGATTCTCATCTATGTCCCTGTTATACCACTCCGGCAGCATAAAGAAACCCAAAAGAGCAATGCAAATACAACTTATGGCTATTTTTAGGACCCCTTTACACTGGGCCACAATGTAAATCAGATTATTCTTTTAATTCAAAAGGGAGCAATGAAGAAAATGAGAAACTTCTTTTCCATCTACCTTCCACAAATTAGCATATTGTGGCAGAAACTATCCACTTATTGACATCACAGCATGATCAGGGATATAGACACAACAGTTTGACAAGCGCTTGCTATGTGACGTTCTCAGTCAGTCTTAATTTATACCAGAGCTTGCCAGGGCTGAGCCTCAGCACCTCTAGGCTTGGCAGATCATAGCCGCGGCACCACTGGGCTTGCTGCAGCAGTTATGAATGTAAAAAAATTGCTTGAGCCCCGGCACCTCTTTCATTACAAATTAAACACTGGACATTCTCTCTCGGGTTGGGAGGGGAGAACTAGCAGTGCAATTCCTAATGGCCTGCATTTAGGTTCACATTTTGTTTTTATTCTTACCTTCCTATTACAACTTATACAACACTGTGATGCAGTGTTGTGTTTTTCTTTGCTGCTCCAGTGAAAATGGGCTTAGTGGATGGCTACTTCCTAAGGCTTGGAATGGTTAGAGAATGGATACCACACGGTGTAGTTATTCCTATGGGGGGGTATATGGAAGAAAAGGTTATTATTTTCTATCAGGAATCATCTTCTACATCAACTGAAAGCCCTACACCACCTGGAAACGCAAAGTACATGTGGGTATGTGGGCAGATTTCAACACCACTGTTATTGTTATTCAGGTTGCCAGTAATATGCCCTTTAGCAGTTCAGGGACGTGTGTGTGTTGTAGGAGGGGTTTCTTTGCACTCTACACAATAGGGTTATTCTTCTGTGAAACTTTATATTCTTATAAATGTTTGCCTAACTCTGGACTTTTTCCCAGAAGACTGAAGGCAGGAGTTGAAATGCTTTATCTTGTTCTCTTTCCTCCAAGATCAATCCAAATCACCTTCCTTCCATTTCAGTGCACATGGAGGAATAAACACAGCACCATGCTCTGTGTTAAACCCTCTATTGCATCCTTAAGTGGGAAGGCAGATTTTTAGTGTCTACATCTTGCACTCTAAGAAATGTAGCCCTCAGTGCAGTCATTTGTTTCATTACTGAATTTATGAAAATAAAAATAAACTCAGTGTGAAAGCATTGGAGGGTTTTGCTCTAATTGCCATAAATCTGCCAAACAATATACCGGTATATTCTGCATTTCATCACAGTCCAATGGAAGTCATGAGACATACAAGGCTCACCGAATTGTAGAATGCTACATTACATCATTCACAAGTTGTTCAGTTAGATGCAAGAATCAGCAGGTGAAATACATGGTCAGTGTTACACAGGAGGTTGGATTAGGTGCTCATAATGGTCTCCCCTTTTGGCCTTAAAATCTATGACTTCTTTCAATTTCTCCCAGCAACTGCTCAGTTTATGTTTAGATGCATGATTGATAGCCCTTATAATGGTCATCTTGACTAGTGTAACTGCAAATGTTATTCCCCAGACATTTGTCTATAATGTTCATTTTTTAAACTTAAAGAATCTGCCTTTAAACTCATCCTGCAGGAGTAAGCTCCACAAGTTAATTATGTTTTGTGTTGCAAACAATCACGTTTAAGTTTGCTAAATTTTAACTTCAGTTCAGGATTTATTATGAGAATTTAAGAGAGAAGCATGCATACTAACAGTCCATAAACAAATAAGGAGATTTTGCATTTACCTGTGAAGTAATTTTGCAATTGTATTGCTAAATTCCTGAATTATAGTTGATTCTGTACAACTAGCCCTGAGTATTTAATCCTAGGGTTCTGCTTACCTGCTCCATTCTGATTGGCCTTGACTACTCAAAAGACACCACCCTAGTTACTGAAATGGAACAAAATGTGAATGTTTTGAAAGGTTAGGTGTGAAATCAGACTGAACATCAACTGCATTAACACCGAGGTCATGCAGGTTAAATCTGTTACATTGCAGTGCTCAGGATGTAATCATGGAGCTAATAGGCTAAAGGCTTTTGTTACATTATCTTTAATCCACGAGGCAATTGACTTTGCTAGAGAAATGGTGAGTGGAATAGGGAAAGCAACATTAGTTGCTTGAGGCTATTAAGGAAACTTGCTAACCACAGGCTAAGAAAGAAATTTGTGTCATGGATTAAAAATTGGTTAAGAGAGAGGAAGAAAAGAGTGGAAATAAGCAGCCAGTTTTCACCTGGCGAAAGGGTAGCAGCCCATTGCTTGAAGCAATGGCACGAAGAGAAGAGTTGCTCTGAAGAGAGGAATGAATACTGAGATAGCAAAACCTGCTGATGACAAACTTAGGGCAAAATCCTGCACTCCCAAAACTGCCATTAAAACGATGCTGAAGGATCTGATCTTTTGTTAGATTAGTCGGTGTAGAACATGGGCAGGTAGAGACACTGGCCAGCGGTCTTACACAGGGAAGTAATCTGCCTCTGTCAGGAACTCAGTTGCCTCTAGGCTTGGTTGTCTGGCAACCCAGTAAACTCAATTATGCCCAATAAATCTGCACTATGTGACTATGCTCCCTGATTAGTCAGAAGAGCCAACAGATCACCATCTAAACCATGTAGCAAAATCAGCACAGTAGCTACTTAGTATGTGCCATACCTGTAGCTGTACCAGCCCTGCTACCCATCCAGCCCTTCCTCCGTGTTTTGCCTGCTCCACTCCACTCCACTCATACCTGCCTCCTGATTCTGACTACTGGCTTGCCTCCTGACCATGTCTCCGACTTTACCCTTTGGTTCTGGTCTGGCTCCGGGCTTAACCCACTGGCTCGCCTCCTGACCACGCCACCAGTTCTGCTCCGATCACTAGGCCATATGGATCATACAGTCTGTAGACTCCTTCTCTAAGCAGTAGGGTACATTTCCAACACCTTGGTGGGTGACAGCGTCAGCCAAACGGCTGTTGCAGATTGCTTCCCTTCTGGAACAAGGGTGAAGTGGGAACCAGATTGTAAATCTGAGTCACAGTCTGATTTCTGTCCTGCTTCTGGAGCAGCTATATATTGCCCTACCCAGACAGTGGATTACGGGGTCCAATCCAGCCACTTTTATGATTCTTCAATGCATTCCTTGAGAAAAATGGCTATATTAAAGCACTGCAGAGCTACACTCCACAGCAATTATGAGTAGCACTAACTAAAAATGATGGCCTACAATGGCTGACATTTCAAGAGGCAGGCAATGGAGTCAACAGGTCACCAGCAAAAAAAAACAACAAAACACAACACACACCAAGAATTTCAAATTGTACACAACCACAGAAGACCCTACCATCTCCCCACCTTACCAGTTGTTTTCTACTATACAGTCTCTCAAATAACCGCACAAGACAAGGACTTCTCTGATACAACTTCTTAACATGGTTCGAAGCCTCAATTTAGTGCCAGCAGAAGTATTCATAAAAAAATCACAGAGATTTGTCTCCCATTTTATTTGCAAGTGAATAATTGAAAACCTACTGCTGATTTTATAATGGTAAAAAATTGTTAGGACTATTATATATTTTCAGAACACTTTGTACAAAAGAATTAACCAGCGCCTCCTAAAATATAAGCTTGCTGCAGAAAATCAATAGCGGAAGTTACTTCACGTCTCCTCTAGCATCTCTTCTGATCTCTATTACTGGCATCCAACTGATACCCTGTATTCTCTCTTTTGTTGACTAAGTCAAGGTGAGACTGTTTGTGAGGTTTTGAAAATAATTTGTGCGTGTGTTCCAAATTGGGTTCCCTGCTGATCTCAATTGTTCACAGATGTCTTTCAACTCTTGCTGACAAATAATTTAGAGTTACAAAGTGAGCACCCTATAAAGTGCAACTTCTTCCATTCAGCTTCCATTAACAGCCAAGCCTGCCCTTCTCTGGTTGTTGGGCTTTGTTTTATGGAACATTTTAAATAAGATCCTTGAGCAGTGTGGCCATATCATCATGGGCTGATGTTGCTATGACAACAATTTCACGCTGCACATCTTTAATTAAAAAAGGTAGTGTGTCCTCTTAGAAAAGAAATCTACGCTAACAATCTTTTCTTCTGTTGGAGGAATTAATGCCCAGTCTTGCAAGGAGATGAGTTTCCTGGAATGTACTTCTATTTGCTTTTACTGAAGATACTAAGCATTCATATAGGGCCTGATCCAAGCCCCTTTGAAATCAATGGGACTCTTCCCACTGACTTCAATGGGAGTTGAATCAGGCCCACAGCAAAAGTTTTGTCTCTTCGTCCCATTTGTTCAAATGGTCATGCTCATATGCTCAATGTGCATATGTTCAAAATCCTAAATTTCTAAACAATATAACTAAGAAGCAAATTGATATGCTTTTATTATGAGTAGTGTATCTGCTTTAGTTGGGTTCATCATCATATGGCATAGCTAGTTTATACATACACTGAATGTGGTTTTAATAGTTCAAGTCCTTAAATTTTGAGGAATGTAACTTTAGACAGCTCAAGAATTCCCTAATATTTTTGTTAGTCTCCAACTTTTCTTCTGTTTCTCCATTCATTTCCTATATGGTTTGGCTGTTACCACTAATGGAAAAGTCCTAACTGGGATATAAAACCGATAAAGCTCTGTAAGAATTTTTAGGGTATCTTTAGAAGTTACTCTGAAAACCTTCAGAATTTAATAAAGATTGATAATTCTTCTGTAGTATGGTTAATAAGAAGTCTATAGAAAGGATATAATTTTCTCTTAAGTTCTGTAGGTCTTTAGAGTAGTTTCCACAGAACCTTATTAAATTTCTGCCAAAAATCAAATTCTACAGGACTTTTCCATGAAACACAGAATTGATGATGTCCTGTCATAGCAAAGCAAAAGGGATTTTTATACCAAATCCTCAGGTTCAGTCCCATGTCTCTAAAATTTGTGAGCTGAAGCTACTTTGTTTAGAAACATCAACTGTGCAGGACATGCTGTTATGGACCGAAAAGTGATTCTATCATCATCTACCAATTAGAGAACAGTAAAATCTTGGTTGTGTCACTACAAACTAAACTGGCAGAATGAAGCTATGATGCTTGGGTCGTGAACTCTCTCTCTATGGTGGTTATCTAGCCCCCATCACTGTAGCAACGGTGAATCTCACGGTCTTTAATGTATTTATCCTCACAAACCTCTGTGAGGCAGGGCAATGCTATTATTCCCCACTATACAGATGGGGATCTGAGGCACAGAGGGACTAAGTGACTTGCCCTAGGTCACACAGGGAGTCTATAGCAAAGCAGGGAATTGAACCTGAGTCTCCCATGTCAGCACCCTAACAACAGGACCATCCTTCCTCTCCAGCCTCTAGATACCATCACAACGCTAATAAATCAATCAATCATAAAACGTCCATGGAGCAGGAGTGGGCCCATATGCTCATTTCTGTGTATGAATGTTGGCCTAAAGCATAAGTCGACTTCTTCTATTTATTGACGACATTTCCTTTCTCACTGTAACGGGTCACACCAGGAAGCACATACTCAGGTGCATCTCCTATCTGCTACATCAGTAGGACTCACACCACTAAATGAAAGTTCTGAAGAGGCAACCCACAGATGATGAGTCTAAGGGGAGGAATATTTGTGTATCTTTATTTTCATGTTAGTTCTATGGATTCCATGTGCAAAGACATGAATTTTCTTAGATGTCAGAGCACTATTACTCAAATTCACTTCTGCCTAAAGCAAATCTTTTCCAAGCTCTGATCCAGCATTGGGATCATCTAGCATGGATCCACTGAAGACATCTAATTACATGATGAAAGCAGGAAATTAGATGTCTTAGTCTTAGCACTGGTGATCACAATTAACTGAGTCATCAAAATCGGAGACCATTTTTAACAATCACACTCTTAGGACACTGGGCCTTAGATACACTAGCCTAATATCCATTGACAATAGCCAATATTCTGCCCTCAGTTACATAAGGCCAACCCCATAGACTTCACTGTAATAGATGGCAGAATTTGGCACAGAAATTTCATCAGCATGTACTGGACTAATTCAGTTGTGTATACCTATGCCATATCACCCCTTTAGAGAGACTGTGTTAGCATAGCAGAGAAATGATAATTTTTATAGAAAAAAAGATTCCATGGCATATTATTTTTGTTGACCAAAAAGCATGCCAGGAACAGAGTACTGCAGAGGTGAAATCTACTACCAGGTCAAATGGAATTATGATCAAGTCTTTTACAACACAAGTAATATCTATCAAGAATGGTTTGGGTGTGGAAAATGGACTGGGCTTTTCAATTAAGCAATTGATTATTCTGTGAAAATTGTTAATTCTTGAGCTAAAGACAGCTACTTAGGTATATGAAAAAAGGTAAGAGTGATACATGTTTATTAAATAGTAAAATTACAGTATGAAGTAAAAAGAGTAGAAAAAATCCAATGTAAAAAAATGTTAGTTTATATTTACACACAGAGAGACTTGTTTTATTGGACAGTAATTATTTAGTTATTAAAACCATTTCAAAAACACTATTGGTGACATACAGTAATAGTTCATTCAGCTCCATAAACTGTGGTAATGTGTATTATATTTATGTTTTTCTGCACTATAATTTGTATACAACTAATAATTCCTTTCTGATCTCCCTGATGGAATAAATGTATTTTCACTCTAGGAAAAGAGATGTTGGACTAGATTTATGTAAAGTCGTTACTATTTGCTGATTGGCTGTTTTTATTCCCCATAATTTATAAATTAATCTGATTCTTTCCCCTTTGAACAGGATTTATAAATTAATCAGAAGCTCCATGTATAGTTACTAACAAACCCCTTAAGAAGGAAACGAGTTAATTACCATTATGGATGGGTGAATTCACATAGCACAATTTTATATGTATGTAAAGTTCACCTGGAATTCAGACCTTACTGAGTTTGCCTTCTTAACAGAGACTGGGGGCCGAGGGTGCAGGGAGGAGGAGAAAAAGGTGGAAATGGAAACATTGTAATGAAATAATATACACAGTGGGTCACATTCTATCCGGCCCATGGCTTCAATAGAAGTTTTGCAGAAATAAGACTTCAGGATTTTCTCCAGTATGTGTTATAGAGGGTGGTTGTAGAGAAGGGTACACTGCCAGGCAATTATTTCTGGCAGCCAACTTCTGATGATAGGAGATTCTTCTATATCTAAAGATATCACAAGATTACATTTGGGGGGTGGGGGAGAAATTAGCAATACAATAAAATAAAAAAGATAATTCAAACTGCAGGAGGAAAGCTCACTGTAGGTTTTAAAATTGTGTAAGCTCCTAATGGCTTAAGGTCTGTGCTTTATAAATCAAAATACATGAAAAACAAATAAATAAAGTCTGCAAAATAGTTTGAGAATTTTGCAAAACCTCAAGCTCCAAGAGGGGTGCTGGTCTCTAATTACCATGCCACCTTCTGATGGTTAACAAAGGGATCTAAAAATCCCTAGACTTTTTTTGCCTGCAGGGAAGGATCCCCACAGAACAGCTCATTATAAAAGATCACATTTTGCACTTTTCCTCCTCAAACATTACTCCATGACTCTGACTGATTTGTGCTCTAGAAAGCCAGGAAGTCAGTCTCTCTCTCTCAAATGTTTCCAGTATCTCTGTAAGTGGATGGCAATTAAACTATGCTGAATGAAAGTCATGAATTGTTTAGCTTCATTGCAATGAGTTGAATAAGTGAACTGCCACTTAAAGTGGCTTAACACAAGTTTAAGTCCATTGAAATCAATGGTATTAACTTTCTGATTTATACCAGTGAAGGCAAGAGGGCAATCAAACCCATGCTTGGGAACTTAAGTGTAAACTGATATACAAAGCTTTGTGCTTGATGGCGTGTATTGTGAGAATAATTAAGTGGCTGGCTTTACACGGCTTTAAAATGCAAACTCCCACTGACTTTGATGGGAGCTCTGCTCAAGAAAATATGCACACAAAAATTAATAATAAATATAGACACTGAATTAAACTCCCCTGCAGGTTTTATTACACAAGTCACTGAATAATTTCCTCAAATGATGGTTATTCCTCAATGAAGTCATTAGGATATATGTTCCGAAAGATTGTTTTTGTGACCCACAGGAAAAAAGAAATATTCCTGCAACATGAAAGCCGAATAAGCAAATGTGATGGGGCATCTGCCCCACATTGACATATAAAGGATTAAAAGCCACCTAGGGAAGTTGCACAGTGAGAGGCTGGACAGAGCAGCCAATCAGGGCCCGACAGCCCCATTATAAGAAGAGCTGCAGGGAAGAGCAGGGTAAGTAGCTGCCTGGAGTTCAGGGAGGGACAACAGGGCTCCTAGCAAGAGGGAGGAGCGCCAGTGCCTTGCACAGAGCAGTGCCTGGAGGCTTTGAGGTGATGGCAAAGCAGGTGATGGAACAACTGTGGGGAATGGCCCAGGGAAATGTATTGAGGAGAGAGAGGGACACAGCATGTGGCTGCCATCTACAGAGTCCCTGGGTCAGGACCCAGAGTAGTGGGTGGGCCTGGGTCCCCCCACCTCGCCACTGGGGAAGTCGATGGACACATGGAGTACAGTACTAACCCACAGAATTATATGGCTGGAAGGTCATGTCATTAAGAGGACACCGCAGTCCCTGAAGTGATATGGATCAGAGAGCAGACATGATGGTGGGTGAGGCACCATCCGGATAGGGAGTATTGCCCTGTGGAGCTAATCCCCAAAACTGCCAGGTGGAGGCGCCAACGTGATGAGTCAAGCACAGCAAAAAATGGCAACATCTTGACCTTGCTTCAGTAAAGTTCTTTGCTGGCTATGAAAACTTTTTCCATGAAGCACTATTTACTCTAGATTGGGTGTGTTGGTATGTCTGACTAAAGGGAACTGGAACATAAGAAATCAAAAACTGTGGAACCTTCAGCCTGATTTATTGACATTTAATTGAAAGAGCCGTTGCAATTCTTCTTTTACTAGTTTTCACATTTATAGATGAGTATGGTACTTTTCCACTTAACAGAATGGCCCCTTGTGAAAGCATGACTAAAAGGAGCTTTTTCTTTAGGGAAAGACAGAAATCAGACGTGTATGGGTATGTGTTGGTGGAGCGGGTTGGATGGGAGCCTGAGTAACTTGTGCTTGATGGTCATTTTCCTGAAATGATCAAATCACAAGACTTAGAAGAAAAAGTTCCTGGAAATGATAACTGAAACTCCAAGATGGGTTATTGCACTCAACAAGACAGAATTAAATCACAGCCTGAAATATGTCAGTTACCTTCAACGTTCACTGTCAAGCAGCTCAAAAATAAAAATGATTTGTAGATGTCTGCGAATTCCATCCATAAAAGAGGCAAAAGTTTACAGCTATCTCAACTCTCAAAGAGCACCATCTACCATAGCCCTACTGGAGACTAACTACTTTAAATTCGGGAGATACCCCCCAAGGCTTGAACATGAGCACAGATTCGATATCTTGGACCCCAATTCAGCAGTCCATCTTTAGTTAGCTAAGTGCTTTGCTGAATAGAGCTGATGTGAAAATGTTTTGCTGAATTGTGGCCTAAATACATTTTCATTGTATCACACATCTTAAAACAAGAAACAAATCCAGTTCCTGCATTCTGCATAATATTAGATAGTATTACTTGCAGAACATTTAGCTTCATAGCTATGATCAATTCCTACACAACAGCCAACACACGTTAACTGACTACATATCACAAATGAAACTACACGTAGTTAAATATCCTGCTGTTTGGGTGAGAATAATTCAGGGTCAAAATAAAAGGTTAAAAGGGGTTTTAGCTTGTTTGAGAATGTGGTAGGAGATTAAAAGAGTGCCGCTTTGAAAATTGCACACTAACATCTTATTGGTTTACGGCATTGCCACCGGGGCGCATTCACTGCTCCCCAGCTCCAAACATGCACTGCCATGCCCAGTCCCTGGCAAGGAGGTTTATTCTTTTATAACAAAGGTTAAACAAACAGAAGGCAGTCTTAAATTAATACCTGGACCCCAGGCTTCAGGGCCACCCCACCCAGGGATCTCTGGCTCTCCACCACCTGGCAGTGTCCTTGCCTCGTCCAACTCAGTTCCCTTCTTGGAGCTGGAGTCGCAGGGCAGCTCCTTGAGCCCCTTGTCCTGCTGCTCCAGGGACCCACCACAGGGGTTAGCTCTGTTCCAGGGCTCAACCTGTCTCAGTCCTTTCTTCTCCCACTGCCTACTAGCAGCCTTTACAGGACCAGGTGTAGCTCAGCCTCCTTTAATTGGCTGGATTCAGCTCACCTGCTCTAATCCAGGGGAACGGGGCTCAGTCTATCCACAGAGACCAACTGCCCTATTTTAATTTTAAAATTGTGTAAGCTCCTATTATTATTAATGGCACTAGACAAGGACACTAACGTAACTAGACATGAGGAAGGGGGAAATGTGCAATTGGAAGTGTAGAATTTAACAGTACGTGTCCTCAGCGTGAAGACTGAACTGTGCTTTACCACAGACAACTTTAGGAAGGGAAAGAGTTGGATTTAGAGAGTATTGGTGTGTTTGATACACCCCACCCATCAGGGTAGATAGTGTCTACAATGAAGAGTGTAGCAGCACAAGCGTGCTGCAGTACCAGTGTAAATGAGCCCTTAACAGCACCTGATTCTGGCTGCTCACAAGAGGATGTGTAATGAGGCAGAGAGAACTGCACAGAATCCCTTCTCAACCTTGCATATGTGCACAAATTAAACCAAAATCCTGGTGCCGGGAAATGTTACTGCTGCATGTGTGGGTGAGGTGAGCCTGGGGCCTGAATTCTATCACATAGTGCTGTGTCAAGCATCTTCCAGACCCAGTTTGAGGACTCAGATCTGTGGCTCTCCTTCCTCCTACACCATGACAAAACAACCCAAACTCACCACTAAGTACTTTTACGAAGGGAACTTCCTAGCCTCCTCTTAAGCAATCTCATTAATTAGCTCATCCAAGTCTATCCGCCTTGCTTCAGAGTTCTCTATAGAAACAACTGCCAGATCACATAAGCTTTCCAGCCCCATGGACATTCTTAGGTAGGTCTGGATTAATTTTCATTTGCTGAGACCATGGTTACAAGAAGACAGCAAAAAATAAGCAATGATGTTTCTGTGTTTGGGGAAAATCACATCTAAAGACATTTTGTGAGTGAGCTAGGGCAACCAAGGCACCTTTGTTTTGAATCATCCTTGAAAATTTGCTTGCAAAAACTGACCTTAGTCTCATTCACAAAACTTTCAAAGTTGTACTTCTCATGGTAGCTGCTTGCTAAACGTTGAGCATGCCTTTTTAGGTCTTGGCTGCTAAGAAATTTCAGTTTCTCACCCATCAAAAAAGTAAATCTTTCTCCAACTCCATCATGCTTGTTTCTCCTATCACCCAGTTGTGTTAAAATTGTGTTAGATGGGGTTGAAAACGTTGCATTCAAAAACCTTTTTTGGATCTGAATACCTTTCCTCCTCTGCAAGTTCACCTGGCATTACTTTCCTCCTTCAAGATCATTTCTCTTTAAACTTCATGGATATTCCGAATGTATCAGCATGTGAAACAGCAGCTTCTTTACATGCAACAAATCCAAATGACTATAATTCCCATAAAGCATCTTGGAGGCCACCAAGTAAATTGCAAGTCATTTTGGATGTCAGGATCCAAACTGCAGTTTTTTGCTCACGTTATTTTTGACAAGATAGAATACCACAACTCAGTCAAAACAAGGAATGAAAATTCAGAAGTGTTCACTTGAAAGCCATCAACTTCCACTATGAAACTGTGGAGTAAGATTATGTGAAGCCTTGATCTCATCTACAGCATCAAAAACAACCTCAACCTGCTTTCATAGTGGTCAGAATGCCTCTACCTTTGCTGACCATCATTTCACTCTTTGGCATTTTAAAGTAATGCTAATCCACCCTTTACAACACATCCCAATGACTAGCAGAAGCAGAAAACAGAGTGAATAATTCCAAAAACTTGAACAACTTGAAACAACCATTGTAGCAACTTCTCCCACAAGTTTGAGTGAGTGGGCAGCACACAGGATAATGCAGGCAGCATCCTGATTGACCTACAGAATTTAATTTTGAATACCTTTGTAAAATAACCTTCAGAATATCCACACCAAATCAGGGAAGGGTATCAATAAAAACTAAAAAACTCTCAACAGCCTTTGCTCTGTGTTCCAAAACCTCAACCTACCTTACCACTGGAAACATTTATTCTATTTAGGAGAGGTCTGAAGTGCAATGAAAAATAATAGAGAAATATTTTGCTTCCTTATCCTTGCCAAAAATAACCAGCCACACTTTTCTTGTGATCTTACTGATAAATTCTTTCGCATTTGGTTTGAGAAGTCTGACACTTTTGCAGTACTGGTCTTAATAGCTTCCACATAATCTTGTATTGTCATACCTTGCAAGCAATTCAAGTAAACCCAAAAAATTACCATTATAAGGACTCAAAGCCAAATATCTCTCTCTCAATTAAAACAAAATACACAAGAGATCATGCAAAATATTGCACCACATATCTGGCTGTATCTGATAGCAGATTTGCATACCTTTGTCAGTTGTGTGATCTTTTTTCCAATCATTCTGCAAGTTCTATCCAGTCAGCAAATGCTTCTGTGTTCCACTGAACGTTTGTGTTACTATACTTCCGTGCTAAAGTGAAAAAGTTTGAGAATCCAGTTTTACAGTTTGCAGAGGAAGATGAGGAATTTGGCTGGCAAAGCCAACAAGCCAACCAGAACAAGGAGACAAGAGTCAAATTGTTCATCAGATGGCTGGCGTAACTCCACATTAGGAGTTCTGATAAAAAAAAATACTTACCTTCCTTTGTATTAGTTAGGTGAAACATCTTGTTCTAACTATACAGTGGGACAAAAACTAGCAAACAGAATCATCATGCATGGCCAAGTAGCTGGGTCTGCCTGGTGGAAGTAAAAATTCTGCCCCATGCTTTCAAGACTTGTACCATTTTCAATGTCCACATTCACAACAATCATGATAGCAATCAATGTCAGTCCTGGAATCAGAGACGCCAGCACCCAACAATCTTGGCAAAATCAAATCAACATCCTCACTAGCTTAGGAAGGCTCAGAATTGCAAGTAGCAAAGCCACATGCAGAGTGTTCGTTGGGAACAAGGGTGAACTCTGCATTTTTCAAAACACTTTGCAGACCTTTCGTATTTTGCTTATCTCTTCTACAGCCTGCACATTTGAGCACCACTCCTGTGCCTGTAGGTATTCTTGGTAGAAATCACAGCTGTCTGAAAGAAAACACCCAACTAGCTCATCATGAATGAATGGCTAGGTTTGGAATGACTATGGTAGCGGGTGAAAGATCTAACTAACATCTGTGAAACTCAGTGCTATAACCAGTATTTAAAGTGGGGGGCGGAGGTTGTTTTTCTTTTAAGCTTAAGAGGGGTTGTGAAGATTTGTGGAGAGCTGCTGGTTCATACAGCTCCATAAGCTCTGCTCCGCTCCCCCAGAGAGAGGCACCACCCATTCATTGGCCCATCTCTCAGCATTCAAAGAGTAGGCAGTGTCTGTGCCCATGAGGGAACAGAGGAGAGAGAGCCTGTGGCTAGGAGCTGCAGCAGCCCAGGGAGAAGCATAGTAGAGATTCTGAGAGGGAAGTGGGGGCATGGTACAGGCTAGAGGTTGGGGAGGGACCAGGATAAGCCACAGAGAACACAGATCCTCCCCGCCCCCAGCCACACAGCGCCTTGGCTCCAAGCCAGGTGGTAAGGGATAGGGTGGTAAACAATGGGGATGTGGGGACGGAAGCAACAGATCTGGCATGGACCCAAGGACACAGAGGCACCTCATCCCCACTGTCATTGAACCCCCAGTCCCAGAGAGATCCCCCAGCCCACTAAATCTCTCTTCACTACCACCCACAGAGAGACCCCAACACCACTGAATCTCATTACACCTCCATATCCAGAACCACCCTACCCTGGTTTGGTGTGGTCACCAATATCTACAAAGCATTAAATATGACCCTGAATGGTCCGTCCAGAGACCTAATGGAGAAGGCTAGGCCCCATGACAGAAGAGAAGAGTGAGATCTATAAAAAAGTGAAACAAAATACTAAAACCAAGCCCTTTACGAGCCCATTTCTACTGGAACCCTTTGAATCCCTCTTTGCACAGCCCTGAGTGAATGGGGCATAAATTGTGTGTGTAACGTCAATAATGTAGTCACATAATCCCCAATCCTTCAAACAATTATGCACACAGTTAACTTTACACATTAACTTATACAAGTAGTCCTATAGAATTCAATGATGAAATCCTGCCCCCATCGAAATCAGTGGCAAAACTCTCATTGACATCAGTGGGACCAGGTTTTCATCCAGTAGGATTACTCACTGGCATAAAGTTATGCAAACAGTTCTATGTATGCAGCTCCAGTACAAGTAAAGTGTTTGTACAAAGTGTCCTGTGTTTGAAGAAGGAGGTCACGTTTCCCTTTCTTTACTCTTATGACAATTTGATACTGGATAACATCACTTCTAAGCATGAAAGGCTGGAGATTCAGTAAGTTTTGTTGCACTAACCTCCATTTTTATCTGGCTAAATTATGCTTGCTATTTAAGGACCTCAAGAATGGTGCAAATCTGAACCGATGCAGTTGACTGGATTTTTCCTTCTAGATTTCTCATTGAGCTTTTGGCTTTTAATAGTTAATCTGCATAACCTTGAAGAGTCTCTTCATCTTTAAACTGATTAGAAATATTTTTCACACTCAGTAAGCAAGATGTGACTCCATGCTATGTGTACTTAATAGAGGAAATATGCTTTATACGCTTCATTAAGTTATTTGTGAAATTGCATTAGTGCCATTCCATTAGTATACCTCTTTCAACTACATCTGTGGCCTAGTCTTGACAGGAAAATTAAGAGTTTCATAAGTCTATACTGAGATTTGTAATGATCTTCTAATACACTGAAAAATATCCATTTTAATAGGAATTTTAAAAGTAAATAATATGTATTTTTTCAATATAGTAGCAAAATTATCTGCTAGGGGGCAAGTTAATTATCAGATTTCTTAAAGCAAGAAATTATGGGTTATTTTGGAAACTTCATTAAAATTACAACCTTATGCAATAAAGGAAAATTAAATTTAAAACAAGATATTATAGTGAAGTTAATACTGATTATAAAAAGATAAAGCAGATTATTTAATGTATTAAAATCTTTTCAGATACCAGGAAAGATATTGCAGTAAAGTTATAAGAAATAACCATAATGTGAGTACTTGCTAAATTACTAGAATATTTTAATAATATTTGTACTCAGCAGAGCAAGTTTTCCTTTAAAAATAGTAAATTATTAATTATTATGTGATCAACATTGCAAAGATGAGACTGTAACAGAATACTATTATTTCGCTTTTATTTTTTTCTCTCTTCATTGTTTTCAAAGATCTTTATTTAAATCATCCTAACAGAGATTTAAGATGTAACTTCCTACTTTCTTGCTGTCTAAACATTTTGCTCTTTCAAAACATATTGTAAAATTACTGCACGTGATTTTTAAAATCATATACAGTAAATTACAGCAAATACCACCATGCTAATAGTAAAATCACATGGTATCTGTCACGGGGTGGCTGGCCCCTGTAATTAAAAGGATGTCTATCAAACCTGTTCCACAGCAAGTGCTCCCAGTTGAGCCAATTAAGGCAGAAAGGCTGCATCTGGGCTATGAGAGGTGGGAGAGAGTTCAGTGAGGACAGAGCTAGAAGGGAAACTGCAGCTTCTAGCTGCAGGGAATGCCCATCTCCTGAACAAGGAGGTTGGGAAAGCAAGGAGGAGGGACTGTGCCCAGATTAAGGCTGGGTGGAAGATTTGATTTTGTGGTTGCTTATTTTGGAAATTTGAGAATAAAAAAACTGGGCCCCAAAAAAGGCTGTGAGTGAATGAGAGTGTGTGCACGGGGCCGGGTGAGGAGGGCAGATTTTAAAGAAGCACTGAAACAGGGAAACCAGAAGCAGGGCACGGCCAAGGCACCTCTGGCCAAAAGGGGGTGCTTGGGTACAGACATCATATTAGTTTCATATATTGGTTTCATACGCAACAGGTTGGTCAAAGGGTGGCTGGCTCTAGTAAATTAAGTAAGTCCAGTTCTCCTGTGTTAGAACATGTGCACCCATTTGGACATTTAAGAAGATGGGGGCAGCATCTGGGGGCTATCAAAGGTCAGGGAGAGACCTACTGAGTGAAAGTCAGCCAAGAAAAGTCCGGAGATTGGAGGAGTTCTCTGGGGAAAGCTGCAGAGAACATACTGGGTCAAACCAATGGTCCACATAGGCCAGTATCCTGTCTTCTGACAGTGGCCAATGCCAGACACTTCAAAAGGAATGAACAGGGCAATTATCGAGTGATCTGTCTCCTGTCACCCAGTCCCAGTATCTAGCAGTCAGAGTCTTAGGGACATCCAGAGCATGGGGTTGCATCCCTGACCATCTTGCTAACAGCTATTGATGAACGTACCTGCCATGACCTTATCTAATTCTTTTCTATACTTGATTATACTTTTAGTCTTCACAGCATCCCCTGGCAATGAGCTCCACAGGTTGACTATTGAGTGAAGAATTTCCTTATGTTTGTTTTAAACCTACTGGCTATTTATTTCATTGGGTGACCCCTGGTTCTTGTGTTATGGGAAGGGGTAAATAACACTTCCTTGTTCACTTTTTCCACACCATTCACGATGTTACAGGCCCCTATCATAGCCTCCATTAGTCATCTCTTTTCCAAGCTGAACAGTCTCAATCTTTTTAACTTCTCCTCATATGGAAGCTGTTCCATTTCCTTAATCATTTTTTTGCCCTTCCCTGTATATTTTCCATTTCTAATATATATATTTTTGAGATGGGGTGACCAGATCTGCACACAGCATAGGCCGGCTGATTTCTTGTAGGCTTCACACTTCAAAGCAGAAGTATGTCGCAAGGAGGGATTTGAAGAAGGGGAGGGCAGTGGCCTATAGATCTTTGAAGTGATTGGTAAGAAGCAAAATCTGCTCCAATAGAAATGCAACAGATCTTAATTTGAGAGATGTCATAGATGCATTTCTTCCTGCTGCCTGCTTGCTGACCTTCAAAAAGAATGAGCGAATGGGAATCAGATTATAGTTCAATGAGATAAGATATATCTATGATAGTGGGAGGGTAGCAGCTGTTTCACTACACTGACAAAGTTCACCCGCAGTTAAAAGAGAAGCACTCAAATGAATAATCACTGGAATCAGTGAAAGACCACAATTTGTGATTAATTTTGTGTGCCAAGACTTTAGCTTACAAGCAGCAGTATACATGTTTCAGATAATTTCTTGAACTTCCTTTGATGTTAAAGTAAGAAAAGCTGAGAGGGAAATGTACTAGAGGTGAAAATATCAATGACTGAAACAACATTAAGGATTACAGCATCACTAGAAGGCAGCTGTCTCTGGATATTTTGATTTTATTCTAAAATGAAAAACTCTTGGCAGTGTTCTATCAATGGCAAAAATAAGCCAAATTGGATGGCTTATTTAGAGTGCTAAATATCAGAGCACGGCAATTAGCCCATACAGCAATTAAATCTGAATAGTAAAGAGTTCGGACTTGTTTCATAGAATCTCTGGACACATTAATATGGTTCTTTTCTGTCTTAAAACATGTGAAGTTGAGAAGTCCTTCCAAGTTTCCTCTGCTCTTCATTTCTCAAAGCTTCTTTCCATATCACAAAATGATATGTATAATTTATCACTTCGATGCAGAACAGAAATAATCTTGCTGAGCTACATGGAATTATTAGAAACCTCCCATTCATCGGATCTCAGAACCAGACGACTGGCATATCCGGTTTGATTTCATGAATGAAGTTAGTCCCAGACTCCTACAACGTAGGTACACAACATTGTACCTGCCCAGATCTCACACCACAGGCCTTGCCTTAGATACTGAGCTGCTCTCCCTGTCCCCATAGTGTTGCCTGCACTGACTCAGGATGACATGGGAAGGCCCAGCCCCACCTATTGCATGCAGAATTTGCTGTCACACAAAACACGCTGTTGGAAGAGGTAGCAGATCTTGGGCATGAGAGAACAGAGGTGGCCAGATCTGACTCAGCCTCTGCTATCAGCAGGCTGGCATGGTCTGGATAGTACAAAAATCAGAAGGCAAGTTTATTTTTACCAAAGTAAATTTCTCCAGCCACCTTTTAACATTAGAGTAACTAAAATATGCAAGAGGCTAGAGAGAGATCTTGGAAAACACAGTGCCTGAGCCAAAGAGCCTACAATGTATGACTTCAATTACAGGTGAGTGGAGACTCATTCTGCTCCCACTGAAGTCCACTGGGGCATGGCCCTAGGTTGCAGTGGGAGTAGGCACCAAAGGTTTAGGCAATCTTGGTCCCACTAGCAAAACCTGACCAGATTTCTTTTCAGTGGGGTCCTAAACTGGTGCATCATCCCAAAAATGTGGTTGTGTGGCATTCTACAGTGATGTGTGTGGTATAAAAAGCAAGACGAATACACAGATTAGAGAAATAAGATAGTCAATGTCAAACTTTAACTAATGATAACTATCATCCGTATTTAAGTTAGATGGACCAAAACTGTAAAAACAAATTGTCATATCGACAACCTGTTGTGTGCTTAGCGCACACTACCACAGCGCACTGACACCAAGTCAGATTCAGTCCTTGCATAAATGGAAGCACTTCCTAGTGAAAGTCCATGGAAGTTGCCCTCAAGTTACACTGTGGCCTGAATTTTGACCATAATATTTAATTGCCAAGCACTGTTTATAAAACATAGAACATAGACTCATAGGTCAGAAGGGACCAACATGATCATCTAGTCTG
>ML675622.1:12644552-12656787 GCA_007922155.1 Mesoclemmys tuberculata | reverse complement strand
ACCAGTTCCTTATCCACCTTACAACTTTCACATTCATTCCCATCTTTAACTGAATGAACATATCTGCCATATAAATAGTTCAAAAAATTGCTTCCAGCAATATTCCCTGTACTCAAAATTGGGAATACCGCTACAGCTGGGAACACACACAGAAGCAGAATTAATTTTTAAGTGGACTCGTTCTAGTTTGTTAGGGGATTTACTTTTGTGTAATTTAAGTGGTCACTGTCATTGCCATCCTATCTCCCCTGGTCCTATCACCACCTCAGCTGGAGATGGAGTTATAAAATCACACTAAAAGAACAGAAGGCAGCAGTCTTTGTCCCAGAAACCACAGGCAGAAAGACAAAATACCAGGAACGTGCTATAACTAAGCTGCAACTTTATTAACACACTGGGGAACTATCTGACAATCACTCATCCAGTGTAGCTCATCCTTCCATGCCAGGTAGTGGGGGCCTGCCCTCTGCTCTCCACCCCATTAACCTGATCCCAGCACCATTTCTGGGACCTCCCCTCATGCAAGGATTAAAGGGATGGGGAAGAAGGGGTTGTCTCCTTGCAGGACCAACAATAGGAGCCCCACCCATGTTCCCCACTTTCTTTAGGAGATGCTTGTCCTAAACTGCTTCTAATTCCAGTTTATCAGGAATCGGATCCCTTGTTGGACAATTACCTACACTGGGTGTCTGCCAAGTAGGGGGGAAGCCGTACTTAAAGGAGCCAAGGGTTTTCTTTCCCATTCTGGGCCACATAAAGCTCTGCAGCTATGGAATGTGAGGATGTACATCTGACCGGCACATTAGAGTTGTGAAATGCTCATGATAAAACCCAAGGCGCACACAAAAAACTCACTTGGGTTTCAGGTTTAGATGCAACCAAACTTTTTAGCAAACCCAGGCTCGTGGATGGTTCCGCACCAAGAACATGGGAAATGTTTTGGATTTGTGCTCTTTCAGTGTGAAACCAGGAGAAATCTGGTCTTTGAACAGTTTCACTTTGAGATTAGGGTTCCTTCTATTCTCTGCCTGTGGCACACAATAATATAGTCTCTGGAAAGCTGTAATACTTGGGTCTAATTCTAATTTATTGTGCTCAGTGCAGGGGCAACTTGGTATGGCTTAGTGGCCTGTGATGTGGAGGAGGCCATACTAGATAATCTGGTGATCCCTTCTGGCCTAAAATTCTCTGACTATGAGATTTTGGATACATTTCGAGAAAAGCATGTAAAGTAAAAGCAGACAGAATGTTTGGACAAATCCCTGTGAAATGCAACCTCTGGTTTGCACAGCGCTGCACTGCTGCCACTGAAGCTTGTTGTTTTTGAACTCTTACATGATCCACCGTGTTTGTTAATTCCCACCCTGAGACTCGCCAGGGCTGTAAGGGCAGAAGTTTTGAGTTACTAACATCCTGTATCTTATTTTGCTTTGTACACTTCATATTCCCATGAGCTTCTTTTACATTAGCTGTACTCTCATGTACTCTTTAATCGTCAAATTAAATACAGAAGTTAATCGGCACACAAGATTCTGAAATTGCACTCATAAGCAGCTCACATTTACAGGCATAAACTGGGCCCAAACATTCATTTACATTTTGAGCAATTTTGGCTTTCAAAGCAGTGCAGAAAAAATCAAGCACTAACTGAGTGAGCATTTGCTTGCATGATGCCATATGTCAAGTTCATTAGCATATTTGCTTTTGCCATTTGCACGCACACTATAAATTATACTCTTCCTACTCTAGCAGATTTGGAATATTGACACAGAAATATTCCTGGGTCCAATTACAGCTCTCATAAATCAATGCCACAAGACTCTTAATCATCTGATACAAATGAATCACTGGAAGAGAAAAGCACGGTTGAAGAATACTAGAAGTAAGGATGGCTTTGTGCCGCTGAGCCCCTTGCAACTGAATGGGCACTATGGTCTCTCCCATGTGTGTTGCCTAAGATTGTAAAGGAAGGTTACTGAAAGCAGCCCCAAACTCTGGAATCACATTCACAAATGAAAAGGCATCTCTGAAAGAAAAGTTTGTTTTATAATTTCCTTGTGGAAAAATGTTCCACAGCCATTGCTCTTTACTCTCTGCCTGCAGAACGTAACATAAAAACAGAGGCCCAAAATGACCTTTTTCATATGCAGTAGGTAAAACTCTATATGTAAATAATAACAACTTGCTCTTATTTAGCACTTTTTAATCTATAGATCTCAAAGCGCTTTACCAAGGAGGTCAGTTTCAGTATCCCCACTGTACCAATGAGGAGACTGAGGCACAGAGAGGGGAAATAATTTGCCCAGTAAGCCGGTGGCAGAGCTGAGAACATAACCCAGGCTTCCTGATTCCTAGTCTGGTGTTCTAGCCACTACACCACATTGCCTCTGCAAAATACAAACAGCCAATCTTCTGCTCTCTTCCTGTCTAATTTAGGTGTATTTTGAGCAAGCAATACACTACAAAGGAACGTATTGTATATGATGGCTTAAAAATATAGCATGGCTCTGACCTGGTTTAACAGACTAAGTGTTGGCATGTTTTTTGGAAGATAAGCCCAAAATGTGTATATAGAGCAGTGAGACAGCCACTTTAAAAAGGGTATCGTGGTTGGCCCTCCATATTGGATGAAGACATAGAATAACTGGACAACTTGACTAGAGAACAAGATTTCTAGGGGAAGTCAATCGCAAAGTTTGCAAGCCTTGGTTGAGTATGCCTTCCATATACAATAGGTAGTTTATTAAAATGTGTTGGGGAAAAGGGGCTGAAGAGGCCCTGAAGAGCAAACAAAAGTGGACATGCCAGGAATGGTGTGGAGGGAAGGTGGAGATCAGATGTGTCAATGGCAATGGGATTGGACACCAGAAGCTAACAACTAGTTTTCTGTTTTTTCTAGGCTGTTAGTTTTACAGGAGCTTATTAGGGCAATGACTGCAGCGTTGGATTTTGGAAGGGTCTGCACTCTGTTTGCCTGAACTCGACAGCAGGGGGAACAATTTGCTCCAGAGCTGCAACGGAATAAAGAGAAAAATTTCAAAGTATTGGCCGGTGTCATCAAAATGACTAGCGCAGCCAAAGTGAAAGCACACTGAAGTGTGCACAACCCAGGATCCATGTAAGAGAGCTAGCCAGATGACGAGTATGCTTATCACATACTCCAGCCGTCAGCACCACAAGGAACTGTTTTTCTAACCACATGAAACTTCTTGTTACTGATGACACCTAGGAGCTGCTTATGAGGTACAATCATGTTTGTGTGCATTTATAAATGCCCTTACACTGCATCTTATTTAAAAAGAAGCTGATGCCCCAAGGAAAGATCTGAAAAAACATTCTATTTAGGCATCTGAGGGGAAAAAAATTCTGACTTCCAGCAAAACTAAGAATAGTAACAGTTGTTGTGAAAGAACAACACATTTCACAGGTTCGCTTGAAATTCTTCACTGGTTTTGGTGAAAATTAAGAACAATTCTTTTCTCAGGGAAGATTTCCTTTGCTCTCACAGACTGATATTAGGCATGCAGAATGAAATGTCATTGGCTCCATCACAAAAACAGTGAAATTCTCCACTATTTTAAATGCATAAATCTCATGAAACTGGGAACATTTGCTTCGGCAAGTAGATTGAACCACTTTAGTTGTAGAAGGCTGGCAAAAATATGTGAAAAAGAAATTACCCCCATTTTGCAAATGAAGAAACTGAGGCACTGAGGGATTAAGGCACTGATTCAGGAGAGCACTTAATCACATCCTTAATGACAATAGGGATTCTTCCTGAATAATGGCACACATGATTTTCCCAAGGTAACAAAGAAAATCTTCAGCAGAACAACACAGATCCCATGGCTGACTCCCAGTCTTATGCCTCATCCAAAAAACCATCCTCCCTCCTTTGATATATGCCCTGCATAATCAACTTCTTATCTGATGCCAAAGGAAATAAAGCCAAAAACTGCCAGATTTGCTGTGACTTTAACCATAGATCGAGCACTCAAATAGGACTTCTGAATGGAATAGCTTGAACCGTCTGGTTCTCAAATAATGGATTCTGACTATCATCACGGAAAATTCTGGTGCAATGCACTAGGTGCTTTCTAAACATAAAGGAGTCATAGTCTTGGCCTGAAAAAAATCTGTGTTCTAGCAGATAGGAAAAAAGGGATGAGTCAACTGCGTTCAAGATGGGTGTTGGCAACATTTTGGTAGTCCAATGTTTTAAAAAACACAAATGAGGGTTCTCTTTTGATTTAATATCATTCCAAAGCATCCACATCCCTGCCAGAATCATCTGATGTTTTCCTATAGGTTTCACAGTAGATACATGAATTCAGGAAGGATATGTATATGGAGAGGTTTACAGCCCCGCTCAGAAAGGGCATTGTAAAGGGCAGCACGGCAGAAGACAGACATGCTTGTATGAAGAGTGGAGAAAAGTCAAAGCTGGAATATGGGACTGACCTAAAATGGGGCAAGGGCAGATAAAGTAGGTAATGGCAGTTATGGAAGACTTTGAAGTCAAAGATAAGAAGTTTAAACTGAATGCAGTGGAGGAGGGAGATTACTTAATGAGGTCTGAAAGACTGTCAGGAAAGCAAAAAACTTGCTCCTGCTGTTAGCTCCTGGAGGATGAAAGAGGAAAGCCTGGGGATAAATGTTTATTTCCTTTTGGAATTGACTCTGGAAAACTTTCTTCAAATGTGTTTAAGAAAACATTCCTAAAAATACACATAGTTCTGCCTGATGTTGTGATGTGGATACCAGCCTTCTAGAAAGTGGGCTGAGATCCCTAACTTATATCACTGAACAGCACTCATTAACTATGTCAATCGGGAGGCCATGTTTGTACACTGTGATTGAAAGGCCTTCTTTGACCCCAATTCTATAAAGACTCACCCATGTGCTTAACTTTAGCATGTAAGTTGCCCCACTGGAATCAGGACAGGGTGGATGCAGTGTGTAAGACAGAACCTGTACTGCGGATAACTATATGACTGCAGCACTAGAATTCACTAAAAATAAAAACAATTAACATGATCTTCATGCAAATATTTTATTATCTACATTATGTGCATGTGTCTGAGTATGAGATTAAGAAATACAAAGTTGCAGTGTATCTATTGAATCAAAAACAAAAATCACTGATGCTTACCATGCAATATAGGAAGGTGAGCGATACCTGTCAAACCAGTTGAAAAACAACACGGTGCAAATGAAACACACGCTTGGAATTTGCTAATATAACAAAATGGCTATAGGGGAAAAAATCTTAGAAGAAAAGCAGTCAGTCATATAATGTAAGCAGCTATGAGCAAAGATGTTCGTGATTCCCCTCCCATTTGATAAACTTTAAACGAATGCTAGTGGATATTGGTGATAGTTTACATTAAATAGCCAAAGGAATGACGTATGTTCCAGTTGTCTGCCACAAAGCAGAGTGATGGCTATGGATCTGTGCTTACAGCCAATATTGATTAATAGCATGCAGTTAAACATGATGAGTATACCAAAAATGTTCCAACAGGGAGCTGCTTGACTTGAGTGCCCTAGAAACACTGCACAATAAGACTTTTTCTATTTTTTTAAAACACTCTGTATTCTCACAAGAGGACAGAAAACAATGCAAGTTTACAAAAAGAGTTTTGTAAGCTGAAACACAGACATTTGGCACCTTTTAATAATGAGAACAAATATCTATTGGTCCTCTTGTACTGGAATCTAGTCAGCTAACATGGATGTAATGCTTCCTTTTGGTAATAATGACACTTGCAAGTACTCAATGCCTTTCATCTGAGCTCCTGAAATCACCCCACCAGCATCAAGGGCCAAATCCCACAGACTTTGTTCAGGCAAAACCCCTACAGTGACATTCTGGCCCCACTGAGATCAATGGGAGTTTTGCCATTGATTCAGTGGGGCCAGGATTTCACCCTTAACATGTGCTGTACTCTGAGTATGACAATGCAGTGCAGGGAGGAGGGGCAGGAGGAGAGTTGTTTTACCAACATGATCAACAGAAAGGCAGTGAGCAAAGCTTTGGGAAAGGAGTCTTGCCTTTTCTCCTCATGACAGTCAGACCCTTATTGCTCATTCTGGGGCTTGGTTTTATTCTATGGCTTATTATTCAGGAGATATGTTTCCTTTTGTATCTTCAGTGGGGATGCATGAGCAACACTGGTTTTCTTCTTGTATTCCCCAGAATTTTCTAGCTATCAGTCCTAGTGAGCATCCAAAGGGTGCTTGGGGTTCAAGTGTTAACGTAGTATCACTGCTATGCAACAATATTAGAAATGCCGGGGGGCAGGAGAGGGGGATATTCTTCATCTTGGTCCCTTTTCTCAGAGCTCTCCCTCTCAGTCACCCAAAACCATCCTCTGCTATTTAGTTAGCTACTGTTCCCTCAATGTTTCCCTTGTGCTCAGCACTGCAATAAATTCCCCCAAGAGTCCACTTACTTTCACTTGATGGCCACTGTGATACAGAGTAAAAATACCTTGTCAGATCTTGTTAAGGCCATCAAATAAGAAGTGAGGTAATAACAACAACGTATGCCATACCATGAATGCAGCTTTTCCTGTTTGCTCTACACAGCACTACCAACAGGTGCTATGGAAAGCATTTAATGAGTCTTTGTCTCTTGCTGCTGATTTAGGGTTTGGAGCTGAACTAGTGGCTTGATTTTTTCCTTTTCTATTTTCATAAATTCATACACTTCCAGTCTCCGTCCCATAGAAGTTCCACTAATAATTCAGTGGATCTTACCCAGGTCACTCTCTTTCTATATCTTCCTCTTCAATTACATACAAACATTCTCTCTCATGTATTTTCACAATTGCTTTCAGTTCTCTCCCACACAAATACAATGTTGAAAACTGAATTGATGCCTGCGATATTCCACAGACTGGATTGTTTATCAATAGCTTATAATATAACAAACAAGAATAAAAGTTCTAATTTCCTCTGCTGTTGAACCCAATATTTTCAGTACTTTATTTGCAGAGATTTTCTTGAGTATTTGTTTTTTTACTATTCACAAGAAACTGAACTTCAATGGAATAAGAATCATACTTTGCAAGGAAGCATTTTGTAATTCTTTTTATATTCTAGGCTCATTAATAAACAATATTTTTAGTTGAAACAAAAGTCATGATTTCAAAGCATGGATTGAGAAGGGAATATATGTATAACTTTTATTTATGGATTTATTGCCTTCAGTGGAGTCACACCATGTCTAACAGAGCAGAATTTCAGCCGCTCTCTTGAATCTAATATTGCTGCTGGCACCACCAGAAAACTGAAATCTAAACCATTTCTGATTAAAGAGAATCTTTTTGCCACTATCACAAAATCGGAGAAGTCAGAGATGGAAAAAGCCAGCCAGCTCATCTGGTCAATAGAATTTAACATGCTTAAAGTGAAGCACACACTTAAACGCTTTGCTTTATTGGGGCCTTAATATTTATTCCAATGTTTTATTTACTTATTCCATTGATTTTTTAATAGAATAATAGGCACCCAGTTTTACAAGGGACTGAACTGAGATCTGCCAGACAGTAATTGCATAGATGACATTCTCTTTTTCACCACATTTTTTACCGATTATCAGTACTATATTTGATTTTCTCCTAGCTGTCCAGACACTTAAAAGATAACTGTCAGTGGTTCACTATCATTAGGCAATTCCCTTAACACCCACTGCCCATCATCTAGTGCTGATGATGTGTATACATTCACTTTTCCTAGATATTCTCTCACCTTCATGTTCTCAGTAGCTGTATTGGCAAGGTTGCCATTACTTCCTAATCATCATCAAAGCTTTTCATTTTTCATGTGACAGACCAGTATTTAAACGCAGTTGAGCAATTCAGCCATTTTAGAGTCAATGTTAAATTAGTCTCTATGCTCCATATTAATTACATTTCTTTCTCTCAAGTGTTTCTATTTCTTTTCATAGAACTGAAAAACCCTTCTTATTCCCCTGAGTATTAACTCATTCAGCTTCCCTGCTTCCTTCCTCTTTACACTGAGAATCTTAACTGAGACTCCTTATATTCTGTTTGATGTGCTAGAGAGCCCTCACACAATCCACTTGATGCTTAGCTTAAATTTGATGGTCTGTTTGTCTGTCATTAATTGGCTCAGATAGACTGAATTTTGTCACAGATGTTGACCTTTATTGAAGAAACAATTCTTACAAATATAAAGGTGAACAAATCCCTTAGCCCCTCTTTATAGGGTTATTTTAATCACGTGTGCCAAAATCCAAATCTCCGGTGTCTACTAGCACGCCATATACAAAATAATTATATAAGTTCTAATTCCTATGTAGAAGCTGAAATATTAAAGCATGCCGAGTGTGAGCAGTACTTTGAGTATTTCAAGCTCATCTGAAAAGTTGTCTCAGTCCTTGGTAAATAAATAAATAAATACTTTGAAGGTCTGAAAACTGTCAGGAAATCAGGCATCAGGCCCTAATGCCGTTAGACACAGTATTCAAATGACTGCTTCCAATGGCTGCAGTTCAAAGACAAAGGTAAGCATCAGCTGCTTGTATTATCAATATAATACCAACCTGCCAAGACACTGATTGATTCCCCCACCCCCATGTGTCCAAAGGGCACATCTACACTGCAAAATAACATCCATGGCAGTGAGCATCAGAGCTCAGGTCAACTGAATCAGGCTTCCAGGGCCTGTGCTACAGGGCTAAAGATAGCAGTGTAGATGTTCGCACTTAGGCTAAAGCCCAGGCTGTGAGACCATCCCTTTCACTGTATTTCAGAGCCTAGTAGAAGTAGGAACATCTACACTGATATTTTTAGCCCCACAGCACGAGCCCTGGTGAGGTTACCCAGCCTCTGAGACTTGCTGCCGTGGACCGGTTTGTTTGTTTGTTTATTTTTGCAGTGCACACATAGCCAAAGTCTATTCACAGCATTCCCACAAAATCCTGATCAGAGCACCTGATTAGTTTATATATTTGGTCTTTAAAACAAGAACAGAAGTTGTTCACATCATGAGAAGACACATTTTATACTAGATTCACTATACCAAAACACACAGATTCATACATTATAAGGCCAGAATGATCATCTAGTCTGACCTTCTGCATAACCAAGGTCATAAAACTTCCATGAATTAATTCCTGTTTGAACTAGAGCAAATCTTTTAGAAAAATATCCAGTCTTGATTTAAAATCCACTGCCGTCTCTAGTAAGCTGTTCCAACGGCTAATTACGCTCACTGTTAAAATTTTGCAACTTATTTCTAGCCTGAATTTGTCAAGTTCAACTTCCAGCCATTGTATCTTGTTATTTCTTTGTTAGACTGAGGAGCCAACTATTTAGTTTTTGCCTCAAAGTAGATATTTATAGATTGATCAAGTCACCCCTTAACCTACAGAAATAGCTATAGCGATAGATACACATTTGTCCCAGGAAGAAACATCTCCTACCATGAAATGTGAAATTTCAGGAGTTCCCTTCCCAAAACCAGGATGAAAAGTTTAAATACTGAAAATTCTCAGGAACCAACAAATTTCTACTTCGGTAAATCAAAACATTTTGTTTCAATAATTTTAAAATGTTTTGTTTTGATTTCGACTTTTTGGGTCTAAATTTACTAAATTTTCTAAACAAAAATCATTACAACTATGGTATGGTAACCTCCTGAGTCTCGCCTATTGGCGGCAGTCTCCTGAGGTAACTGTGGCCCCAATCCGGACAAGTCCTTTGTCCCTTCCCCTTGGCACCTCCCTCACAGAGGGTTTGGTGCGGCCTTACTTCAGGCCTGAGGAACGTCCCACGCGGTAGTTTCAAGCCTTGTATGTGCCCCAGGGCCCAGGGAAGTACCTGGATGTAGCTCCTTCCTGCCAGCTGGGGCCAGGGGTGTTCTCCTTCTTTGCTCCTCTGGCTACAGAGAAGCACCGTCTCCTAGTCGGGGGGGTGTCTCCTCCAGTCACCACAAACCTTCTAGCAGCTTCCTCCTGGTTTGTTCCTCCCTCCCCCACTGGGGAAAGCAGGGTTTAAGTACACCTGGAGACGCCCTTCAGTGGGTCCAGGTGTCTCTAACTGGCCTGCAGTAACTCTTCCCCTGCCTGCAGGGAAAAGGGCCTTTCGCGTTCTAAGGCCCACATACAGGCCCTGGTCTACCCTTTGGTAGACATCTGGCCTGACTTTACCACACAACTCAAAACACTGAAACTTTTCATTTAAAAATGTCAAAATGGGGCATTCTGACAATTTCAAAACTTTTCTTTTAAAATTGTTTGTTTGTCTGAGATTTGTTGAAACTGACCCTGTTTCTCAAAAAAAACATGTTTTATAAAAAGATTCTTGACCAGCTTTAATAAATACACACATTATTTTCTGAACTAACTAATAAGCATGTGTACTTCTGCTGGATGCTATCAGAACTTCTCAACTGCTAACAACTAATGGAGATTTTTCTTTTTCTTATTTATTGCATGAAGAAGGGGCCTGTGATTTTGAAGCAGAAGGATCTCTGAATTATCCAGCTGCCTCCACCAAGTCTCACATGGCCATATTGTGCAGCATAGGGACAATAGGGAAGTCCATGGATTTGTTAAAATAAATGCTTGGAGGAGGAATGTTAGAACTCATGGAAGCTGGACAGAGCCAACCAAAATGAAAGGTTTTGAACAAGCTTCAAGATTTCCCCACACAGCTCAACTAAAGCATCTCATTCCCAACTTACGAAAACTTTACAGTTCCAGAAATTGGCATGCTTAAGTGCTTTGCCAAATCAAAACCTATAAGAGGTGATTAATCTGTAATACCATCCTTGGAAGCAGTTTACTTTAGGACCATATTTCCAGCACTGATACTATTCAGGATGGTAGCAACAGCTGTAATAAAAATAAACCAAGCAAACACAAGTTTCCAGTCTTCTCTTTGCTCAGAGGAACCAAAGGTTCAGAAACTGCATCTGCTTCACTCTAGACATAATTACCACAAATTGAAAATAACAACATTCCCTTTATACATTGTTTCAACCTCAATAGTTGCTCAAACACTGAAGATTGAAATCAAGAGTCTTAGATGAGAAATGTAGATATAATTGAGTGTAAAGCATCTCATTTGAGGCAAATTGTTTCATTTAAATATATACAAGTGTAAGAGTAAAAGATGTTTTGAATTGCAAAATCTAATCACTGAAAGTGTATGTGAAATTAGTTACATTTTGCAAAACACACAGCAAAAGCCTTTTTCTATTGAAGAACATTACCTCTCTTGTGAATTTTATTTTTTATTCTATGGTATATAAATCACATTCAGTCCAAATGTAAATGTATTAAAGAAAGCATGTCTGTAGCTATATAACCAGTAAAAGCTCAAGTAGTCCTTTCCTTTACTGAATAGCCAATTAGAGCAGTCAGATTTATCCTTGAAAAAAGACTTATGAAAAACAAAAGCAGGAACACAAGTTAAAACAGATATATCTAAATCCTGATTGTCAGCTCAGCTGAATAAGTTTTGTTCACGAGTAGGATTTAGTTCAGTGGCGCTCAGAACTTTTCCATTGACATAAAAAAGGAAGTAGTATGGATTAAAGGATAACAAAGAAGCGTAGTAGTCAGGAGTCCTGATTTTGAATACATTCATGCACATGGCCACAAAGTGGCTAGAGACGCACAGTAGTCTGTAGCTCTATGGGATCCTTGTATTATCCACAACTGGGTGTTGTAATAACTTTACAATTATTTCATTTAATGATTTATGATGTCCAGGTTCATCAGTTAATGGGCCAAATAGTTATTTTTAGATTTTATTAATCATTAAGAACATATGAACAGCAATGCTGGGTAAGATCAATGGTCCATCTACCCCCGTATCCTGTCTTCCAACAGTGGCTAATGCCAGGTGCTTCAGAGGGAATGAACAGAACAGGTAATCATCGAGCGATTCATCCTGTCACCATGCCCAGTTTCTGGCAAACAGAGGCTAGGGAGACTTCACAGCATGGCTTTGCATTAAATGTACATTTATTCTTTTATTTATTTACTAATGTGATCTTATCCTGCCTTCAGATTTTATGGAGAACTACACATCAGCTTAAATGGGGAATGTTGTGCCTGTATCAAGGATCGCATATGGCTCATACCACTTTGAGTTGAGTTGGCCTTAGTCCTTGTTACTGAAAATTCACCAGAAATGACTAAGCACTTAGATATGGCTACTGACCCCAACGGGTTCTCCAGAGATACATTAAAACA
>ML675622.1:12446229-12639552 GCA_007922155.1 Mesoclemmys tuberculata | reverse complement strand
TCTCTGTCTCACTCATGGCCTCCCAACTCTGTGCCTGACGGTTCAGGACTGCTCCAGCAGTCCAGACCATAGCCGAGCCCCTCTGCCCTAACACTGTGAGAGCACCACCTCCCCCCAAAATAGTCACCAACAACAAAAGCTGGCAGCATCACTTCCTCTCTCGAAAAACCTTCCCCAGGCCTGTGGGCTCTATTCAGAGCTCAGATTATTGTGGCTGGGGCCATCCAGGACATGTGGTGTCACTGCCATCAGAGAAGCCCAGCTCGCTGGCTGGTCATGTGGGTGCAGGCAGCGTGGCTGCTCTGGCTGAGCTGGTGGGCAGCTGCTTGGGGGGCTGGTGACAACAGATGGCAGGAAGCCATGGACAGCACGCTGGTCCTGACAGCAGTGTGTGTGCAGGTGTCAGACAGGGATCTGCAAAGGGATGGAGGTGTTCAGATCTGCAGGAGAATTATTGGGGGATAGGGGGCCAGAAAGGCTGAAAGGGTCACATCTAGAGGGGCTGGACTTCAATTTAAAGAGGTTCTCTATGTGAATGTGAGGGGCTACCTGCAAGGTAGTCATGAGGAATGGGAGGTGGTAAAGGGGTTGAGGAAGGGGAGCTCAGACCTGCATTCTGTGGTGGAGGATGTTGAATATGAAGGGGTGGTTCCTGTATAGGTGGGCAGACTGGTAAGAACAGGTATCTGGAGGTGGTCCAGATCTGGGGAGGAAAGAGTGTGTTGGATCTGGGGAGGAAAGAATGTGTTGGATCTGGTTGGTCTTTGTGATGGAGATGGGCCTGAGGTGGACTGAACATAGGAAGGAGTATGTCTGGTGATGGATCAAGTCTGGAGCTGGTCTGTGTGTATCTGAGTGTATATGGAAAAAGGCATCGGGGATCTGGAGCTAAATGTGGCATGTGTATATGAGGAGGGACACGCTCCTCTCTCTTTCTTACACTTTTTCCTGTACAAACTTTTGTTTTTCTGCCAATCATTTTTCAGAGAGAAACTAAAAGCTTTATAAAGTCTCCTTTCTGTCTCATAGTGGGAGAGTTTGCAGAGACTGGAACTTAAGCTGGATCCTCTACATACCAAGGGAAAGTAGAGTCAGAGCATGAGTTTCTTCCTTTCTAGTTCCCCTGCTGTAGTTTGCAAGATCTGTGAATCCCTTGCGATCAAGGCCAGCAGGGGTTACAAGAACCCTTTAACCTTCTCTGTCTGAGACCAGGCAGTGAATAAAAGCTGCTGTAACAGTGTGTCTACTATGGGTTGAAATGGGGAAGTAGTGTTGGGTAGGAGTTCGGTGACAGTGATTGCATAAGGCCTTGTAGGGATATATAGGGTTAATTGTCTTTGCTTAAGATTAAGAAATGAAACCTAAAAGCAGGCTTTTTAGGGGGAAAAAGAAATTACATGCAGAGTCTTGGTTAGCAAGGACTAACTGAAAGGAATGTGTTATGGGAGTCAAGCTACTGGGATGTTTGTGGATCTGATGGAGACAAGTAAAATGTGGTGAGGAAAATCCTTGAAGTCTCTGAGCACTTGCCAGCCAACTGGTAAGGGATGGTTTGGACTAGTTTTAACAGCAGCAGATACCTAAAACTGAGCACTGTCATATATCGGCTTGTTTATTATAAGGTATAAAATGGAGGAAAACAGGTGGGACCACTTGCTAGTACCTGTCTGGCCAACTGGAGCCAGCCAGCCTGGCTTTTAGCATGCCAGGCCCAGTCCTGTGTAAGTATCTGACAAATACTTTGATTGGTAACTGTTATATGGAAGTACGGCTGCATCTTCAGAGTAACTATATAAAGGCCCATTGGTCTTTGGATTAATAAAGAAATCTATGTAGCACTGTTTATTGCAGGAATTGGCTGGCCATTTTTTCACTAACCAAGAGATCTCTTGACATCTTTCCAGGAGCCTGAAGGCCAAACCTCATAGATACAAAATGGAATGGATTGTAGGTATCTTAGCCTTAGAGCTGTACTTGTGGAGACAGATCTCTGAGTGATGTGCAGCAAAGAAACAATCTCCTCCTCCCACTGATAATGGCTGGTGAATCCTGACACAAACTATAACTGTTTGGTGTTATGATTTCCTAAAATGTTTGCAGTTTCATTTCAGCAGTGATGATTTGTACTTTTTGGAACAGAACTGTGAGGTAGCACACAATTAATACTTTGACAACCATGCTCTTATTATAATGATATCAAGCCCTTCTACTTCATTACTTGTATTCTTGCAAGGTATAGGATTTTCAGTTCTCTGTGTTGTCTCTGTAAATATGGGAAGGCGCAGTTGTTTTTGTCTTCTTCTTAGCTTAGGGAGGGTCTCGATGAAAAGTTTGAGACCCCTGATATGGAATGATGCTGTGCCATGATATACAGCAAAGACTGTACCAAGTGTTCTGCACAGAAGTAGAATATCCCTTAATGATCCATTCCAAGGACTCCAGCATCACCCTCTGAAGCCTCTCGTACTGGCCAATGCCTGAGGCAAGATATCACACTAGGGGCCCAGTCGTTTGATCCAGTGTGACAGTTCTTATGTTTGAATGATGATAAATACAATTTCTATAAACAGCACTTGACTTTCAACAGGATGTGGGCTCCTAATTGCCTACAATACTTTTAAAAATGGGACTTTGCACTTAGAGGCTATTGAAAATCATACCTATTGTCTTTTGCCCGTGGAAAAATGCTGGGTCCAGACATCGACAGAAACACAAATATGCCTGGAAAAGCCGAGTAGACAGAGTCAATATATTCTGCCACACAAATTCTGCTCCTGCCAGGTAAAGAACCTTAAAGCTTTGGGTGCTTCTAGGTTTCCCCTTACCAAGATCCAGATTCCCATAGCTCACAGAGAAGGAATCCCAATTCTGTACTACCCAGACTACTCAGGCAGGTTTAGCACTACCATTTTTGGAAAAGTGTCTATTTTCCAGTTTATGCCATGGAAGGAAGTTTCACTGCACCACTCTAGTGAATACAGAAGTCCACCCAAGAAGTCTAAATAAAGAGAACTGCTCAGCACAGAAGTAACTATTCAACAACAGTACTGATCCTTTTTAATTCAATAGATTTAAAGGCACTTTTGCATCTTCTCTATAGTTTACCCAGGGAAGGTAGAGTCCTTAAAGATATTTCTGTACCCTCCTACTTTGTTCCATCCTGTTTCCTTTCTAAATGCTGTACTCTGACCACCAGACCCCAAGAGAATGTCAGCAAAATCTCTAATATTATTGTACTATGTGAAGCCTTTTTTCTGTACACTATGAAACCTGTTAGAGAAATCTGTGCCCATAATCACAAAATTCAGGCAGTTGCCTTCATAACCCATTACAGGAAAAGATAGCAACAATGTTTTCATTAACTAAAATCAATAGTATACACAACTGCAATTTGCTTCAGCAGCAAAAACATATTGCATTCCAATTGGAGAATGTATGAAAGGTTGTAAGTTTTCTGAAGCCACACAGGTAACCCAAATTACAGAGGTAAACCAGTCACTTATATGGAGTCAATATAAATATTGGACTTAAAATACCATGTTGAAATCTTTATGGTAAAAATGTATGATTTATTAGGTGAATGAGTAACAAATCAATATGAGACCAAGTCTTAAACTGACAATGTATTTTGTTAAATTTATTGTTTGTAAACTTTGATATGGACAATTTTTTAAACAGGAGTTGATTGCTTTGTGGTTCTGACAGTAAGAGGAACAATATAATCATTTTGATTTTCTTAGGCAATGGTGGCTGGCTTTGTGGAAGCAACATTTCTTATTTCTGACCCTGTGGCATGCCCATTTTGAGGTTCCTTTGCTTACAAAAACTCATTGGATTGGTTGATGGTTGGTTTCAGACAATTCTCAAGGAAGGAAGAGGCTCTCTCATAAAACAATTATTCATAATACAGCACCATTTAGCAATTTCTGCTTAGCAGAGCAGAATTAATTCACGAGGTAGCTGAATTACAGCACTTCTTACTCTACCAGAAAATGCTCCCACATGATCACAGCTAAGATTAGTGAAGGGGCACTAAAGATGCCTGTAATTCATTAATTTGTACATAAGACTTCCCACTTCAATTTCTTCACCCCTCTGAACATAGGTATCCAAAGTATTCAGTGACATAAAAGGTAAAACTTGAAATAAAATAGTCTGTAAGTTCTTGACTTTCCTGTGATGCTCAGTTTGTTACTTTGCCTTTCACAGAGTATAGCATTTCATAGACTGGATCATATTCTTCACTAATGTATTGAAAACTAACTTTGCATGCACACATGTGCATGACTATAAAGCGTATTGATCTATGCACTTGAAGGGTGCACAGCAGCCTGTACACGAAGCCATTATCCACAATTGGGTGTTACAATTATTTTATTTCATGATTAATAGAGCACCCATTGCTGCAGTGTTTGGGTGTGGCAATTAACGGGCCACATTTTGTGCAGATGTAAATTGGCAGAGCACTGTTAGAACTTGGCTTACAACTACTTGGACTACATTCAAATTTGGCTCTATTTGTACGCTGTGAGCAACAGACACTCTCCCTCTTCCTCATTTAACCACCAAACCAGGCAGGCTATCAGAAAAATAAAAACAAGCATAGTTCTAGCGACACAGGCATAACTTCAATGAGTTCCATGGAGTTAGTCCTGAGTCATAGCTGTGAAAGTGAGAACAATTTCAGGCCCAGTGCTCTCACTGGGTCCAATCTGGCCAGGCCCACCGAGAAGGGGAGACAGAGGGAGCAATTGCTCAGGGGCCCAGAGATTTTAAGGGGGCCCGGCAATTTTAAAAGGGGCCTGGGCCACGGGCAGCGTAGTTAAAGCTTCCCCTCAGGGAGACTAGCTCCACATCACGTCTCCTCCGCCCACGGCCCCACCCACAGCCCACCCCTGTTCCATCCCAAACCCCACCCATCCTGCTCACCACCATGTCCTTCCCCACCAGCCCACCTCCCCGCTTGGCCTCCCTCCTCTCTTCCACACACCCCTTTCCTCTCCTTGCACCTGTGTCCCCCTATCCCTATTCGGCCCTCGCCATTGCTCACCACATATGTCCCTCCTCTCCTCCACTGCTCACCCCCCCCAACTCACCTGCCCCCAGCTGTCATCCACCGCCTGGGGGAAGGGGAAGCGTGGAAGAGAGAAGCGGGACAAAGCAATGGGGGGGAAGGATGCGCCAGCAAGCAGGCCGAACAGGGGAGGGGCCTGGGACAGACCTAGATGTGGGCGGGGCCGCAGGTGGAAGAGGCAGGGCAGAACAGTTCCGGGCCCCAGGGCAGAATTCCTGTCGGCGGGCTCGAATCTGGTAAAGGCTTGGCCAAAAAGATGAGATTAAGGGACTCGGTGAACCAGACAGATAAAGGTAGCACATTCCAGGCAGGAACCCAGAGTCCAGCCCTCAGGAGCGCACAACTAAGATGACCTAAAGCAGCTCATCTGGCCTCAGCTGTTGGAAGGCTCATAAAAGGACAGGAGGTTCCTAAGTTAACCAGCTCTGAAATCTACTTTATTACGTGGAAAGCTGTTTTGGTGATATGTTTGTCTTCAGTTTCTCTCTTCCTATTAAAAATGTGTCTGAGTCTGAAATGATGATGTCTATGGACAGGTCATTTTATTAATGTAACACGGTCATTTTTGTTCATAACAATAAGCTCAGGTAGATTAGAAAAAAATTATAAAAGCAGGTCTGCAATAATATTGCTTTAGTGAACATTAACAGACATGACTTGAACTGGATTTCTCCACATTATTACAAGTCTAATTACTTCTTTTGAAAATTCAAGGTAATTGTTTAAAAAAAAATACTTGCATGTGCTTTTTTTTTTTTTTTTTTTAAGATTGCCAGGGGGTGATACTAACCAAACATCTGGGCCTAGACTTTCCTCTAGAAACTTTCTAAAAAGCCTGAACTTCTGTATCTTGCTGGATGTAATTCAGCTCACAAATTATTTTACTGAAAAAATGCCACTGTGAGCTGAAGGGATTTCTTCAACCAGCTGTAAATTGTGTTTTGACCCATTTACAACATGAGAATCTGAACTCAGGAATGAAACCTTCGCTCTGCAGCATGAGGGAATTCTTCGCAGACTGGAGACCTTGTGTGTAGACTTTCCAAAGCACTCAGCACTGGCCTACGTCTGCTCCCACTGAAGTCCATAATAAAACTTCCATTGAGTTCCACAGCAGTGGAGCTGGGCAAATGCTGAGCCTTTTGAAAATCCTACCCTCAGTGTAGTAGGATATTGTATATAATTTAAAACGACCAGTTTACCTAGTAGGTGCCTCCCTTTACTGTCTCACAGTCTAGTAGCCCATTACCCTAACGAACACAGACCAGCATCTCCTACATTAGATCTTCCAAGTTGGTCATCCTGGGCCTAGACAGAGAGGTGAAATGAGCTCATGGAATGATGTATGCAATTTCTTACATTCTACGCCTGCAGTTTTACTGCTTCAAGCTGTGAGCTTCTTGGGTCTCATTAGCTAAGCAGAGTCAGGATTTGGATGGAGTGCCTGACGCTGCAGGAAGCAGGATGGTTATGCAGGAGGTAGCACTCTTTCTCCTACGTTGGTGCTGAGTCAAAGTCCCAGTACTGGATTTAGGGGCAACATGTTGTTTGCAGACATAAAACCAAGGCTGTGAGATCTTTTGTCACCATTTAAGCTCCTATGGGCTTGATATAATTCAACAGAGTGAAGCCAGAATAAAGGAAAGGAGAACAAGGCCCAAGGGTGCTTTTCACAAATGAAAAACATTAACCCCAGTGTCCTGGCCAAATCCTAAGGCCATCCTGCCTATAGCACCTAAAATCCCCACTGTAGTTGTAATTGAAACAATTGCTGCATCTCGCCTCAGAGGGGGCAGTAGTCAGCGGAAGATGAAATGATTCTTATGTACAGCGTATCATTTGCAAAGCACTCGGGGATCCTTCTGCCTGCAAAGCACTTCAGGAATGGGAGCGATGATTATTTTAATTGCTGTGCCTGATTTTGATCAGACCGTAAACCATTTAATCAGCAAACAGTTGGCTACTGCCAGGCAGCACAGTTCTACAGACTTCTCCGTCTTTCTGAAAGAAATTAAAATGATAGAATAGACCTCTGTGGCACTCTGGCTTTGCTGCCCAGGAGGAAGTTATAAGACCAGTTCAATAACTGCAGATGCCACAGTCATCCGCTATGCTTTGGGAACTGTAGTTCAGCACGACTAGCTAGCCCTTGTATAATTACATCAGCAATTCCATTAGAAATATGGTTGTGGGGAGCACAAACCATGTGCCCTGAGCTGGTATTTGATAGAGAGGGTCATGGGCTCAGGAGCACATTAAAAAAATTCCTCAAAGGAAGTTAGAGAAAGGTACAAAACAAGCAAAAGAGCAGTGTTCCAGTCTGATGGGTGGCAGGAGCGGAGATTGTGGGAGATGAGAGCTTTATGTGTTTAAAGAGACCAAAACACTGGTGCAAGACCCTTCCACAAAAGAGAGGCCAAGTCCCTTAATTTTAGGACTGAGATTCTGGCTGGTATGATGAATACTTCTGATTAAGTCCTATCAGAACCAAAGCCATTGGCAAACAATAAAATGCTGTCATGAAAATTAACATTAAAATAATGTTAGTGATTTGATGTGAACTCACCAATACCAGAATCTGGGGATGTCTATACCGATGACGGCAATGTCTGGAGCGGTCAGTGTAGACCTGCTCAATCGATCAGGAAGTCGACTGAATAAAACCACCCCCTGAAGTAGCGTGGAAATGTGTCAACGGGAACGCAGTTCCCATCAGCGCAGTGTAGGGGCAGCGCAGTGAAGATGGCATGCAGAAGGGAAGCACAGCAGTTGATGGGAGTTATGTAAGCTACTCTGCGTAGTTTGCGTAACTCCCATCAACTGCCACTGAATCTCCCTGTAAGTGTAGACCAGGGCTCTAACGCCATCATTACATGTCCTGTTATTTCTAGATGTAGCGGTATAATGCTTCCAACAATAATGCAGAAACAGCTAAGATGCTAGGCACAATGGGACAAATGAGCTAAAGCTTTAACCTCTCATTTTCTTGCCCTAGTGGGGTTCATTTGTGCTGTACCCTTAATTTAGCACTCATTTCAGTACACTAATTAGTTCATTAGGGATCCTCACACTCAACAAGATCATCCAATGCCTATACATCCCCCCTTAAATTTGCAGGTTGATTCTTGCAGATGCTATAGGTGTTCCTCTGTCTTCTCTCTCCCTCCCCTGCAATGTGTCAGTTCCCCTTCTCCTACTTGGAGTAGTTCCAAAATGATTTTATTTTCCCCAAAAGTTTCTGCAGGAAAAAAAAAACATTTTCTTTTAAATCAAAATTTTCAGTGGAAAATGTATGCTTTTCATTGAAAGACAACTGTCATTCTCCAACTTTCTCAGTGCTGTTTGAGGTGCACTGACATTGTAAAAGCGGCGACAGAATTGTCCTAATTTACTGCAGTACCAGCACCTGCCAGGCCTACCGCTGCTAAGACTTTGCTATTAGCAGAGCCGAGCAGGAAATGATTTAGAATTCAAGGTTTTGAAAATGTTTTTCATCCCAAATTGGGACAAAAAGTTAACATCTCAGAAACATCCACAAATCAAAACGTTGACAAAAAAATTTCAGCTCAGGCCAACAAAACGTTTTGTTTTGATGATTTCAAAATGTTTCTTCTCTATTTAGAGAGAAGGTAGGTGAAGTAATATCTATTATTTGTTGATATCTGTTAATGACAGAGCCAAGTGGGGGCCTCTAAAGCCACTCCAAAGGCAAAATAGCTCTGGATTGAAAGCCCAGGGGTTTGATAATGTCCCTGTGCCTCCTGCAGAAGGGGCGAACCCTCACATGCATCTAACAGAGTGATCATGAGCAACTCCCTGAAAGGAATCTCATGATTTAGTTGGGGTTGATCCTGCTTTGAGCAGGGGGTTAGACTAGATGACTTCCTGAGGTCCCTTCCAACCCTAATCTTCTATGATCTCCTCTCTGGCCCCACCCCCATTCTGTGCAAGGGGGTGATCTAGCCCCATGGTATTCAGGTTTTAACAACAGTTCCTAGGCATATTCATGTGCTGGCACTTTACTCTCCATTTAGTATTGCAATAATTGTTAGTAAAGAACATAGGGACATTAATACTACACCACCACAGCTGAAAATGTACCACACCCCACCCCAAACTTCATGGGCCTTAAGATGCCTGGGACACTACAGTTGATCCTATTGCCACGCTTACTATACCAAAAACATTACTCTGGGACAAAGGAAATTACACCATTTGAGAAACCTGCACTGAGGCCTTGACTAAACATGACAGATGTAAGGAAATCAGGAGGGAACAGCTTCCCCCTCCATTTCTAATTCATCCTTTTTGTCCCTGTTGTAGCTGTTACAGCAATATGCTGCATCACATCACCCACTGATCCCGGCCTACTATACTACATGGGCATAATGGAGCAAGTCAAAACCAATCAAAGCTTTAACATGGCTTCACATAACATTTTCCACCTTCTTCATCTACTTTATCCCCATCCTGGGAGATTCTAACTTGCACAGCCTAGCTCAGAAGCACGCAGCTCTTCTTGAACACTTAACAAGTATTGATAAAGACTGGGCTTGAAGTGTACCGCCAACAGATCTCTACAGATTTTCAAGCCACATTTTCTGGATGTGTCTAATGACAATTATCACATGTTAGTGCATTACCCATGAAAGCCAGCCACAATACTGGGTCAGTCATAAAAACCACAGATCCTTTGTTTTTCAATTCAGCTGTTCACTGCAATATAATTATCAGCAGTGGGTCCCAAACATTAACAGACAATCTGAATTTACATAGCACCGTACATAGGCAATCAAAGTCAAATTACAAATATTTCACTTTGTTTCTACTCTGGTTAATACCCCACATCAATTTAAGTAAGGAAGTATGATCTAGTGTTTGGAGAAAATCCTAGGATTAAAGACTCTGGCATTCTAATCCTCTGATTTGCTGTGTTACCGTGGGCAAATCACTTAACCTCTCTGCATCTCAGTACCCCCATCTATATAATAACAGACTACTGTAAAATTTAGCCTTCCATCTTAAAAAATGGCCTCCAATGCAGCATGGAAATGTTTGCAAAATCAGATCATCAGGAATCTAAATAGGTGAAATAGTATAGCACAAGTATAGCTCCTGCAATTTTGTGCTTATATTTGATTGTCACAGAACCGCACCTACAACACTAGGGGAGATTAAGACCATGATTTTTAGCCAGACCTCAATGATTTTATATGCTTCAAGACTCTGTCAGTGAAGACATATTAGAATTTCTGTGAAAAAAATCCAGAGGAGAACTTCAGCAAGGTAAAAGTCACAGGGCCTGATTCTCCACTGCTCTACACCTTGTGTCATCCTTTACACTAGGGAAAGTGAGTGTTTAATAAACACCCACTTTACACTAACTTTTCACAGATGAAAGCGATGACACAAGGCGAAGGAGAACCAAGCCTATACTATATCTTAACGAAATGTAACCCTTCTACCAGTCGGAGTCAGCGGCAACAAGGGCCAGGTTCAATATCTAGGGATTTCTTTCAACAATACAACACAAAACCTGCTCAAGCTCTCATCCAGTAACCTGGGACAATTACACATCACCCCTGGGGTGCCTCTAGAGACAATACTTCCCCTCTCACAAGCACAAAGAATGAGTGTTGAAAAGAGACTTTTAAGAAAAGGGGAAAAGTTACCCGGCATTAACTTGGGAAAACGCCACGAGCAGGATTCACATACACAAAACCTGAACAAAACGTACACACCAGAGTACACTGGGCAGTTTCGTTTTGCATCAGGTTCTTAAGTCCAGCAACAAGAAATTCCTTTAATGTGCCCCTCCCTTCACAGCACCCCACTCAGAGGTGTTGTCCATAGGGCAGAACCAGTCTAGAGATGTGACCCAGCACCAGCCAAAGGGATCATTCAGGCACAGCAGTCCCATCACTGCCAAGCACCTAAGCAGGGTGGGCACGGTCCTGCAAATAGCAGCTTGACGGGGAGAGTCCGTTCAGACCTTATGTTATGAGACGTTGATGGGTAATACGATATAAATTGGAAAAGGGAAATATCTTCTTGACATGTGTGCAAGAGGCCAGATTCAGATCTCTTTTACACCTGTGTAAACCTGAAGTGATTTTGCTTAGTAAGTAAAGCTCCTCTCCATTTGCACTGATGTAAACAAACAGATTCCAGCCACAGATTCCATTCAAGCTAATGGAGTTTCATGAATTATTGTAGAACTCTCAATCAACTAATTTGCAAAGCTGATCGAAATTGCCCTTACAAACCTAGCAAAACAAAATTCTCATTGCTTAGAAAGAATCATGTTTCTGCAAATCCATAAACATTGTGCATGGTTGACTCAGATTTTGTACTGTGACAAAACTAAGTCACCCTTTTTTGAAACTTAACCATCATTGCCAAAGATGACTCCAAGAAAGCCAACAAAAGAGAACTGCAAACAAAACAATATAATTTGCCATCCAATTTTACCTAGTTAAAGGTACATTAAATTTGTGCAGAAGGTCTAATTTAACCATTAGCACCATTACATTAATGTAACAAAAACCCAGGAGAACCACTTTTCACAAGCAAATGGATCATCACAAAGTGTAAATTGCCTTAACTATGTTGTCTGCAGTCTTGGGACCACACTGCATTGCCTTTGAACAAATAATTAATTTCATATACATGTATCATGCTTTCTTTGTGATGAAAAAACAAACAAACACGATTTCCATCATGGCTAGATTGGTCCTAGAATGCTAGGCATAGTTACCCTGCTGGCCAGAGCAACGTTTGGTAAATAAATATGGCTGGGTAGTCTGTTCTTGGATGGATGTCACAGAAGAAAAAAAAACAAACCATACACTTAAGGCTAGATTGTGACTTACATTTAAGCATGAGACTCACTCCAGTCAAGTCAATGGTCCCAAGACTCGGGATAACTTGGCAGTATTCGTTGGGAAATGTCGCCTTACAATCATGTGTGTGGGTCTGAAAATGCTGCTTAGAGCTGGTTGAAATGTTTTTCCTCCTAAGCCATTTCTCAGGTTGAGGATGGAATTTCTGGTGGGGAGAAAGCAAGAGAGGTGCCACTAACCTGATGGCTAGGGTACTCACCTGGCATGTGGAATTGCTGGGTTTCAACCAGCCTATCTGCCAAGATATATAGCCATACACAGCACCACATGGTGGCAAAAATACAGCATTACTGCTTCCCATTCCATTCTTGTTTTTGGTTTTGCCATCTTGTCTTTTGTCAGTCATTTATTTTTCATGGGTGGCTGATGGTGGCAGTTCCCTAGTTTCCCTTACTTTTTGCTGACCAGAAGAGGCCATGGGGATAAACTATTCAATTATTGGTTTTTGTCAATAAAACAAAGAAAATAGCTACAGGAAAAGAAAAACACCACAGAAAAGTAGAAGACCCGCTAGTCCAAAGCCATAAGGGGCACAACTAAAAGCCTATAAAGCTGGTATCCAGAACCTAGGCAGGGCAGAATATGGGTGTGGGCAGAGCTCTCCTAAGAATTAAATTTAACAATGGGGCCCTTGGAAGTAGGAATTATTATTTTCATTATTGTAGCGTGTTACAATAATTGCCTGAAATGGAGATTGAGTCCCTTCCTCCTATGGCATTTTAAATAAAAATACACTGTTTTCTTTAATGGACTCTTGACTGGTTTCTCCATCCCTCTCTGAACTATGTGTACTGTCTCCACCGTAGAGCCATAGTGTGACAACAGGTGTTCTAGCTTTTTTCCCTTTTTTTTTTTTTTTTTAAATTCAGTGAACTGAAAAAAATCAAAAAAAAATTCAGTTTCATTTTAGCTTTTAACAATTTTAATTTTTTCAGTGAAATAGAAGTTCATTTCTACATGAAAAGTTGTTTTTAACTGACAAAATCTGAGAGTGTCTCATTCTGAAGGTGTCATTTAAAATGCTTTTATTTTTCTAGGGAAGGAGGGGGCTCTCACTGAAACAATTCAGCAAATCAAACATGTGTTGGTTGACCTCGATCAGCATTTTTTAAAATCAACAAAAGTTTCAGCCAAAACATTTCACCAGCTCTAGTTATAGTGACAGTAGCAGAAGCAGGAGAGCTGCTTGACAACAGCTCCCAAGCAATGAACGCAATGGGGAGGTTAGGTTCATACCCTTAGCTCTTTATCTGAGCCATTTCATAGATCCCATTTTGGCAGCAATTTATCCTCAGACAACAAAATACTGTGAGGGTTTTAAAAGAATCCCCAAATCACTCATTTGACATCTAAATCCGTATTTAGGCATGAAAGTGGCTGTTTTATAGGCCTAAGTGCCCATCTGTCAGAGCATACCAACAATGTATCAAAGCACTCACATTTGAAAATTGCCCTTTCCCCTTTTGAAATTATACAAACTATAGATGATATAGACACAAACTTGCTGCAGTAAGCAAAATACTCTCTCTCTATCTGAGGGTCTCCATCCTCTTCTTTGGTTTGTATCTTACCATCAGTTTTTAATCAGAAATCCCCATTGAAATCAATGAGTTCTGCCTTAACAAAAAATAATTATTGGACCAACGTCTGTTAGTGGAAGGGACAAGCTTTCAAGCTACACAGAGCTCTTCTTCAGGTCTGACATGAAGAACAGCTCTGTGGAGCTCAAAAGCTTGTCTCTTCCACCAACAGAAGTTAGTCCAATAAAAGATATTATGTCCACTTCATATCTCATATCCTGAGACCAACACAGCTACAGCACTGCAAAAAATTTTTAAAAAAATCAATTGCACATTATGGTCCTTTAATACAACACATTAGTACATATTTTAGGATACCAGGAGACTAATGTAAACATCAGAGCTGTGTTAAGCAGGCTTCTTTCAAATCAGGCTGAGGCTTCCTGAATGAGAGTGACAGGAGAACGTAAGCATCTTAGTTTAAATTCCATGATAGCCCTTTATATTGTGAAATACAGGATGTCTTGAATATTCTGCTAAATAACCACAGACCTTATCATTAAAACTTCCCTCTTTTGCCCCCCACCCTCCCAAAAGCACTTTTCAGCGTGTTGGCCTCTATTTCTGTGTTGAGTTTCCAGAAATCATTCATCCAAAGTAACAATTTGACTAAATGTGGTAGCTCTCATTTAAACAGCCAGCAGGAAAGGTGAAAAGGTTAGTCTGTTGCTTCAATGTTTTTAAAATGGATAATAGAGCTCAAAGAATAGACATATAATATTTCCTGTCCATCAGTCTAATGCTTTCATTTTACAGTGTTATCTGCGATCTAAAAACTACTTTTTTACCCAGTCACGCTTATCTTTTCTCTGTGTGAAACTTCTCTGCAATAAATAAAATGCCTGGTGTTTTTTGTGTATCCAGATTGTTTTGATTTCAAATACACTCAAGATTGTATTTTGGCTGCCCTTCTGAAAGCTTATATTTCATATTATTCTACAGCATCAAAGTGGACAGAAACATGACACTAGTTCTGAGGTTCTTCCCTTCAATAAACCAAGCTAAATATAAATACCTTTAAAAATATGAATTTGAGTTTTCAGGAAATCTTCACTGTTAATCAGACACAAGTAGAGATGCAGCCTTTTAGTTAAAGTGACACAAACTGTATTTGCTGTTATCTAATCAGATAAATGGGGTTCTACTGTATATTGTTTAGCTTTGAAAATAGCATTGAACAGGAATCAGGAAGTAAGATGAAATGGTAATCTTTTATAACTGCAGACAAAGCTTTATTTAAAAAAGGCAATGGAAAGTTAAGCATAAACTAAGTTGGGTACTGGAAAACTCCCCAAAAGAAAAGAAAGAAAATAGGAAGCTAATTCTTGTACTCATATCTACTAACGTGACAGGTTTTAGCAAGATTTTTTTCCCATTCACAGAACCTTATAAAATATTTAGATTAACTTAAAACTTCAGCTGACACAGTTTTGGCAGTAAGAGAGGATTCAGTTTGGTACAGCGATGCTGGAAGTAAATGGAAAAAGTTCCTCAGATGGTTTTAAAAATTACCTTCTTGCAGGAACCTAGGAATATAATTTAGCTTTTTTCATTCACATGCAAATGCATTATTTCAAGTGCCTAAAAAAACATGTACAAAGGAAGAAATTAAAACATTACATTGTCTAATACTAGGGTTTTTACATGCCAAGAAAATTTCTATGCTAAACTTTTGTATAATATGACAGCTGTTTCTATTCAGATGGTATTTTAAAGGAAACATTTTCTGTAATTTCAGCTAAATCATATTCAAACTAGCAATACTCCATTTTAAAGTGCCATTGAGAAAATGCAAAGTGTTTCTACAATGAAGCCAACATTTACTATTCAAATCTAATGCAAATGCTAGTTAGAATCAACAAGAATACACAAGTGCTATGTCAATATCTCTTGTTCTCCTTAAGATTATTTCACCTCTAATACAGCCACAGACAAAACATACCAAAAGATGTGTTAAATACTAGGTAAAATGTATTGCTATTTATTATTACTCTTATGGTATCACCCAAAACCCCAAATGGGGATTAGGATCCCATTGTATTAAACACATACAAAAACAGTCTCTGCCTCAGGGACCTTGCAGACTAGAAAATAGATTAAAAATTACAGGCCCAATATTTCAATTCATAAGTGGGCAAAACCTTCATTGAAATCAATGAGAGATTTTCCCAATGTAAGGGCTGCAAAATAAAGTTCAGTTTTTCCAGCATCATAATTTTATAGATCTTTTTATATCCCATCAGAAATCAAAATTTTGGCCTGAGTAGGAAAAAGTATTTCATTTGTGCTTTCTTCCTAAACAAATTCACTTCCTTTTCACTAAGCAACAGAGGCGAGCGATACTTGAGCACAAGGTAAAAGAATGGTTTATGTGCTGATGAAGGGTGCTCATTACTTTGAGGGAATGAGATAATGCGAAGATCATTTCAACTTGTCTGAATTTCCTCTAGCAATATCCCCAAATGATGCCAATGTTATGTGCCACTGGGAAACAAAAAAGGAGAAAGCTGGTGTATAGTCAATAGCGGGGGGGTTATATGAGTCACTGAGGGATGAGCCATATGGTAATAAGAAAAAAAGCAGCCATTTAGCTAACCATGGAAGAAATGTTTGTTTCATGGGCAGAGATCAAGATAAATATGAAAAAAAATAGTAAAACTTGGAAAAGCATCCAGTGCTGCCAACTGGAACAGCTGATCAAATAAAACAGGTTAGTGATTATGCAGATGGAACTCTCCATAAATCTGTCCAGACTTATGCAGAACTGAAGAACGAAGACGGCTACAAAACCAGACCATGCTTCCTCCTATCATGGGGGAGGCAAAGGTACTGAGAGTTACTATGAGTATTATTCACATAGGACTCTTGTGCTATTATATCTTGGTAGCACCAAGGAGATGAGAATGATGATGACAACATTGATGAAGATGACAGAAGAGGTAAAAACGTTCATAGCAGAGTTACAGTTTCAAGAGATAAGGAAGCCAAAGCTCAGAATTTAAACCAAAGACTATTTAAAGAAAATATAGGCTCCCGTGCTGACAGGAATGCCTCCAGCTACTTTTGCAGTCACTGTGGTTGCTCTCTGTGCTCTCTAGGTTCTCGTCTGACAAAGCACTGTGAGTCAAAGCTGTGCAGAGCAGATGAATACTGACATTAGTGATGGAGAGGCTTCCAAAGCCTGGAAGGTTCAGTTCAGCTAAGCCTCCACATGCTTCTAACGTCAGCACTCCCAAGGGCTTATTTTAAAAAAAGACAGCTCACCATTGCCCTTTTCCCCTCCTACTTGAGTGGTAGCATGTCATAGCATAACCCCTGCTGGTACCCTTGGCCTCATATTGTACGTTCCTGCAGTTTGTTCATCATTGAAATCACCCAATTTATTCATCCTAAGATGCATCATAGAAGCTGCAGATGAGTGGTGAGCAAAGCTGAGTCCGTGAATCACCAGCAAGTCCACAAAACCCATAACGTCACTTGATTTGACCTGTTTTGTTCAATCTTCTTCAAACACCACCTGCCTTCTTTTGTTCACACAAGTGTTTGGGGACAATGTTTTATTCCTGTGAATCCAAGATCTTGCACTTCAGTGCATACACCCATCCACAGGGGAACGAGCATATCGGCAGTCAGGTAGATCTGTATTTGTGCTGGAAGTAGTCACCTGGCAACCCAATATCAGCTGGTTGTACGTATCTGGGAGCCAAAGTAGTATGTGCGAGGACATGTGTTTTAAAGTCTTTAGCTTTATCCAAAAACAAACCACCACCACCACCACCTCACCATGAAAAGGGAGGGAGAGACAACAGGGATAGGAGGGGTCATGCTTAAGTAGCACAAAGATACTTTGGCTGGAAACATTTGAGCACAGAAATATATGCATGCAGAGATGTCCTCCTCCAAAAGTGTGGCCCATAATATTTTAGACACTGCCATGGTATCCTCAGCTACAATGGCCAAATCTGTAACAATTTATTTCTACATTTTGCTGATTACACGGTTACTAAATAGCTTTATAATCAAGATGCTTGTGAAGGAATCTTATCAAAACAATTGGATATCTTCCTGCAAAACTGTCACTAAGCCCCCTTCCCTTCCCCCCCCAAAAAAACCCTCAAACAAAATGAAAGAATAAAAACAAACAGATGTTCCTAACTACCTGATCAGCACCCTACAAGCTTCCTACCAAAGAAGTGTGAAGCATCCACAACTCAAACTGACATCAGTGAGGTCTACAGGTGGTTGCCCCCTTTATAAATTAAGCCATTAAGTGTCCCAAGGCCCTCTCTTCTTTGTCATATAAAACAATGACCTCACTTGCTGCAGTCCTTCTGAAGTTCCTCACGGTCTTGACTCTCCTCCATATTTGTGTGTCATCTTCAAATTTTGCCACTTCACTGCTCAACCCCTTCTCCAGATCCATAATGTATGAAGCAGCAGTTGTCCTAGTACAGACCTTGAGCATTCTACTGATAGCCTTTTGCCAGTGAAGTGATCCTTTATTCCTACACAGTTTTCTGTCTTTTGCCCAGTTTCTAACTCATTACAGTATCTCTCATCCCTTTACTATTTCCTGAACTATTGTTTGTGTCATTGCCACCTTCCACATCTTGCTAAGTATCTTTTACACTTCACTAGCTATTTATGGTATTTCCCTGGTCTCCTCCTCAATGAAGTCACTATCAAAGATACAATGGGTGTTTGGAATTAATATATTGTCCTCCACCAGTCACAGCACAATTACCACAACTTTTGTTGTATCCACAGTACACTAAGCCTTCATCTTCACTAAAATTTACTTTGGTATAACTCACGTCACTCATGAGTGTGAATAATCCACATCCCTGGGCAATGTAAATTATGCTGACCTAAGTGCTGGTGTAGACAGCACTATGTCAGCGGGAGAGCTTCTCCAGACAAAATAGCTACCACCTGTCATGGGAGGTGGAGTAATTAAGCCAATGGGAGAGAGCTCTCCCTTGGCTTAGAGCATCTTCACCAGAGCACTACATCAGTGCAGCTGCCCTGTAGTGCATCTAGTGTAGATGAGATGTAACCGAAGACATTTCTAATAGAGACTGCTACACAGGTAACAAAGTTGCCATAATATATTTCCGGTATGAGTTATTTAAAATATGGTCACAACAACATTTTGAAAACGTTGTCCTTGGTTTCCAACCATTTTATGGTATTTTTTGTGTAGTACTTTTCCTACTCTCTTTTATACAATGGAACAGCCACCATCTTAATAGATGGTCCAATTTTTCCTTGTTCACATGCAGTTATGAGGCAAACTAATGTAGACAAAATATCAATGTTTAGAGGCTTACAGTTAATTGCTTTAGAACTGCAGCCATTTTACCATTATCTTAGACACCATTTACCTCCTAAAGCAGCAATGCTTTAGTTCTTACTGATCCACAGACAAGTTTATCTCCATGAGATTTCTCTGGGAGTTATACAGGTCAGTCCCCTCATTTTAATATTGGCCCTCATTCAGCAAGGTATTTAAGCAAGTGTGTAACTTTAAGCATGACAGCAGATCAACTGAAATCAATGCTTGAAGTAAGGCATGTGCTTAAGTAGATTGGCGAATCAGAGCCCTAGTCCTCTAACTACATCTTCTTTGTTAGGGATGATATGAAATTCTGTATGGAATGGAGATAACAGTTGTTTAAACAATTTCAACAATAAACAACCAAAAATAAATGGTCAATTTGCTGTGTATAGATGTTGTCTACAGAATATTGTTGCCATCTTGTCTTGGAAGAGAAGTGTCACAAGACATGGATTTTCTTAGCATGGTGTTGCCATGCTTTGGTATTTGTATAAGCAAGTAATGCAGATACTGCATAAAAGCCTTATACTTCAATTCAACTAATAGTGGCAACAGTAATCAATGTCTAGCATTCAGACGCAGAACAATCTGACAGTTTTGTTTCTCTGCATCTCAATATTTTGCTAAAAGCAAACAATGGCATAAATGTCCAGATTAAAAGTGGAAAAGTATGATTGAAAAGGTAAGTATGTGGGCAGCTCAGGGGCAGACTGAAGTCACCACATAATGCAGAAAACAAATGAGAAAGGGTTAGAAAAAATGGGCTTCTTTGACTTTTGCCTATATTAATTATCACTTTATCCACTTTAGGTGAATTATCTCTTATAAGTCCTGTCATCTGAATACATTTATGTATGATTTGAGCACAGAGATCACAGTGAATAATCTTCTATTTAATTAATATAGCTCAGAAATGAGTGATTAAAAAGAAATCCTATTTTAGGTGAAGTTAAGCATACCGTTTTGGAAGATTAGAAACTCTTCTGTGAGCTTTGGTCCTAAGAGATCTGACTGTTCCAAAGATTAATAGAACAAAATCAGAAACAACATTTTTAATTTGTATCTTTCAATGCTAAAATACCTAAATACAGTGCAAAATTGTTACATAATTAGTCATGCCTCCTCTGTATTTGAGAGGATGTAACCTTAAAGGTTTTCACAAAGTATCTGATGTATTTTATTAACCTAATGCTTCATCAGTTCTATGACACTGCTTAACTGTAATTAAACTGGATCTGGAATTGCACCATAGAGGACCTAGAAACTGAATTAGTCATGCTGAAAATTGAAATTCTTCAATCTGAATCCCTATAAATAATGCACATTAACATAAAAAGTAATCCATCAAACTTTGAGAATATGATTCTGTTTCTCAGAAGGTGAATTTAATTTTTGTTGTTTCATCAGTTCCAGAAAGACACATCATAATAAAGAGATGTTAAAGAGGAACCCAAGCAATCTGAAAAATAATCCCTCTAAAAACCTGAATGGGGATGACTTGCTGTGAAAGTCTAAAGCTATGCTGATGGCATTCCACTAAAGTTAATGGCATGACCACGGGGATTAAATTGGTCCATGAGCTTCAGGTGTGGTGGCACTGAACACTTAAAACTCTCTTGGAAATGTATGGTAAACCTGTGAGGAGGTGAGGCAAGACTGCCATCATCATGAGCCTCACTAACAAAGGTTAAATGATTTATATAGATCACTGCTGCTCTTTTTTATTCACAGGAAGAGTAGTGCTACTATATAATCCCATTACTTCTATAAGTAAACCCCAGTTAGGCACCTAAGATGGGCACCCATTAAAAAGCCAACCAACATTGACCAACAATTTCCATGGTACCCCAGTACTGTTGCTAGGTGGAGGGCCATGGAGGATTGTTCCTATTTATCTGCTTATTCATGTTTATTAAATGTTTCTTTTTACCTGATTCTGATCCTCTGAGTCCTGCATATTGTTAATCCAGGAAAATGGATAGCTTCACAATGGTTACGCTTCTCCTCCCTCCCACTTTCCAGCTATTCTGTGTCACATTCACTGCTTACATCATATCTCAAATTGTGGTGAGTTTGTTGAGACAGGGACCTTGTTACCCTAGTGTGTGAAAAGCGACAAGCACAATGGGGTCTGTATTCTGATTAAGTCTTTGGACACCACTGTGATAAATAAATAAAATAACTTAAGATGCTTAAGATTTTTTCCTGTCACTTGAATAGAAGATAATTGTGATACCCAGGTGTATTCGGTGTTAAATAATATTTTTTAAAAAAGGTTGACTGCTGTAAATGTGTGACTGGATATGCAAATACACATAATGGGCACTAATATCTGCACACTTATACTCCAATTTAAGTTTCCAAATGCAGGATTTGACCAAGTTTAAAATATGATCTCCTGGTGTCTCTGAGTTAAAGAGAAAGGAGAATAATTTGCCATCAGATCCACATAGTGGACCCCATTCAGCTGTTCTGCTCTCCCAACTTCCACAAGTTTTAATGCCCACTGGATGAAATCCTGGTTCCACTGAAGCCTATGGCAGAACTCCCATTGTATTCAATGGGGCTAAGATTTAATCCACTCCTAAAAGAAGGTACAAGATCCACCACTCAGTACATTTAAAACTTGATGACAAAACACTGGTACATGATCAAAAGGAACCAATCTTGCAGTGGCAGGGAGTTAGAATGAAGGAACAAATGGGTCGTTTCTACCTCTCATTTCTATTACACTATTATATGATTGTAGAATTTTGCTTATAAAAAAAATAAATGATTCTCATGTCTACCAGAATGGTTGGAATTAATTTCTACTGAAAATTGCATCAAAATTTATTTCTTGAAATAAATTGCTAAGAAATCCTACTTTACAAGAAGAAGAAAACTGAAGATTTCTGCAAACTAACTAAAACTAAACTTCAGCTTTGTTTTCTTATACAAAAAAAATATGTAAGCATAATGCCATATCTCTTTCTGGTATACAGGTCCTAAATATCCTGTGATAATTGATTAGCATAAGTAATTCATAGAATCACAGACCTTGAGAGGTCTTCTAGTCTAGTCCCCTGCCCTCAAAGTAAGACCAAGCATTATCTAAATCAGTGGTAGTCTGTTTTTGTCAAGGTTCAAATTCCTTGGTCAAGGTATAGTCAAGGACTAGACTCCAGAGAAAATACAATAAAATGATGCTGATGGTGATGAGTAAATTAAAAAAAATAGTGGTCCAGTAGAACTTTACGTTCCTGAAAGGGACACAGTCAAGCTAGAATTTCCTGATATACCTCAACTATATAGGAATTAATTTACCTTAAATTAGAAAAATTGAATTTCAAAAGTCAAATGTATTTTTTATGTGTTACATTTTACTTATTTAGTTAGTTTTACCATTTGAATTCCATTTTCCAAGGCACTGCTGCACTTAGACCCTGGTCTTGTGCTTCACTGCTCGTGGAGGTGTCCCTATGCCCATGCACAGACCTACAAAATTAGTGGGAAGGTCCAGGATTCAGGTCCCATACTGACAACTCGCCTCCCTTGCGGGAAATTTCTCGTACTCTTTGTCCCTTTTGAATTTATCTTAATTACCATAACCCCTCCTGGTGTTAGATAATAAAATATTATTCACGTACCAGTCATGAAACAAAATATACCCAACACACACTGAAAACTAAATACATATGCCTAGATACCTCTACTAGCTAAAAAGACTCTTGCAAACAAACTGCTGCATCTTAATTTTATTGTACCTAAACCTATGACATGGAAGTGTGCTGTACCTGTGTAAGATACAGTTGTTTCCTGATAGGATTTGTGCTCTTTAATATAGCAAAGACAATGTACAAGCACAAGAGACAGCAAATCAAGTGCCTGTAGTATTCTGTTCACAGTGCATTTCCCCACTGATTGTGAAGCAAAATTTATCTTGTACCTTGCTATTCTATCTGCTCCAGTAACACAGCTATCTGCTTCAGGCATTTACAGGTTAAGTTTAGCATCTTCAAGAGTCCTTTGCATTCTGTTTTTCTAGAAGCAACAGCACCTAAGAATCTGCTTGTTATATGATCTTCTGTCTGACTCTACAAAAGCTGTGAAACTGCTTATGCTAACAAAATATTTCTCAAAGGATTTGAGAGCCTAAATTCCATATGCCACATCCTGAAGATTCCACATAGTTTCATCCTACCTGGTTCCTTTGTGAACCATTTCACATAAAAATAAAGTAATGAGCATAACAGGAGGTTATCAAAGCACCTTATTGCTGAAACCTTCCAATGCCCTTGTGAGACAGAGATCGTGAAACTATTGCACAGAGACTAGAGTGAATTGCTCAACTCACGCAGCAGAACCAATGTGTTACATTGGCTGAAGTCATCAAATGTCCTCAGGGTACAGAGGTGGCAGGGTGTGTCATTTTCACCTATAACCATGCTCCACAAACTTATTGCTGAATGAAAGCAGAAAATGGAGTCAAAGAGATAATGTCAAATGAATCTGAACTAAAAAAATAAGCAATTGATGGAAGGCTTCAAGGTTACAAAATCATCATAGCAAGAGAACAGAGACTTCTCAAGACAAAAAGAAGCAAGCATCCATAGAAAGGACCACTGGCATTTTTTTAAGTAGTACAGTTGTGAAAGGGACCAGGTCATCACCTCTTTTGGATGTGACTTTTCTGGAGGTACACTCAATACATCAGGTATCAACAATGCCACCATATTGGTCAGCATTGTCACTGTGGTCATCCCTGCCGTCACGTGCCCTCTGCTTCCTGATTTTGAAAGACGTTCATACCATCATCTTCTCCATGGTTGTGTCTTAGATGGGCAATTCTAGAGATGGGAACCAAAGATTTCTGCTGTCCCCATGTAGTATGTATTTTTCCTGCTTATTCCTCCCTATTCCTTCCCTCTCTTCCTTTTCCTTCTGTCTAATAAAAGCCCTGCCTAGCCAGCTAAGGACAATTTACCTTGTCATACTTACTATTACCAACATGACTAGCCAATCACAAGGCTGAGCCACTTGACATCAGTAAAAAGATTTGGCTCCCACGGACCATCCAGAGAAAAATAAGAGCACCTGAGCCAAATATCTCCCAGAGCAAGGGGAGTAAAGATGGGATTTAGGAGTGGATATTGGTTCTCGTGCTTTGCTTGTGATTGTTTAAAAACCAAACCACATCCCAGAGACAGAAGGCCTGATTCTGATTTACACTAAAACACCTTTACTCCACTCTGGTAGCAAGCATGAATTATATTAAAATTAAATTTATACTAAGTTTAAGGCCTCTTTTCACTGTCAGATGTGACCTTAGTGTAAACAATAAGTAGGCCCAGAAACAGCATTTTCCTATCTTTTCTCTCTCCCCCTTTGCATGTATTTCTCTCACTTTGTCTTCAGAAGAACCAAATTTGGATTTGAATAACAGAGCCTGAGAACAGAGTACAACAGTCACAGCCAACTCTCATTTTCCCAACAGGATATTTAATATCATTTAAGAGACTGTCAAGCAAAGGGTTTTAACATATAGGAAGAGGGAAACAATTCAAAGGGCATGTGTATTGATAAACAAGGATAACCAGATTTAATGCTTAAAAATGAAAAAAATGGAAGGGACATTAAATCTCATGCTTCAGGATGTAAGCTTGCGGACCAATTAGCACACAGCTGAGGCCCATGTGACATGCTCAGGGCCATACAGTTGCCCACAATGGTAAATAGGCTAAGAACCACTGCTCTAACTATTAGGATTTAGGATAAAGTCTTAATTGCAGGCACATTTTGCCACATCTGCCTACTGAGGAGTTTCCTGTATCTTCCTCTTAAGCTTCTGGTGATGGATTCTGTGAGCATTCTGGACTAGATGGACCTCAGCTTTGATTAAATCTGGCAAATCTTATGTTCCTGTGTTCCTGTGTCCCCAAGGGAATTTGTTCAAATGAGGATTTGCTGAGTTTGCAAATAAAGGTGAGATATTCCGTGTAAAAATTGCTCAATTTACTTCAGTGGAGCTATGCCATCTGCTGAAGATCTGACCCTAAATATTTAGAGTGGGGTGCTTTTTTTTTTTAATATACCTTTTTCTTTACTTTTTAATGTAACTCTAATAAAATGTTCAAAGAATCTCTTGTTTGGTGGAGCACAAGCAAAACCAAGTGCCTAGCAAGAGAATTCTGAACCAAGCCACTGTCTATGTTGTTGCAGTAAGTAACAAACAAGGTAATTTACAAACTACAGCATCCTAAAACCCAACCTGATCCTCACAACAGAATCCGGGATATCTGTTGAATTGCATTCCCCTATAGTAATTTCATAACCACTATCTAACAGCTTCTACCTAGCCTTCTTGTGCTTATAGCACCAAAATCCTCGTGCATCGAATCATAGATTAGGGTTGGAAAGGACCTCAGGAAGTCATCTAGTCCAACCCTCTGCTCAAAGCTGGACCAACCCCAACAAAACCATCCCAGCCAGGGCTTTCTCAAGCCGCACCTTAAAAACATTTGCTGGGAATAGAAATTATGTTATGGTTTGTATCAGATATGAAATTAATGTCACCATACCACCTATCCCAGTGCTCTTTATGGTAAGTTATGATTAAATATCAACACCTTCTGACATACACGCTTATCGCATGTTTCAACCTAAGCATGTCAGCGACGTTCTTGGGAATAAAACCATTATCATCAATTATAAAAAGGGTAATTTACTATTCGGCTACAACATTTATTAGCCTTTTTATAGGCTATTATGTATTCTCCTCATTTTTCTTTTTTATTAAAAGAAATAATTTCCATTACTTGTGGGTTTATAAAGCGATAAACAGCCCTTGATTAGTTAGCACTTTCAGGGAAGCCATTTACCGATAATTACATGCTTCTCAAAACTAAGCAACTAAAAGTATCACTGTTATACTAAATTTAACAAACTATTCGTCTTCCAACTTTCAGATGAGTGAAATTATGCTGTTTCTTATTTTAGTTCATTAGCATTGCAGCCAATCTGTCTGAAGGGTGGAAGAGGGGGAAGAGAGTGTGAATGCAGATTCAATATAAAGTGTAATTTGGCCATTTAAAATCTGTACTTTAAAAGGTATTATTTGAATTCATTTGCTAGAATAGCCTTTTTTAATTTATTACCAAATATAATTCTGCTGTGGCAGGATAGTGATATAGAGAAGTATGTTTTAAATGAGCGTTAACTATATTTTATGCCTCTTTTTGTTCTGTATGATATAATTTTGTATTTCAGTAAGAGCTGCCAAGTTGCCAGCAATTCAGATGTGCAGTATATTTTATATAGCATAAGTTAAATATAGACAGCTTTGGTATATAGCCTGAATTTTCTGAATGGTATATTGGTTGGTACTTGAAATACATTGCTCTTGGTTTACATATGCACTCTTGGTTTGGAGCAAATCTGACTGTACATAAATTCATATGCATCATAAGTCCATTAAATTGACTTTTGTGAGAAGCACAGTTTCTTTACTGACAACATCTTGTTTTAAATGAGTTCTGCATTTTGTGAATCGTATTTGTTCTAAATGTCATGGACAATTCAATTACAGGCTATAAATGTATCAGGATGAATACATCATCATAATCTATTCTTAAATCAAAGGCTCAGTATTTTGGTTTCGGTCAGCAGCACTGCAAAGAAAACAAATACTAACAACACAGTCAGACTCAGTACGCTCAACACTGTGTAACTGATTGCCTTGAAGTCGCAGGCCACTTATTTACTGGGGCTCCTCCACTAGGATTTCTCATTTAATATTCCAGTTCAGTATCACTGGGTGGGTGGGGTGGAAAGCTCTGGTACTTGCTTGGGGTTTCTTCATTGTTTGTGTTGATATAAAATATTTTAAGCATTCTGGCATTTGAATACAGTCTGATTCAAACACAACTGCACAAATGGGAAAATACGCTATCTGTATTAGCAGGCTAGGATCCACCTCTCTTGCTGACATTTCCCCTCCCTCTTGCCACACTAGCTCTGCTCTGTGGGGACATTGCAACTGGCAGAATCTAGATTTACTACCGCACAGGTTGGGAGTCATTTCCTGGTAGAAGCAGGTAAAGAACTCACTTCCTATGGACATAAGGCTAAGCCTGAATCTTACCTCCTTCAGAGCGCAATGCAAGACAAAACTCACATTGAGTGGTCACCAATAAAACATCAACATTTACCACTGCCAACGTGTACATCTAGAGGAAAATTGGCAGGTACCTCAGATACTATGTGTAGCTGTTGGCAGATGTGGACTTTTAAATGGTGACCACTGAATTCATTAAGGACTCAACCATGGCCTTCCCGCAAACCCTGCATTAGGGGGTGAATGTTGCTGTGGTGGATCTGTAGCAGGGAGACTGTGACTCCAATGTCCCTTCCACTTGCCTCGCTGCTCCGAAGAGGGAGTACGAGGTATCCGTTCTATCCCTGGTGCACTATATGTTCCCTGAGATGCAGCCTGAGTTGCGTTGCTAGGCATGAGAGCTGGGGTGGAGCCGGGCAAAAGTTCTGCCCTTTCCTTGTCCCCGTCTGCTCATCTGCACTGGGAGAGGACAAAGAAGCTCTGAAGAGCCCATATCCCCTCCCACATTACCTGCATCATGGATAGCAATGGGTGCCTAAGGGAGTGTGCTCCTCGTAAACCACGTATGTGCCTTCACTTCCATATAAGTCTGGCAACAACCCAGCCCTTAAGCATTTCCAAAATCATCATGTCACCTGCTGCTCTGACAATGCTCACTTAACAGCCAAGCATTAGAATTTAATCACTGTAGGAAAGTAACGCTAGTAGAGGGGGAAGAGAGGCATTTCTTCCATTAGAAGATACGTAACAACAACTGTCCTTGGCCTACTGAAGAGCAGGCATCCTCAGCAATACTGCTGGCCATCACACCTGAAATGTTTATGGAAACCTCACCAAGCTTGGCTTCTGAAGGTTGCAGAGGTCCTCAAAATGCTATCCAGCTTGAGGGACCCAATACTGTTAAAACCAGTAGAGACCATCTGCTCATGGGACAACTCAGTTGTTCTTTATCATGCTTGTTCCCACAGCCTCTCCACCTTGAATACAAGTGTCTGGTTTGTGGATCAGGCTGTTTCTTAAATGATGTATAATTGCTTTGAAAAGCACAGTAGCTAATGCATTCTGAAACACTGAGGTTCAAGTGTGACATATTTGGTTAGGAGGAGAAGACTGCCTTGCCCTCATATATCCCACTGGCTTGCAGACTGACACTGATCTCTGAAGCAGGTTGAATGATTTCAGCCAGTGTTTGAAGAATGACTCATTTTCTCATTAGCAAACTCCATAGAACCAGGACATTAAACTTCACAGTAGAACAGTATCATTTGCTGCACAATGAGAATCTTACAGAATCAGAATATAAAGTTTATTGATGGAATTTTCATAAATGGCTGATAAGAATACGGAGATTATGTGAACTTCACTTGTGCAAATTATAAAGCAAATAGATCTCGAAGAAATTCCAGAAACACCACCCATCAATGTTCTTATGAACATATTAAATTCCATACAGTTTTTAAGTGCTGTCTTCAAAAAACTGTTTGAAATGGAAGGGGATTTTATATCCACTATTTTGTTGCACTTGCATTGGAAGAAAATTGGAGTGGACACCAACAACCAGATTCTCCCATCTCCAGAATTATATATTTAAACTTGTCCTGCTGCAGGAGAAATCACATAAAGACTTGCAGGCATAAAAGGAAGGGTACATGTTGGTGCATTTTTGCATAAGAATAGATAAGCAGGAATGGTGACGTCATTCGTTACCATTCATCCTCTACAGACCTGAACTCAAATCTTGACTTATGTCATGGGTGAGAATAAATGTGTCGTCATATGCATTGTAGTCCCTAGAGATCTTGTCTACTTCACAAAATAATCCATTATCTAGGACACCCTCTGCTGAAAAAAAGCTTGGGATTGGAAAGGCAGATACATTGCAGGTCAGGAATGAGTTTTCCTGTTGTATTTTGCCACTGCAAGTTGCATAGCTCCTACCAGACACTATCTGGCTCAAGCAGGTGCTCTTAGTCTATTATAGGCAACATATTTCTCTCTCTCTCTCTCTCTCTCTCTCTCTCTCTCTCACACAATTTTTATAATGAAAGTTTTATGTGAAACCTAAAGAACATCACTGTTAATATATCTATACAGTATCCTGAGCCCCATATTCAAGAATTCCTGTTCCTTGTATAGACCAACATTTTGGCTCCCAAATCCGTGAAGTATTGAACACCTGCAGCTGCCATCAGTTTTGTCTATGCATTTAGGAGTCAAATTTTAGGCACCCAGGTTTGAAAATGTTGGCCAAAATATCCAATAAAATATTATATCATGTACCATATGCTTCTTTCAAACTGTACAGGAGCAGTAACCCTAATTAATAATAAACTGTTTAGATAAATGTTTAAAACTACTTAATAGCTGAGTGGAACAAGAACATCAAAATGTTACTTACATGGGCACAAATCCATTATTAGAAGAGCCATCTGCTTGGCAGATTGCACACAATGTTTGCCAAGCAGAAAATTCACCCTATCCCACATATATACCACTCGAGATATCGACCAGATTCAGCAAGGTACTTGACCACATGTCTAACTTTAAATGTGTGAGTAGGCCCATTGACATCAATGCTTACAGTTAGGCGCCAGTTCAGCAAAAGTGCCTAAAGGCTTAACTTGTGCACAGGACCCTCAGAATTTGGGATGCATTTCACCCCAAGAGATCCAGAAATATAAGGGCACATATTGACATGATGGTCAGATATCTGCCAGGCACCCACTTGACAATTCACTTTAAGTACAGGCAAAAAATAAAAATGTTTCTTTATCTGCTAAAATAAAAAGTACACTAAATACTATTTAATTTTAATTTACAACACACAGAATAAAGTGTTTTTAGGGAAATAATTAGATATTAGTGTTTGTTTTCATGCTGCAACTGGGAACAATACCAAAATAACATCCTCTCTGAAATATTTAATGAAAGGCAATCCTGTAAAAACATACCAGCCCAATCACTTTTTCTTTGGTTTATTAAAATGTACATCAAACGTGTGTCAGTTTTTCAGCCAAAATTAATGTGTAGGAGAAAACCCCATAAATCAGTTACTAAAATATTCTCTTGAAATGGATATATCTACAGAAGACATTTGTTTTGGAAATCTGACAGATATGCTGTATTAAAGCAACAATGCCTGGAGTAATGTTGGATTTTATAATACAGATTGGAAAGATGACTGAAACAGTTCTCTTGAACGTCTGCATAATGTTTTAGCATTGCAAGTAATCAACTGGGAAAAATGATTAACTCTTCTTTAAGTAGGACATGAACTAATGGGGGATGTAAATCTGAACAGTAGGTTTGGGTAGGTTGTCATAGTTTCAAGGGTAACTGCACTTGTGATCCACAAAGGGCACCTACTTTACACTTCTGGCTTCCAGCCTGAGCCATCACCTACATTGCACTCCTCTTGACTAGGGATATGAAGGCTTACACTATGATCTCCCCAGTAAACCAACTCCTTCTAAGCAAGCACTTTTATTCTTAAGGTAAAAAGCATTAGAGATTACATATCAAACTAATAAAAGAACCTACAAATATGTTCAACCCTACTCAATCCTAGGCCTCTGGCAGGTTTCAGTCCCTCAAAAACCACAACTGAGTTTTCCCCATCATTACAAGTTATCCCTCTTAGCTTCAGAATCAGACCCAAACTAGGAAGATCAAGTGGGGTTTTTATATAGGTTGGGCCTTTGATCTTGGCCTTATGTGACAGGTAGTCAGCACACAATGACAGTTTCCTCAGGGCATGGCTTCAAAAGGCTGAGTTTTTGCATAACCAAAGTTGGGAACTTTGTATTCACCTCCCCCTAATATTATGTAGGAAAATCATTTAACATCCCAGAAGTCCATTCTTGTCTGACACCTTTTTAATAGTCTTTTGAACTCCCAGGCCTTACCTCTGTGACTTACCCCCCGTGACTAGTTACATACAACCCCGACACCCAAAAACACATACACAGAATACAATACGGTATTTCGTGGATATTGCAAGAGATTGCCATATCTGTCACGAAGGTATCAAACATTGCTGATATTTCATCTGCAAGTATAGTTACAAGAGTACTCCACCGTTAATCCTAAAAGGCACTGGACCACCCTCAGATGCAAGTGTTGCTTGCTTTTGACTGCTTAAGTTAGTAAAATAGTTCTCTACTCATTTATCCTTATGTCTGAGAGAGAGAATTCATCAGTGAGTTTAGAAGTCTACAGAGGCAAGGTGGAAGCAAAGTTAATGTGACATGGTACAAGTGGGAAAACATTTATGAGAACAGCTGTGTTGATCAGCTATTTCATCTACAGAGTCCCTCCTGCCTAGTTTTCCAAAGTGTTATATTACAACATCTCTGTCAGCCATTTTCTGAATCAATTTTTCCCCAGATGCTTTCTGAGCTCAAGGAAATGAGCTGAAGACAGCAGGTGGGAAGTGAGGAGAATTTTTAGGTTCAACCTGACCTATAATCATCACTGTGAGGAAGTAAGTGAATGTGTTTCTCATATCATGCAACAGAAATCTCTCCAGCCTCTCTAAGGGCCTGATCTTGGCGGGTTCTAAGTATTCTCAATCCGCAGAAAACTCAATGGGACTTGAGAACACTCAGCACTTTGTCACAGGTGCTCAGCATTTACAGGGCTGCTAGTGAAGGGAGAGTAAAGCCAGTTTTCCCAGAACTGGGGGCTTGGCTCAAAACTGGTCTATGCAACGCAGGCAGTCTCAATACACTGCAACAGCTCCTCTGGCTGCTGCTGCAAATGGGAGCTAGCAAAAGTGGATATACTGCATAAGATAGAGAATACAGCACAATGAGTTGTTAGCTAAGCTCTTAGCAGTCCTTAGCTATCCTGAGACAGTGGACTTGGTAAAGTGTGAAGGAATGACTGTGAAAGAAAAATTGCACATTGTAGGCAGAGACAAGGGACCCTCTAGGAGCAGGGTGAAAAGGGATAGGTGGCGAGGGCGTAGCTTCTACATCTCGTCCCAGACCTGGTGAATTCTGGTTGCAACCCTGGAAAACTTGCAAGATCCACCATAATGTAATGGCCTCAGCATTTATCACAACACAATCAAGAGAGACAACTGAAGTGGGGCAACAAAATGTCGCTGCTGAGGAGTCACTTGAAACAATCAGACCAGGCCTGGTCTGACTCTTGAGCGGATGGAAAATGTCATGAAGAAAAGTGAAAGGAGAGTCTGGTCTCCAACAGGAGGAGTCTGTTTCATCATGAAAGGGTTCCCCACTACTTTCCCTGGAGCACTGAAAGGATCACTAAAAGAGAAGGTAACACTGACCTTTAGCTGTGCAACCAGCAAAAAATAGCTATATTGGGCCTAATGGAAAAGGCCTGCAGAATGTTGCTAATCACCAGGGAAAAGTTTCTTCTAGAAGTTAGCACTGTATAGAGGAAGAAAGCATTCAGGAAATTTCAGCCTCTGACATCCATGAACAGAGACAACTCTGCAAAACCTGTGCTGTGCTGAGGAACTAAAGCCATGTTGCCCTTAAATGATTAGATTTTTCCCCAGTTGCCCTGGAGCTCTCTATAAATAAAAGTGCATGATGATTATTAGATGTCTGGTTTCACAAACCCACCCTCAGTTTTTCTGGCATATGTAATTTGTGAGGATCTTAATGTTACGGAACATGCGGCTTTCCTCTCCCAGAGTTATGGAAGAACAGCCACACCAGCCAAATGAAGTAAAAGGGACCAAGATTTACTGAGCGGATAAGCTGCCTGCTCTTCCTCCATCTGTACTCTGCTGCTCCATGTCTACAGGCCCAGTCCCAAAATGCAGCTGAGCCAGCATACTTTTGCTGTGAGAATGGCTGGGGGATGGGCCGACTTGTCTAATCTCCGGCTTCTGGCCAGATGTTCCAGCTTTCTGTCTCAGTATCCAGCTCCCCAGCTTCCTGACATATGTCTCTTGAAACCTTAAGTGTCAAGGCTGGTGGCTTAGACGTTCTTTCTTACAGCTTTGCCAGCTACTCAGCACCCTCTCTGGTTCCAGCACCTCCCTCCCTCCTCCACTGAGGGACCCAAAGGAGCTGGAAGAGGAGCTATGGAGACTGAGAGGCTGAGGACGGACAAATAGAGAGGGAAAGCAGCCACGTCTGAGCAGGATTGGTTGCTGAGAAGAGGAACCCTATTCCAGTACCAGGAGACGAGCTTGTGTGTAAGGTAATGGAGGGTAAAAGAGAGGGGAGAATAAAGTAGGGGTGGAGGACTTGATGGAAGGAGAGAAAGAATTGATGGGGAAGGGAGGGAAGCAGGAGAAGGAATTAATTTGGCAAGTGGAAAGGAAAATAGAGGTGGGCAAAACAGAATTGCTTTGGGGAGGTGAAGGAGGAGAAGAGAAACCTGAAGGGACAAGGGAAGAACGGATGGACTTGTGGGGGAGAAACGTTGATGGGATTTTCTTCATATTTTTCTTTTGGGTTTTCTCAGCATAAGTCTGTGGAAGCACACAGGACTCTACCTCCCTTGCTGGCTACAGAGCACTTCTTAACCATGGCTTTCTCCATGAGCCAAGAAGTAGAGATGGAGCAAACTCACGACACAACCAGTGGCTCCAGGAACTACAGTGTGTGGATCCTCTAGCTAAAGTCCTATGCATAGACCCATCAACTGGGGGGAGGGATAAGGGGGGCAATTGCCCAGGAGCACAGCCATTTAAAAGGGCCCAGGTGGATGGGAAGATAGATATGTATCCTCTCCTCCACAATCCCTTGCCCCCCCTGACGCCCTCACCGCTCTCGCTCCCCACCCATCCTGGGAGCCAAGTTTATTTATTATGCTCCATGCAGGTCCCAGGTGGCTGAGGAAGTGGTATCTGCTACTCACCTTCCTGTGTCTCTTAGGCTGCCCAGGGAGATTACTGATGAACCAAAGACTGTTCTGCTCCGTGGCCTGGAATCAGTTTTGGTGGGCCTGCCTATGCAGGAGCCACAAACTCCACTACCCCTCACTGTCAGTAGTACGGGCAAGGAGCAGGCATTCTGTCCCCTGATACCAGGTTAAATGCAGGGAGGATTCATTCCCTCAGACTCTGCAAATGTCACTAATGTTTTACTTGGGCTCTGTATGGATGTGAACTAGTATGTATTCTAATTTTGGAAGGGCGGGAGGCAGTGAAAGATTTCAAAAAAAAATTGCACAAACTTCTGCGAAGTGAAACCACCAACTTTTCTCCTGTTTCATTAAAAGACATTGTGATGGTCTCTGGCCGTGCTTTATACTCCAAATATTCTTTAATATTCTGAGGTGTTTTATTTATTTATTTATTTATTTATTTTGCTTATTTCTACTCACTTTTCTGCCCTTTGCTAACGTTGATGAGGAAAGCAGAATTTGTAACTGCTCAGGATATGTAGAACTCAAGGAAAAATGAGGGGACCAGATGTATTTCTCCTCTTTTGCTTCCTTAACAGATGGGCAGCTATTCTCTTGCTTATGAAGCTCCTGCGTCAACAAGGAGATGTGAGTCAAACCTGGAGGGATGAGGATTTTTTTTTACTTTGTTTTTTTTAATCATTTATGCCAAGCTCTGGGGAAAAATAATAAACTTATGCAACATATATACAGTAATCCCTATGTATTCAACTTGAGCTCTGCGACAGCAATCAGTTGTACTTACTTTGATGTAAGTGTCCTGAATTCATTTCAAAAGGAGATTTTAATATCATTCTTATTCTGTAGTCCTCAGGCATAGACCTCTCTCTCCATAGCACAGAAACCTGGATTTTCACCACAATGATTATCCTTGATGTGTGGAGGTCTGTCCCTGGTAGATATTTGGAGACAGCTATATCCCAATGGGCAGGATTACAGTGGTTTATCATCTCTTTATGGATTGTGCTATTTCACTGATATTTCTGCCACTCTCTCCGGTCCTGATAGCTGGATTAGTAGCACAGCCATGGCTGGGGCTCCTCCGCCAACCCCAGAAGACCTCAGAAAGAGAGTACAGCTCTGGGCTGTGTATTATCTTTTCCTGGGATGCTCCATGGGCCTCCAGAGGCAATGTGAATATTTCCTGCAGTGTACTCTTCCCCTAGACCACCTTCTCCCCTTGTGCAAACACTGGCCCTCTGTGGAGTTTGTGTGAAGGGGTGAAAGGAGAGATGGTATCACAGAGGTTCTATGTGCACAACTGTGAAGGCAGTCCTAGACATGAGCTGGAATCTCCATCAGATCATAGATTCAAAATATATTATAAGGAAACAGTACTTGTTTACTATAGAAAACCCTCATCAGAAACTTAGTATTCATTTTACTGTAGAAACCACAGAGAACAGTACTTTAAAAACATTCCTTTGGCCAGAGCTGCAACTTGCAGGAGATCAAAAACTGTTGTTTGTTTAAGTATATAAATCTCAGCATCAGTATTACATATTGCACATTAGGCTGAAGGGAATAAATGTAGCTATTCCTTCAAAAAGGTACATACCAAGGTCAAAGCTTATATCATCACAAATGCAAAACATGAGAAGCCTACACATTGCTTTCAGCAAGAGTTCATTTCGCTGACATGCAGTTTTCTATTAATTTAGGACATTTCTGACTAAGATTAAAAGCCAAAGGGTACATGCTGTGCTGACCTCCCTTCCACAATTAAAAAGAACACACAATCTTCAGGCTTTAGGGAAAAATTGATACCATTTTTATTTCTAGATAATGCAGCATCAATGAGCCCAATCAATATCACACAAAAGGCAGCCAGCAATTCAGGCATCTCATTACACTTTTTTTTTTGTATTCTTTCTAGCAAAAGAACAAAACTTTTCTACAAGGATCAAAGCAAAGTACAAAGGAGCTGATAATTGACTAAAATTGCAGTTCAGCATTATATTTCTGAAAAGATACCGCTAGAGCAATTTGTAAAGTTCTCAGAAACTCATTTTGTTCACCAACATCTCAACCCAGCATTCTCTGTGGTAGTTTTGATTTGATATTCGTTGTATTGGAAGCCTTTATTTATCCTGCTGTATAGCAAAGTCACAGCAAAAGCAGTTTAATAAATATTTTCATCTAATGCAATAAAAAGTGTGTTTGTGTTTGCAGAGGTAGCACTCACTGGATTAAATTATTCAACTAGCCAACTGTAATTGATCAGTTTTGCAGGATTTTAAAAGAAAAAAAAAGGTTAAAAAGGATAGAAACTGGAAATATATTTAAGACCCCATAAATCATGATGCATAGAGCAAATACATATGATTACCCTGTATTAAAGACATTTTGTTGCATTGCTGCTTCAATTCAAACTGGTTTAAAATTTTTTTTAATCCTTTCTTTCCTGCTCAAGGATCAGAAGCTGCAATTGATCGCAACTTATTGAGCTTTAGTTTGATCATAGTTCTATGGCCAGGTGACCTACATATGTTCAGCAGAGAGGTCAGCCAGGTCATAGAACCTGATTTTCATTTTCAGTTTTTAGCAGTGTATTGGGTCAGCTGCATCCCCGCTGCAGGAGCCCTTCCCTGCCCCAGGAAAAGACTCCAGCAGTAGGGAATGACTCTGGCAGAGGGTTTCCCACTAGTGGAGCCTTTCCTCCTCACAGTGAAGCAGCTCTCAGGAAACTCCATCCTGTTCCATGGGAAGCTTTGCAGATAAGGACTGAAGCCTAGAATTTGACCTGCAATTCCACAGGACGGCTGTGAAGAGAGCAGAGCAACAACATGAGCAGCTCAGTTGCACTGTGCTGACCCTCTTGGGCCTTTAAGATTGGAAGTTTCATTCCTAATACAATGCAAGCTATTGTATCAAGCCAGGAGATCATAAATATACGATCTTCTGTGAGCAGCTACAAACTGAACAAGTCCTTAGACAGCACTGCAATAGACGCATAAGGACCTCGATAAATACAGACAGCACAGTCTTCTGGATTTTTGCAGCACTTAGGAGTCCAGGTGAATACTGACATTATGAACTCTCAGAATGATCTCAGGGCAAAGCCACATGTTGGAGGATTCTTTTAAGTACATGTCCCTCTCCCCTCCAATATCATTTTGTTCTTGGATTCAGGTCCAGCCTGCGTCAGCTGGTCTATGTCCCAGCTCTCCAGGAGCCTGGAAAAGATTATGCTGTTCGGATTGATGCGAAGCTGATGCACAGCTGAGTGTCATCTACCTGCCGCTGCAGCTCAAGTCCATGCAGCTTCACAATCACCCCTAGCAGCAATCAAGGAAAATGAGGGAAAGAGACCAACTCCATTGCCAAAGGTTCTGGAAGCTGAGGGAAAAAAAACACACTCAGCATGAGTTTCTACATGTGGTCTGAAGGACCACTACTCCCTACCTTGTCTGATGTGAGACATTGGTGCTTCGTAGTCAGACATACCAAATGCTGCAGAGAGGTCTTGTAGTATTAGAATAAATGCATGGCCCTTGTCCACACACAAAAGGAGATCATCCCTTGGTACCATTTTCAAATGAAGTGAAGTATTGTAACTCCACCTATTTCACTAGGAGTACATGTATTTCTACAGATTGAGGGTTGTGGGTTTTAGGGGTTTTTTTGTTTTTTTTTTTAAAGAAGCCTAGTTCTAGGTACTCAGATATGAAATTTCTGACCATCTGCTGAGAGAGTTTTAAGCTTCCTTCTCCTCTGTCCCCCAAATGTTTGACAAACAAGAGTTGATGAAACTGCTTTATGTCACTAACTCTGCAAACTGAAGCAAAACTAAGAATACCAACTCCTAATGCTCCGAATAAGGACTTGTCCTTGCAGAAATTCCTGATGTACCAGGGCCCTTGCATTACAGTTTCTGCATACAGTAGCAGAAAAGGCATGGAAGCTTTCTTTATATTCCAAAACAAAAAGTAGCAATTAAATAGGTCATTTCATTATGAGATAAAGTTTGGTGGATAGAGGGGGAAGTGCAATGACCTTGAAACTAGACGGTAGCAAGTCACTTATAGTTGTGGCATAATTACTGTACAGTTTTCCTGTTTTACAGTTTTTGTACTGTAGCAGTGGGAAAATGACATTTAATATGAATTCTACATGGCATGTACATGCATGTTTCATTTGATGCACGGTCTGTACCTCTTAACTAAATAGAGAAAAAGTTTTTAATTATAGGCATTGATGATGATATCCAGCAAAATTCCCTAACTTTTTACTTATAAAAAGTAAAAATAATGCTTAAAACCCACCCACTCGCCCCCCAACTTTCACTGGCCTTCAGATCCAAAATATAATTAGGTATCTTGAAAGCAATTAACACTGGGCAACACAACTGTATGATCTTCCATAAATGAAAAAAACAAAAATATATGCAATTGGCTATTTGAGAAACAACTGAGAACTAGATTGCTAACATCTGACTCCCTCTGTGAGTTTCAAGTAAACATTGATTGGAAATGTTATAGAATCAAAATTTCATTAATAGAAATTTTCCTCTATTGATCTGACCCTCTGTCCAGTCAGCAGAAGGGTTATGTTATGTTCCTGCAATAAGGAAATTATGGTGCACTGATCCCCCCTACTTAAGCAAAAAAGAAAAGCCACATTAAGCATAAGGAGAAGCATGTTTTTAGCCCTAAGCAATTTAACTGATCTGTGATTATTTCATTACTGGGACTTTTATAAACCAAATTATAAACAGAGAGAGCTAGCTAGGAACATGATTCATTAACTGTGTTACACGATTCCCAAGACACAGAGATGAAACCCAGAGCCCGATTCTGATCTCACTCAGACAAGCTGCTGGAGTTGCCCTGGCGTAAGTGTGAGAATAAGGTTCCGGAACAGAGAGAGTATGTCTGGAAGGCTTTAAAGCTCCAAATTACTACGTGAACCCTTTACAAGTACAGGGCCAGACCCTCAGCTGGGTGTAAGTCTACTTCACACCAGTGATTTCAATTTACACCCAATGAAGAGCTGGCCCATTTTGCCCCCCAAAGAAAAGGGTATTGAAGATCCCTTTTAAACACATGGGGTTTGGCAGAAGCTATGCAGAATGCAATTAAGAAGCCCCCCACCTCCAATAAAATAGAGGCATTTCATAACTTTGTTATGTGAAAAAGAGAAATACGATGCAAGGTCCCTTAACACTTAGGCTTGACAAAGGCCCAGCACTGGATTGCTCAGTCAGGTATTTAGGCCTTGCCTGTCTCTTTGGTGGGCCCTTACTGCTGGTTAAAAGGAATGTAAACTCTCCCTCTGATTCTCTCCCCTTCCACTCCAACCTTTCCGAAGGACAGCCTCCATGCTGACATTCAGAAGTGGCACCTGCATCAAACTAGGCCTGTCTCTCTCTCTCTACCTGTCAGTTTTCTGCACACTTTCAGATATTATTTCTTCCACTGACTAAAATCTTCCCCACTCCACTCTCTCCTTCACTAGAGCTCTGACTTTCCACTCTATGCCATCTCTCTTCTTTCCCTACAGTCAGTCATGCTCCTTTCTAGCCCTCTCCTTTTCACCCCACTATTCCTGAGCAACCCAAATGCATGGGCATTGTTTTAGCTTTTCTCCTAACACTCCTGAAGCCATTTGCCATGCTTCTTTCAAAGCACAAAGCATTTCTGATGAGCCAGGACAACTCATCCTGAGTGTGCCTGACTTTCTGCTGTGATTCATCTGGGAGGTCCAGCACCAAAAGGATTACAGAAACTATTAGAGATGGAAAATTTACTAGGCCACCTATTCCCCTCTCACCCTCATGCACAATTATCCTTTAAACTAATTTAGTGGCACTATGCTAGTCTAATTTTAGTGCATCAGGAAGTTTCCCATTCTTTAATTTCATCTATTGCTCCCAGTTATACCATCTTTGCTTCAACCTAAACAATTCCTTTTCCTGCTTGGTGTTTCACTCCTTTTCTCCTTCTCTTCCTTTTCCCTTAAAATATTTGTATGCTTATGTACTTCCATGCCCTTAGTTGTTGATCTAAGTTACATGTATCTGACTCTATGTTTCCTAATACGCCAGTCCCTTTCCCCATACATATTTTCTTTGTTGACTGCTGTCCTCCTTTGGTTTGTCAGTAGCTTTCTGCTAACAAGCTGCTCAAAACATGCAGATGTTCACATTGTCAATGTTATAGATTAATAAATAAAAAAAATGTACAGCGTGTGTTAGGGGATAAACTGAGCCCTCATAACCTTGTAGGAAGGTTTATTCAAGTAACAGGACCCACATGCTTAATGGTGCATAAGATGTATAGCTTACACAGCTAGTGAAGGATAGTCCAATGATTGGGGCACTAGCCTAAGCCTTGGTCTACACTTAGCTGGAGATTCGATGAGAACTACGCAAGTTACACAGAGTAGCTTGCGTAACTCCCATCGACTGCTGTGCTTCCCTTCTGCTGTGGTTCCCGTCTTCCCTGCACTGCACCAACGGGAACCACATTCCCGTCAACACAGTGCTATGCCACTTAAGGGGGTGGATTAACAGCGTCAACTTCTGAATCAATTGAGTGGCTCTTCACTGACTGCTCAATTGATTCAGATAGGTCGATCTGACAGTGGCGACTTTGCTGCCGTCAGTATAGGCATAAGACTGGGAAGATTTGGTTCAAGTCTCTGTGCCACCAAAGAGTTCCAGGATGTCTGGGGGCAAGTCACTGGGGTGATACATTCAAAAAATTGTTAGGCCCCTAACTAACTAACACTGAAATCAACACAAGTTAGGAGCCTAACTCACGCTGAGCATTCCACCCCTCTCTCTCTCTGTGCCTCAGCTCCCCAGTTCTGAAACAGGGATAATACCACTTTCCTGCCTCAAAGCAGCGTTGTGAGGATAAATACATTAAAGATTGTCAGGCATTCAGAAACTACAGTAATGGGAGCCATTTAAGGACCTCAAAGAGACAGATGATGTAATAAAAGAGGTAATTCAGAACATTCATTTTGGACTGTCAGTCCCTCCTTAGTGAGGAAGGACAGATGTGGATTTTTCAATTTACAGGTTTGAAAACTGCAAATTAAAAAAAAAAAAAAAAAAGAAGAAGAAGAAGAAGAAAGCTACTTCTACCCCTCTACAGAGAGAGAGCTAATGTATGAGTGACAGCCGGAAATGCCCTAAATATATCAGCTTTCATTTACTGTGAGAACATTTGCAAAAACTACTGCTCTCTGAATTTCTTCTTTTGAATGTGCACCACAGTGAATCAGCATCTTGGTATAAAGAAAGTTCTCTGTAGCGATAATAAGATGACAACTAGGGCTGTGTTTCCATCAAGCACACTCTTTGCATATTATATTTTGCAATAAAAGAATCATTTAATGATTTTGCAAGTCAATTAGCCACAACAGAATAATTAATGTCAATGGTACAAGCTGAACCCTTACTGGTAGATGGAAACTAATTGTCATTAACACTTAGTACTGCAGCTAATTATTCTGTTTTAAAACATCTCCTGTAAAGACATTGAATGGCCACATTGAATTATTTGCATTTTCTACATGGTAAAAAAACCAATTAGTGACAAGACCTTTGTTCCAAAGTATTTGATTTGTGACAGAATTAATGCTGGGGAATTGATGTCCAGCTGTTCAATCCAATATTGCCAGTTTGATTTTTAAAATGTGAAGCATCTCAGGTCAGGACTGAATATAGCAGTGTGTAATGGCTCAAGTTTAGATATCATAGAGCATGTCAAATACCGATCCTTCAAAAAATGTTTAGTCGCTTAACAACTCTGATCCTGTAGAACCACCCTAATTTGTTGGTAAAGTGTGAGTGAAATTCTCACCCAGCCATTAATTACATTACCTTAATGAAAGTCCCATTAGTCTGCCAATGATTTCCCACAATTCCCCCCACCCCGTGCCCAGACAAGTTCTCCCATAATTCACTGAGAAGTAATTAATAGTGTTGATTGACTTGCTGCAATACAAAGAACTATGGGATGTTTCCCCAGAAGTCCCAGCACCACACATGAGTGAGTCCAGGGCCAGTGTGGACACAAAAGAACTGATGTCATTTCCCAGTGTGGCCACTCTCATTCAACTAGGCCATTTTGAGTTGAGATCATTCAAGTTAACTCAGCGTATGTCTTCACTGCAGTTAGTCTGATTCTGAAGCAATGGCCAGCATGACTTTAGGGGGCACAGGACTACTGGGGGTCCCAACTTTCATACAAAACATAGAACTGCAGGCCTGGTCACCAGAGTTAGGGATCACAGAACACTTTTTGTAAGAGTAGAGATGCTAATCTTGGTGTCCAGACCAAACTCTAACTCCTTTTAATTCCCACTGAAGTCTTTATCAGATAAAGCGCTCCTCCTGACTCCTCACCCTAAAGTGGTGTGCAGCATTGCTGTGTGCTCTCAAACAGCTGCCATGATCTATCCCAGCCACGGTTGCATTTCAATAATTCACCTCTACCTTCCTCCCCGGGTGCTTCGAGTTTTCAATCATGTCTGTGAAGTGCGCTCTATCGCCGGGCTGGCAGGTATGGTCCTGTGGAAATGCAAAGCGGTGCAATAGCAACAAAGGATTGAAACTTTGAAAACCTCCCTTGCAGCCACTGTTAATTGTGCGTTCAAATTCATCCCATTGCACCAATTCCTTTGCAGTACCCTCGCCTGCAAACATCTCTGCTTCTCGATGATATATGTACACCCAACACACTTAATTTTAAATTCTTAATCTTCTCTAACAAACACCCTCCTACACATTCTTGGTGTATTCAGCTCATTACTCTTTCTTCTTGTCAATGACATTCAGTATTCAGCGATAGCACCAAAAGCATCAATCCTTTTGTCGTCTGCCATCCTCAGAATTCAGCTTGTATGCCCATTCATAGCAAGAGGCCAAATCAATGTTCACAGCAGCCTGGCTTGTGCACTCCCAGCACACCCTTTTACTTCTAATCTTTCCTCAGTCACACTGTTATCAACATGGCATTAGTGATCCCCTTTGCACATATGGCATAATTTAGGCAAAACAGCATTTTTCCCCCCAGGTCTCATTGCTATTTTTTTTCCCATCTCTGTACTGTATGGGTACAGCTAACATTTCTACAGTGAGAACAGTACCAGTGTATTATTTTTATGCTATAGACCATTGTAGTGTTTATGTGGAACTGCTGATGTGATATACCTTAGTCTGGAGATCTCTAAAAGCTGCCATTTAGGGAAAAAGACGGTTACTCACCTTGTAACTGTTGTTCTTTGAGATGTGTTGCTCATATCCATTCCATTGTAGATGCATGAGTGCCTCCATGCATAGTTACTGGAATTTTTTTCCCCTTAGCAGTTCCCATAGGGCCAGCTTCAGCACCTCCTGGAGTCCTGCATACATGGCATGGTATATTAGGCACTGCCAGCCCTACACACCCACAGTTCCTTCTTGCTGTCAACTCCGACAGCGGGGAAGGAAGGCATGTCATGGAATGGACATGAGCAACACATCTAGAACAACAACGGTTACAAAGTGAGTAACCGTCTTTTTTCTTTGAGTGCTTGCTCATGTCGATTTCATTGTAGGTGACTCACAAGCAGTACCTTGGAGGCAGGTTCAGAGTTTATAGGTTGGTTGACCGCAGCACCACTCTGCCGAAGCTGGCGTCACCTCTGCCTGCTGAACGATGGTGTAGTGGGACATAAAGGTGTGTACTGACGACCATGTAGCCGCTTTGCATATGTCCTGAATAGGCACTCGTGCTAAGAATGCTACAGAAGCCGCCTGCGCTCTAGTCGAGTGAGCTGTGATGTTGCCCAAGGGGTGGAACCTTTGCCTGCTCATAGCAAAAGTGTATGCAGGAGGTTTTCAACGAAGAGATCTGCTGTAACGAGACAGGTAAGCCCTTCATCCTATCGGCCACAGTGATGAACAGCTGCATAGACTTACAAAGTGGTTTTGTCCTTTCTAGGGCCCTGCGTACTCCTGTCTCTATCCCTCCTGTAGGTCCCAAAGCACTGCGCCTGGAACCTAGGTTGCTGCTGCGGGCGAAACTACTTCGTTGAAGCCTGGGGTGTGTAAAGGTCCAATGAGCGCAACACGTCCCTTGAGTCCTTCAACCCGTAGAGCTTGGTGTTGCTCTGCTCCAAAAAGAGTGCACTTTCATTGAACGGCAGGTCCTGGATGTACTGTTGCACCTTCTGGGACAGACCAGATGACTGCAGCCATGAGCACTGGCACATGGAGATTGCAGAGGCCATGGATCTTGCAACCAAGTCAGTCACATCTGAGGCTGCCTGTAAGACTGCTCTGGCCACTGTCTTGCCTTCCTCCAAAACGATGGAGAAGTCTGGTGCTTGCTCCAGAGGCAGGGCCTCCCCAAAGCACTTGAGGGAGTCTCAGAGGTTATAGTTATACCTCCCTAATAGTGCCTGCTGGTTGGCCACATGGAATTGCAGGCTGGCAGTGGAATAAATTTCTCTCTCTAACAAGTCCAACTTTTGGTTATCTTTATTTTTGGGAGTCGAGCCAGGCTGTCCCTGCCTACCCCACTCATTCGCAGCTGCAACTACCAGGGAGCTCAGTGCAGGGTGCATGAATAAGTATTTGAACCCCTTCGTGGTTATGAGATACTTCTTCTCTGCTCTTTTTGAGGTTGGAGGCAAAGAGGATGGTGTTTGTCACAGACCCTTGGCCAGCTTAATGACCCCCTCATTCACTGGCAGGGCGACCTGGGCCGGCGCCACCGCTGCTATGATGTTGAAGTGGTTATCAGACTGCTTCTGCAGCTCCTCCACTTCCAACCCCTGATTCGAGGCCACCCTCTTAAGAAGCTCCTGGTGTGCTTGGAAACTGTCCAAGGGGGCTGATGGCCCAGCAACAACTGCCTCGTCTGGTGAGGAGGAGGATAACTGCCCCGGGTCCGGACTAGGTGGCACTTCCCCTGGGCACAGGGGGATCCCTGTGTATGTCCCCTTCAGCGGATTGGATTCTACCCTGGAAGCAGAGCTGTGGGCCTTCACAGGAGGAGCTGCAGATTGTTTCCCTGAGGATATGAGGGAATAGGGCCCCATGGTCACATGTTCCTGGGCCAATGGGTCGGCCACTGGCCCTGCGGCCAACCTGGCATGACCTGACAGGAACCTTGCTCCTGCCCTGCAGGTCAATGGGTCTATGCAGGGTGGGCTGCTGGGGCTCTGTCATTGCCGGAGTCACCGGATTCGTTCCCTGATGACCAGCGATGACTTGTGCTAGGCCCCCTTCTCTCCAGGCAGTGCTGTGGAGAACGGGAGCAGTATCTGGTCTCCCTGTCCGTTTGATGCTCCCATGACTGCCGCTTAGAAGACGGGGAGCATGAATCCAGGGACTGGCAGTACTGCTGTCTGGACCGCTGTCTCTCTGAAGGAGACCTTCAGTGGGAGGAGGAGCAGGAACGGTGCCGAGCCTTTGGGGACTATCTTGGTGCCAAAGATCAATGATAACGCTGCTCCTCCCTCGGAGAGTGTTCCGACGCTGGTGACCAGGTTCTGCGCTGTGCACGCACAGGTGAACTCCTCAATGCCAGAGACCGAGATCGGTGCCTAGCCTCCAATGGTGAGTGTCTGCTTGATCTAGATCGGGACCGGTACCACAGTACCAGGACCAATGCCTTTAGTGCCGGGGACCAAGAGCAGTGACATGTCGATGCTCCTGGGCTCCTTCGTTACTAGGTTCTGCCTCCGGCAGTCATCTGAGTGACAGGGAGTGTGTCCTTGGGGATTGATGCCTCAAGGGTGGTGATCATCTCCACGCTTACCTGGTCATGGAGAAGCACGTCGGGACTCCAGCCAATGGTGCAGCCACAGGGGGGGGAGAGTGGGGGACGATGACGACAACAACACTCATCAGGGGTTTCCCCTTCAACACCAGCACCCTCCCTTTGGCCTGCTCCATCAGCGCACTGGTGTTGGAGGTAAGGGCAAAGCCATCTGTTTGCTTGCCGCTCAAAATGTTTTCAGTGTCGACAGCACCACGAGCTGCAGAGGCCCTCTTCCACTCCCCGGAGTCGGAGGGAGCTTTCTGGCAGGACTCAGAGCCCTAGGTGAGGCTTGTCCCTGCAGGGACTGCTCAGCCCGCTGGGTCTGTGTCGCCCTGATGCTCGACTTCACATCCTTGGCCTTCCTTTGCACAGGGGAGTGGTCCCTCTCCAGCTGCTGTTTCTTTTGCTTCTTTGGCAGTGAAGAAGAAACTGGGTATCTCCATGGTTCCAGTGCCATCTGCACTGATGTGATGCTCAGTACTGAAAGGTAGCAGGACGGCTTTGAAGCAGGACTCAGAGCTGCCTTCATCAACAAGGCCAACAGACAAATTTCCCACTCCTTTTGGGTTCTTGGTCTGAACACCTTACAAATTCGACACTTGTCCTTGTGTGACTCCCCGAGGCACTTCAGACAACAGCCGTGGAGGCTGCTAAACAGGAAGGGTTTTCCACAGGACTTGTAAGGCTGAGGGGACTACCTTACCTATGAAACTATTTACACTAACAACTACGACACTAACTACTTAACTATTTAAGGAAACACTTAACATTAAATTGCTAAGAGGCACTTGCAAGCAAAGGAAAGTAGCAAGCAAAGCACAGTTCCAGTAACCGTCAGTGGCAGAAAGAAGGAATTGAGGGGATGTAGGGCTGGCAGCGCCTAACATACCATGACATGTGTGTGGGTCTCGAGGGGACTGCATCTGACGAGGTGGGTTGCAGCCCACAAAAGCTTATGCCCGCAGAAATTTGTTAGTCTTTAAGGTGCAACAGGCCTCTCATTTTTGCTGTATACAGACTAACATGGCTACCCCACTGGGACTCCAGGAGGGTGCCGAAGCCAGCCCTATGGGAACTGCTAGGGGGGAAACTTTCAGTAACTGTACCCAGAGGCTTGCACGCACCTACAATGGAATCGACATAAGCAAGCACTCGAAAAAGAACTTCTAGATATTTTGAGCAGAACCTAGCTCCACTGAAGTAAAATTAAAGTAATAAAGATGGAGAAGTGAAGGGAAAATACTAGGTGTGCTATGAACTGCTTCCTTAACACCTAACCTGGGAGGACAGGAGAGAGGGACAGAAAGGGAAGGAATAAAGACTGTGTAGAGAACATCAACATGTTTGTTCAGGACATTGAGCCTTCAGTAAGGCAGCAGAGCTAGTGGACAGAGAACTAGACTGGGGCTCCAGTGACGGAATTCTCTGTTCAGCTCTACCGCTGATCTGTTGTGTGACTTTGGGGAGTCACTTCATTTCTCTGATTCTCCTCCCCCCACTTCATCTGCCTTAATTTATTGGATTTAAGCCCTCTGGGACAGAGGCTATCCTTCACTTTGTGTATGTGCACTGTCTACTACAACAGGGCCTCAACGTCAGTTGACGCCTTTAGGCGGTACCACAACACAAATACTTTTTTTAAAAAATCCATAGAGGTGTAATAATGAACAGATCATTGAAACTATCATTGCAAACATGTGTGTTAAACTACACAAACCAATGCTTTTACAACAAATGTGTCTGATCTACTGCTTGTTTCTACTGACAGCTAGAGAAAAGCCCCTCCAGCAGGCAACCTCTTTTTCTTTGCTTGCCAAACTCTTGTATTTATCTCCATCCTGGCAATTTTGTGTTCCCTCATTTGCATTTGAGAAGTGCTTTGACATCTTGAATGAAAGGTGCAGTAGAGGGCATAGCTGTTATTAGAGAAAAACAATATCTTCAAAAGAGAGAAGGAAACACTTAAATGTGACAGTTATTTATACTAGATTCAGTCTCTCTAGTCTCCTCCCTTAGTTTTCCCACATAAAACTGAAGTTTCAAATGTTGTGTTTATAGCCTCATGGGTCCAAGCTTTTTCTTCCTTGTCTGATCTTAAAAGAAAAAACAACTTTATTTCAAATAGGTCTTCAATCTTTCCCAAATTACAAACACAAAAGAGAGAAATAGATTCTCTGAATTTGGAGTCTTTTGTCTCACTCTCTCCCTACTCAAGACTAATCTAAGAGAAACACTTAAAGGCATTTTTTGAGACTGGCTAAGTCTGACTAGAGGCTTCAAACAATGAAAAACAATGATTTGGGGGACTGGAGAACTTAAGTGTAATTTAAATTAATAATATTGTTCAGCCTAAATTATGATCAGTCCAGCTCTCCCATCGTGAATGAAATCACATTGGAAAGGATTACGCTAGGCGATTTCATTAGGAAATGTACATTATCCTGCCTTAGCGGTGTCAGCAGAGCTTTCAAAGCAGGTTTCTCACGTCCTCTCAAAATCTGTAAGGCATTACATTGAAAAAATTCATGCCTCCTCATTCGAGGTCTGATCCAAAGTCAATGGGAGTCTTTGCATTGGCCTCAGTGGGCTATGGGTCAGGACCTAGCGGTAAATATGTTCAATTTTGTCCATAATGCTTTATTAAAGCTTGTATAGCTAAGATTGAAAGAGCTTAGAGTAAGGCTATGAAAATGTTTAGAAATCTAGTAGGGTTTAAGTAAGGAGACTGAAGGGTGGGAACACCCTCCTCCTCTTATTCCACTTTGAAATGAAACTCTAGAAGAGATTTCATTACTATCTGTGACATTATGGAGAATATAGTCACAGAAATCATTCATCTCTCCTTTATGCACTGTCCCATAACATGAGAAATAGTAACTTAAATACTTGTTCACATGGCATGTAATCAGCCTATGCACTTCACCAGCACAGAAAGTGTAACAGTCACATATGCTACCTGGTCTTTAGAAAGGACTGAATATACAAGATTTTCAAAGGTAGTTAAGTGTCCAACTATCAAGGACAGTCAGTGAGAGTTAGACATCTAACTGTCTGGTGTGCCTTTGAAAATCCCCCCATAATAAGTAATTACAGTGATTGTTATTCATTATAAAATGTGGTAAGTGTCATGCTTAAGAACAGGATAGCTTATCACTAGAAAGCAAGAAGGGGTGCCTTCGCCGCTTCTCATTGCTAAAGAGACTCACACGCAGGGCTCTCTCAACATCTTCTCACAGCTGAAACTGGGCCAGATCCTCTGATTTACACAAGCTAAGGATTTCCTAAATATGGTTACCATTATTTCGGATCTGAAATAAGCCATTTAGAATTGCAAACATAGCCTTGCGCTATAGACCTCAGGGCTTTCTCCTCAGAAGCCATCTTCCATTTTGAACAGGACGATCATGAAATAGACATTGCCTTATTTTTGCCCAAATCCATCCCAACCTAGGACCAATAGATAGCAACCATTTTTCCTTGCTCACCTGAACAGCCTCCTTGACTTATACACAGGACTCATTCCATGAGAAAGTCTGCTAAGTTTGGCCCTTTAAGGGCAGTTAAAACAGATTCAGAATCATGTAAGATGTAACCTCGGAAAAGTAATTTATTTTTCAGGGTTAACAACAAAAATGCTCATCTACGATATCAGTGAAATCCTGGCCCTATCCAGGTGAACAGCAAAACTCCCATTATCATAGAATATTAGAGTTGGAAGAGACTTCAGGAGGTCATCTAGTCCAATCCCCTGCTCAAAGCAGGACTAACCTCAGCTAAATAGCTCCCAGCTCGTTGATTTCAGGGGGCTAAGATTTCACCCCAGATGTTAAATAAAAGAAACAACAGTCAGACCTTTCCACCTAAAGATCCACCCAGGAATGCTGAACTTTCCATTTCCAAGACGACGATTCCATTTCCATTTCTCTACCCTGGGTCTGTGTAACACTTGGTCTTACGATCACACTTCTTGCAACCATCATCACTGACATCATAGCTGATTCAGAAGGAGCAGAGCACCACTCACCGCTAGTCTGGTGCCTCCTCCTGGTCGCTCTAGGGCTTAACTCTCAGGGCTGGCTCCTCTTCCCATGGTTGCATGCCGTCAATCCATCCCTCTCTCTGGTCTGAGGCTCCTCTCTCATCCCAGGAACTGCAGCATCCTCTTTGTGACTCAACCCTCCAGCCAAGTCACTCAGCATTTCCCCTTTTGGGGGTATATCAAAGTCTTTCCTTCAGCAGTCCTAGGCAGTCTTCCCATTCACTGCCTCAGGGGCCACTCCCCCAGTGGCTGGTATGGAAACCTGGGCCACTCTCTACTCTCTGCTCCTTCCCTGAACTGCTTCCTACTACTCCTGGTTCCCCCCCATTTCTCTGGAAGTGCCACTGACAAGCCCTCCTCCCTCTTCCCAGGTAGTGACTGCTCTTATCCAGCAGCTGCCTCTATCTGTTGCCAGCTTCCTGGCTTTATAGGCCCCACATATTCCTGCACAGCTGAACCTGCTTGCAATCAATTCCCTCCTTGACTCTTCATCCAGGTGCAACCTGTGGAATTAATAGACCTACCTGGCCACCTTAACCCCTTCCAATCCTGTGTGGGGTGGACACCCCATCACAAGCAGATAATTGTAGGGTGCTTTAAGTAGCACTTAAGAGGTAATCTCTAGCCATATTACAGTATCACTAACCAAAAGTTTGTTAAAGGGAAGTTAGGTTTGCTTAGCAGTGCCTCACTGTCTTTCAGACCATGGAAGTTGGAAGCCGAAAACTGAAACATCTAAGATCCAGGAAATACAAACACACAAACCAACCCAGAAACATTAATAATCCAGGAAAAGCACAGTTAAGGGAATGCCTTCCACATCATACTCCTACAACACTTTCTTAACTCCACCTCAGCCACATGGCAAAAAGGATTAGGAAGAACAGAACCGTTCCCATGTCTAATGAAACCTACTATTTTCGGTGTGTGCCTGCAATGCCAAATCAGGGTTGGAAAAAGCCATTTGTTTGGATTGTTATTACACTCTGAAGGGTATGCTTCCTAGGTGCTGACTTGTGTCTAACTTTTCCTGTGAGATTTAATAGGTTCGCCTTCTTTTATCACTCCTTGCCTTTGCTAGTTAATATTTTTTAAAATAGGTTAATCTGTGGTTTTAAATCATTTAGCAGGAATTACATGTACTGGGAAAACTGGCTGAGTTTTATGAGTGTGTCAATTTTCCTACACAGCAAGTACAAGTCAATTGTGTATGGGATGGGGGCAGGGAGGAGTGAAATTTGCATGATTTTTGTCCCTTGCTGAGGTAGCAGGGAAAAAAATAATCTTTAAATCTAAAATGACAGAGTAAAATCCAGAGAAAAGAGATAGTAGATAATTTTTTTCCACCTTTCATTTGACTTATTTGCTTCTAGCCAGCTGTGATCAAAGCTCATTTCAGTTTTCAGGAAAGTTTGAATGTAACTCAGATAAAGGCTAGGAAGAACCTGTCAACTGAAATGTGAACATCCATGTAGGCATTTTCAGTTTCCAGCATCACAGATCAATGCTGGTAGGTATTAAAATTCAGCTCATCAGAAAAGCATGATTAGGCAAAATATAAGCGTGTTCTAAAATGTTTTCAGCCTAATCCAATTTAAAATCAGGATCAATTCAGACAGTCTCTCTTTTTGGTAATTCAGGTCTGGACGCTGGGGCAATTTATATTTAAAGCCTTTCTGTATCTCATTTGTGTCTTTTTGGTTCCACATAATACAATCCCATTTTGACAAGATACTTACTTTCTGTTACAGACAGATGACTTCACTTTTTCTTTTTAATTGGTAATTTGCTTCACCAGGTCATGAAAGTGATGATTGTATTAAATATGATGCATGTTATTTAATAGAAGGTCCAGGAGTGTTCTCTCTCATAATAATGCTACCTAAAACTGTAGTATGAATAAAATTCCTGTGATAAGTGTCTGTAAGAGAACTAATATATCTTATATGACAGTTATTGACAGTAAAAAGAACTCACAACTGACAGCACATCCTAGTTAATAGGTATCTTTTGGCTCAAAGGAGACACAATGAATACATGTTTTTGAATCATTTCTTTTTGTTTGATATGTAATATGAAATTTGTAGTGACCTATCATCTTCAGTTTCAGATTTTATCACCAGCTACTTGTCACCTTTTTCCTTAAATTTCATTTATAGGTATCTTGTAAACTTGTACTGTACCTTTAGGAAAGATTACATTACAGAATCCTATATTCAGGTCACAAGAGAATCAAGTAGTTCCAAAATGAAAGTCTAAACTGAAAAGTGTGCGTGCAGAGGGAGAGGTAATATTCTAAATCTACACCAAGGAACATAAATGAAGATATAACAAGGCTAATTGTCAGCTCTGAGATAAAGGATGTGTGGTCCCAGCAAGGGATCCCAGTGACATTTAAAAAAAAGACAACTCATGACATCAGAGCTCAAGTAGTTTTTTACCAAAAATCAATAAATAAAACTTTCTTCTGTTGAACAGTTCCAATTTTTGTATTATTAAACAATGTTAATAAACAATGATTCCAACGGGACTACTAAATGAACAGAGCCCCTGGAATGACTTACACACACACACTCAGCTTTACACATTGTGCATAAACTTAAGCACATGCAAAGGTCTTTGCAGGATCTGAGCCCAGGGTACCACTAGGTAATACTAACTTTCCAGTACGCTTTGCAGAATTAAAAAAAAAGGCAGTCCCTATCCCAAATAGCCTATAATCTCAAAGAGGCAAAGAGAGAATGTGAAGGTAACAGACAAGCCAAGGGGTAAGACAAAGAAAAAGGCTGGAACAAGTAAAAGAAATTCGTCATTTTCAAATAGGCAAATCATATAAGTTCTGATAGTTGAAAGCAGAATTTGAGATAGGGCAAGAGGGTATGAGTAGAGCACACAGGGATGGGAGCCAGGAAAAAGCTGGGGTTCAAGGAGAGACTGAGAATGCTTGCTGGACAAGATGAAAGCGATTATGCCACGGGTAGGAAAAAAGACCCGAGCAGGAGCAGAAGGCTATGAGCTTGAGCCTGCAACGTACTGAGCACTCTGGTCCATACCCAACAAAGCCTCCCTTTCAAGAGAGTGTGAATACCTAAGTAGTCCCACTGTAGCAAGTCAACGTATTGACTTCACTGGGACTATTCAGTGTGCCTAAAGACCAGCATGTGCTGAAGGGCTTTGCTGGATCAGGGCCACGGCACTCAGGCCCTTGCAGGATGAACCCCAAAGGCAGCAACAAGCGAGCGTAAAGGTGAGATGGGAAATAAAGGGAGTTAACAGGAGCCTTAGAAGGGAGGATGAGGACTTTTGAACTCTGTGGTGAAACAAACAGGGAACCAGCAAAGAGGTGCAACATGGGCAAGGCCGAAGAGGAGAAGCTGACCCTGTAAAGGTTACAGTGTTTGCCCCTTCGGGCTGCGACCTGTCATTAAGGCCACAGAACACATTTTGAAAACAGAAAAAAAAACTGAAGTCTTGGCAAACTTTCCCTCTTCATAAAACAAGCTTCTATGTACATGGGAGTTATAGGTCTGTTATTCATGACGGCCTGCACACACATGGCCCTACTCACCTGCAATGCAAAGGACTCTGGGACATTCTGAACATGAAGTTACATTCTAAATGAAATTGCATCCTTTATTCTAAAAAGCCACACATTCCTACGGTGAGATTACTCACTTTTCCCCCCAAATTGTTCTCCTCTAGGACATTTCTAACACCCAAATTTGTAGCAGCTTGAGTGGTTTCTACAAGCAGAAAGGTAGTATTTTCAGGTCATAAGCCCTCAAAAGTTAGATGTAGCCACCTGCAAAAAAAATCCTAGACTGCCTTGATCTGAGGGATAATGGCTCATAAGAGAAAAAGCTTTTTTCCTGTCTTTCTCTCAGTAATGAAGAGAGTTATTTACATTTTCATTCAGTAGCAGCTAATGATTCAGTTTATCATTTCAGAGTATTTAAATGTAAATAATTTTCAGTAAGCTGTATGAAGGAGACAAGGTTGATTAATCATTAACTCTAGTTTAAAAAATGATGCCTGATCATAATTTAGCACATGACCTCCCATAACATTTACATTAAATGAGAGAGTGGGAGAAAGGAAAGCAAATACTTTCTTGAGTAAACAACATACAAATTCAGAAAAGAATAGAGGAAAACTGAACAGAAGAATATTCAAGTCCCCATAAAGAAAGAGAGGTGGCTTATTGCTCACCATTGTAATGTATTGTACAAACACTTCTATAAACTCTGCACAGAAAGTCAATAACATGTTGTTGAGCTGGTCAAACTATTTGCTGCAATTTTAGCAGACTACTTTACCCCTTTTTTCTGTTCACAATAAATCTCTCTCTCTTTCTGATACCACAATAGATGCTATATACAGAAACTTGAAGGCTACAAATTGATGCATTCATTATTTTTACAAATTAGTAATTATTCAAATAGCTTTATGAACAAATTTTGGCCTACGGCTTGTTCACAAACTGTTTGCCACATGTACTCAACTGCGGCATTGACGGATGACTTTAGTTACATGATTTATTTCTGTTCCCTCCTTGAATGATTTACATTTTGTAAACAGGACATCATTTTTATTGTTTGCAAATTATCCAGACAGGTGATGATTTTCATGACTTGGATCACTATTTGTAATTGTTTAATAACCTTTTGTGCAAATGGAAGAAGGTCTTTTCAAAAGAGCTGGAAGAGCACTTCTGATACGAATACTTCCACAAAAATGTGAGAGTATTCATGGCGCTTTTGTCTTCCATGTTTTCTTTTTGTGAATAAAAATTAGCTCAATTAACTGTTCACAAATAAATGAGTAAATGGCGATGTGATAACAGCAAATCAAACCGTCAGGTTTCATTTGCAATAACACTCTCAAATATGCTATTTCCATATTTACTGAGCACCAATGATCACCTCTTTGGCGTAATGTATTTTTCCTGCAGCCTCTCTTCTTCTTTCAACAGGTTTGTCAAATTTCCATTCACAATTGCAAGTCTCCATTACTCCGAGCATTGGATCTGGTTTTGTGATGGCATTTTAATTGCATAACTAACACACCAGTGTGGTGGCAGCTGTGAGTCTTCTGAGTTGTTCAGAGGTGTTAAAAAAAGCAGGAAGGGGCACACTATTGAGGGGATGGGGGTTCACATCAAGACACAAGCCCAGAACAAAATATTGCACAAATATAAAACTGAAAAAGTATTTATGCTCAAGGCCTCCAGAATCCCTCTGTACCTTAAGCTCTATGTCCGTGTCAGGCACTAGTGAAATCTGCAGCAGGAAACTGAAAATTCTGCAGCCTGTTTTTAATGTCTCTCAATAAGTTAGTCTGACAAGAAATATTAATGAAGGACAAGCCCACCCCTCCCCCACCCAGGAAAAATTAGCCAGGCTAAAATGAAACAGCAGCACCCTTGTTTCCATATGCATCAACTAAAGGAAACCAAAGAATATTAGCTACACTTTCAATAACTGTAAGTGGGAGGCATATTGTTCAGGTTACAGTTAATTATGATGGTTTCACGATGGAGCCATGATTTTTTGTGCAGATCGGGTGTTTAAGGTGTGGGATTATTTAAAATATAGCTGCTAGCATTGCAAGGCAGTGATTGAGTTGAAGAGCTATAAAAGGACTGGAAATGGTGCTGCTGCAATGTGTTATAGGCAACCCACAAAGCCATTGTCTCTCTCAGTGCCCTGTGTGTGACAAACATCCCTAGGTTCAGTTCAGCTACAATAAAGCAGGGAGGGAGTCACTATCCTTGTCCAGTTTCTTCGAGGGAATATGTGACACCTCCATTTTTTTTTCTACTTGGGCTTCAAGTTCCCATCTGTCCCACAGTGGATTCTAAGAATACAGCATGCTATTCCCGCAGGACTATAGGGGAATATAATGTTATTGCCCTTTTGCATCACCATTTCAGTCTCCCATGTATCAGCCCAGAGCTTCATGATAGTGCAGCCTGCTTTCAACTGCAGCAGGAGTGAAAATGAAGGAGCAACAGCATCTCTGCCTTTGTAGCATGAGCTAGATCTGCAAATGAACTGTTTTGGATGAGATAATCACTTCTGCTGCCACAGTATCAAGACTACTATGGCACTAGCCACATGGGCTCATGCACAATGTAGGTAACTTCAGAGTGGGAGGCTTAGGATACAGCTCACTGGTTTACTTGGTTCTCTCTCTCACACTCTCCGCCTTCTGGACAAACCTTGGCCTACCGTGTCACATGAGCACTCAGAATAGAATCCTGCCATACTCCTGCAGCAAGAGGGCGTTGAACAATAAGGAACTATGGGAAGCGACTGGGAGAGGATATTAAATTTTACCCCTGATCCCCTCTAATCTGTCCCCCTATTGTTCCTTTCACTCTCACTTCCCTCTTCACCACAGCCTCCCTCCCCTACTTTTCACACTCTCTTTTCAAAGTGCTACAGGCTATAGCAAGTGTGTGTCTCCTCCCTGTGGGGACTGAGGTCCCGCTCTCTAATTGGGGGCCCAATGGGCCTTTGGATTCAGTGGATGGCTCAGGCCCCACAATGTGTTTGTTCAGCAGTGGAGGGGAAGTAGCAGAGCTTGCATGGGGAATGAGACACACACAGCTGGTGCTATATGCAGGAATCTTGCTGGTGCCCTGTGCTGTATGCATTGCGAGCAGCTTCATTTCAATAAAGCAGCTGCTCACTTTGGCTGGGAAGTCTCAGGTGCCCTTGAGAAGCCCCTGTCTGGGACAATATTCCTTGCCATCTTCTGGTGGCTGCCCTGTAATCTCACGCACACAGCATACTTTCTGCCTAACAGTTACTAACTTTTATGAAGAAACAGAATTCTCCTTGTTTGATCAGGGCAGCACAAGATCCTGGCTCCTGCTTACAACAGATAAGCTAGATAAACACTGGGCAGCAGACAACACTCCAGTGGGGCATCACCTCAGCAAGGCACTGCTGCCATTCTTTCTGGGGAGAGGTGCTGTTCTGCTCATCACAAGGCAGAAATTGTTCGCAGCATACTCCTCTTTTCCCCACACGAGAGCACTGGTGGAGCAAAAGGCAGTCTCAAGCCCTGAATGTAATATTAGGAAGACGTACTTTGGAGCAGAATCCTGCATGCAGCTTTTTCTGAGCAATGGTTCGCAGCAGGACCACAGGAGTAGTTCTTTAATGAATGAAGCCTTGCTAGAAACATACGCTGAATATAAAACAGTATAAATTAAAGGGGTTAACTGTGTAAAGTTTATTCTTTAAAGCCCGTTTTATAGAGTTTTGTTTGTAGTTAAAAGTTCAGCAAACACTGGAACTTAATGATTTGTAACCAAAATGAAGTCTAAAATAAAATCAATGCCAGACACAGTTACTTGGAAACAATATTGATCCTTAAGAGATACATTTCAACACTTGGAGTTCAAGGCACAGAGCATTTCCATCCCATTGATTAATAGATGCTATATATCATTTTTGCTTTTAATGAGACATTTTCTATTCCATGAGATACTGTTCTCAAATGAAAGACCAAAATCTGGATTCTATATCAGACAAAGCTTTTAACAAAAAACAAACTACAAAAACCAAATCTAACACTTTAATTCCATCTTAAGTTAAACAATGGAAAATTATTTTCCTACCTGCCCCAAATAATAATATTTCTTGAAGCTGTCTTGTTCTGTCTATATCCACCTTCCCCGCCCCCTTTTTTTTATCCTAATACTAAGACTGGAAGTTCTCTGGGGCAAGGACTGTCATTTTGTTCTGGGTTTGTACAATGGGGTCCTGATCTATAACAGAGATTCCTATGTGCCATTGCAAATAAATATGGAAATAATAATCATTTAAGATAGCCCCATTGAAAGATATGAAAGATATCCAACTGGGTAAATCTCTAAGTGCTAGATATCGTCATGTAATACAATTAAAAATGATTGGCAATACAAAGACATTTACCAACAGGCTGATGAGATTACACGACAGAGAATTCAATAAGTGACACAGGTGTTTGCTCTCTCTATATAGCCTTGTAAGCTATAAGTGAAATTCTGTGTGTCTCTAAATAGAGGGCATGATTTATGAGATTCCTTATGGATTAACATTTTGGGCTGTACATAGTAATTTATGTATAAACATACATACAGAACATACAAACTATCACAATGCTTAGCCTGAATCTAAAGAACTCATGCTGGGGCCCAAGGAAATAATGGAGAAAAGCAGACCACACAAATGCACAGATGCAATTGGGACCTGATCCCACACACCTTTGAAGACAATGAGAGTCTTTCCACTTTGTCTTGCCAACTTGAGAACCAAGAGAGAAATCACTGGGATCTTTCTGGATGTATTTTTAAAAACCATGAGAGACATAATATATGTGGTATCATGTTTGAAGTACAGTAGCTAAAACAGCTATTATTTGTATTATCATAGCACCTAAAAGCCCTAGTCATGGACCAGGTTCCCATTGTGCTCAGTACTGCACAAACACAGAACAAAAAGGTGGTCCCTGCACCAAGGAGCTTACAATATAAATGGACAGTGTTTTCTTTCCAATAGCAGAAACAGAATGAGAGAAGTGGGAAAGGGAAAATAGGAATCAACTAATGGCCAGTGTTAGAACAGAGAGCACCCTCTGTCCAGATTTTCACTTTCCTAGGTTAGTAGGAGGAAGAAGGATGAGAGAGAAATAACAAGAAAAAAAGAAAAGAACTTTTACTCTCAGCCTTCTGGAAAAAGGGTAATTTAAGATCCCTTGCCACAGCTTCTCAATAACAACCCGCAAATACCAAACTTGATTTCACCTGCCTACATCAAAACTACCGCATAAAGGAAGGTGGTGAAAGAGCAATAAGAAAACGTAACTAGAATAATGTGCTTAATTATACACTCAAGAAAGTGGGTTTGCAAACATTCAGGTTCCATTCATCACGGGTTTCTGATAATGACTCACACAAGAAGGAGGTATTGAGAATTTATTAGATTCATGGAAGGGTGTTGCTATATCCTTTGTTCTTATGATGGTTATGCCTGGAGTTCCAACTCATCCTGGCAGTACTTCCAGAAAGGGGGTTTCACCTAAAGAAATACCAGTTTCCTGACACTGAGACCTGGCAGCACAGCAAATTACTTGAGCACCTGCTTAACTTAAGGACATAAGCAGCTGCATCAAAAAGAGTGAGATGGAGCACAAGCAAGTCATGTGCTTAAAAGTTAGGCACATGCTTATGTGCGTTGGTGAACTGGGGACCAACAGATCATGTCTGGAATATGCTGCTTTAGGGCCTGAACCAAATTCCATTAATCTCAGTAGAAAGACCCTCACAGAAGTCAGTGATCTTTGGATCAGGGGTTAGTAGTTGGAGTTTAAATAAATATCTTTTCAGCTAGCAATTTGATGGCTGAACAGCATTATCGATGGGAAGCAAACCAGTAATTGGGGGTCGGTGGGGTTTCCAGACACAAGTATTTTCCAAAGGCAAACAGACTTCAAGAAAATAACTTTAATGGCTTCCACAAAATATGCCACTGTAAAAGCAGTCATTCTCTTGCTTTGTTAAAAATACATTTGTGACTTCCTGCTGATTTCTTTGGCACCCTTTAAAAAAGCTGCGTGCCGAAGGTGTGTGAGAGTTCGGACTCAGAAGGCCACTAGCATCACTTGCACTATTTTTATTGTTAATATTTGAACCTGAGGCTAATTTTTCTTCCATCCTGTGCAGCACTTCAGTCTTAACTAGATCTCACCACCTTCAAAGAGCAGTCCAGCCTTCTCCTGGGGGGAAAGGTTGAGATACTTCACAAGAGATGCTGCAGCAAGAATTCACACGATATATCTGACTGAAGTATGCTTTACTCTGTAGACATGCTATAATCAATCTTATTGATAGACAGGGGCAATCGCCGCCAATTTACTATCCCACATTTGTTGGGGCTACCTTTCCCAACCCTTCCATCCCAAAATTTCCCACCAGCTTCCCAGGAACTGGAAGCAATCTTCTTGTTCAAATGCACCTGCTCAGCATTTACCCCTTCATTTCCACATGGACTGCTCAACTGGAAACACAGTGAACCCTCAGGGGTATTGGCATGGCCAGCACTAAGAAGTCCCGCATCAAGTGTGCTGCTAGCTGGCCAGAGGAATACAGCCAGATTCTGGTTAACATCTTGTGTGAGGTGGGCAAGAGGTTCTACTTCAGCAAGAGCACCAGAAATGATCATGTCTACAAAGCTGTATCTGAGCAGCTAGCAGCACTGGGGATTGACTGCACAGCTGAATAGCACAGAGAGCGAAGCAGGCAGCTGAAGACAGACTACCACAAAATCAAATGATTGAAACGGCATGTCTGGGAACGTCCCGCCTTCCTGTCACTTTTACAAGAAATTCAACCAACTACTGCAAACTGTAGTGATCACTGAGCCCACAGCGGTTCATGAGGGTCTGCTGAGGGGGGACGACACCCTTATAACTCCTCAGTGACAGGCACTGCTGGAGGGGAGCCAACAGCAGAGTGAAGGGCGAAAAATGATTCTGGTGCTGAGGCTGGTAACTAAACAGGCTATGCCACTGGAGCAGCTACAGCACATCCTGGGTCTGTACCTGGAGGAGCTGCAGAACCAGCATCAGAGCAAGCGCCAGAGCTGAACCCTGGTAAATTCCTGCAGCACTGTTGTATTAATAATTAATTAACATATGGATTTCCAGCTTATGGCCCTGTTAAGTTATTAATACAAGCTGGGGTTTTGCTGTGCTTCCATTCATAGCAGAACCCATGCTGTTCCCCTCACATTCTCCCTTCTCCCCAATAGTATACGGGATTCAAAACGGACATTGCAAAATGAGGGGGGAAATTAAAAAACAGTTATGAAATTTTTACTAGTTACTCGCTGATTGTTATAAGTATGGGCTGGGGATCAACTATTAATATATCACATCCCCTCCCATTTAATACAATGTGCCTTAGAAACCAGCCACTCCTGCTCTGTTCAAGACCATCTGTAAACTAAGTCCTAAAAATCCTGGCTGTTATGAGTCCAGAAAAGAAAACAGAGTATGTGTATGGACTATAGCTGGCTTACACATGAATCCAAATTAAAACGGGAGACATCTGTGTTAGCAGTCCCCATGGCCAGCAGTCAGTAAGCTCTGTGCAGGGATACAAAGTCTCCATGTTAAATCAGGATCTTTTTTTTATTTTACCATGAAGTTTCATTCGTTACTTGCTGGTGATGAAAGCAAACTTCTCACAAAGTAGGAAGTCCAAAGAGGCTGCACAGCACGAGGAGACATTGGTGGAGAGATTCACGGTGAATGACCACAGTTGAGGGAAGAAGACAGAAAGTGGCAGAAGGAGCCGTTCAAGCGATTACTTGCAATCATAACTACCAGACTCAACTGCCACCTTCAGCTCTTGCTCCAGTCCCAACCCCTGAATCCCCTCCACCCTATTGTGTTCTGCAGACTAGGCAGCTGGACAACACAGAGGTTGGCTGGCCCATGTCATAGACAATGAACAGCAGCACATGAAATGGACAAGTGTACCCTGTACATTCATCCACTCCAGTCTTGTCGTGGCCCTCACGTGTAAAACACACCAGATAGGCCAAAGAGAACAGAGGGACTGGGAAGACCCAGAAATAGTTGGCCATGTTATTTGGTAGCATGCACCTTTCATTGTTTTTGCACTGAGTTTGTTTATTGTGTTGTACTTTTTTATGGCAACTGGTCTCCATATGTAAAATAAAATGTTCAGTTTGTACACAAGACTACACTTGCAAGTTTTATTATATGTAACATTGAAGTGGCAAACACTTTAATACAGGTCGTCCCATGTATTACCCACTCAATAATGGGTGTCATGGCACTGGAGGGTTGGGGCAAGCTGATCACAAACCTCCAGGAACATCTGCTTCTTCACTCAAAAGTTCGGGAGGCACTGCTGGTCTTCATGATAATGGGATCCCACCAGTCTAAGCTTGTGTCCCTGCTACAGGAACACTGGTCTATACAGGAGGAATTTGTGCTAAGGCAACAAGCTTGAGCAGCAACCCACTGGCTTTGCCAGGTCAAAAACTGCTGCCAAAATGTCCACCAGTGTCCCAAAATAGGACAAAAGTGTAAGGTGGAGAAGTTCTTCCACTGGCCAGAATTCATGTTGATAGCTCCAGTTGCTGGAAGGATGGGAGCACAAAATGACTCAGCTGGATGTGTTAGTGGCTAAAACCATTCAAAACACTTCCCATCAACTCCTGCGGGATGGACAGACCAATTCTCCCACAACCTGCTATTAACCAAGCCATAGAGTGACTACAGCTGACCATAGCATTAGGAACCCTGAGATAGGGTAGTATAGGCCCACAGCTGTTCTGAGTCAGATCTGCAGAGTTTAGTGTGGACAAGCCAGACCAGTTGTGAGGCCGGGCTTTACAATGCAATGTGGATGCTAAAGTGCAGACTTGGAAACACCCAGGTGATAAAGACCCAGGCTTACTATGCTGTGTAGACTTGAAACCTGCACAACACAAACCCTGGGTATTTAGGTGTTACACTAGACACAACTTGACAGTCAAAGAACAAGACATTGCTGAAAAAACAAGGAACAACCTGGTCAGCAAATGAGCTGGTTCAATGCTCAGACACAAAGACACTTCGGGCTTGCTTTGGGATATTCAGTAGTAGAGTTTTGCTCTCTGGTGTGGCTCAGCTCCTCTCACACAGGACTAGTGGACACTCAGTTGAATGAGACCATGCATATAACAACTGGTACCATGAGACCAGTCAGTAAAATGTGTCTTTAATTATATTTTGGCAGTTCCATTCATGCTGATGCAGTTAAATTACATCAGCAATTCCATCATAATCCCACTTCAGATTTACAATTTTTCTATAGAAATGTTTTCTAGGCCAAAAACTGGTCCTTATCACTGACCTGCTTGTTGGAACACCTATCAGAAATGCCCAGGACTTGAATGGTCCAACAGACTCCCCTCTCCACTACTCAAAAATACATTTTTCTGTGCAGTGCTTTACAGTTCTACAAACACAAAGAAACAGCGGGAAAGGGAAGATCATTAACTGGAACACAGCCCAAGTTAAAATGACTACACAGTTAGTAAATCTGAACCTTCTCCATACAAACCCAGCAAAGGAAAATGGACACAGATTCAGCACTAGCTGTCACCCAATTAAATGCAACAGATCCCAGATAGAATAGGTGAGCATGCTATTAACAACTGCCCAGACACATGCAGTTACTTCCAAACTCTTAGGCTAGGAACAAACACAAAACACATATTTCTCAACCCTTTTTCTGTAAATGGTTATTATATTTTTAGGGTAAGGATTAAGCCATGTAGACACAGATTGAATTAAACAGCTTTCCACACAGTGCTGTTGAAAAGATTTTTTAAAAATTCTTATTGAAAGTGCTTTACCTTCTAAAACTGGTCCATCTGGAAGTTCCTCTTAGTCTAGTCTATCTATCTGTCCATTCATCCTAGGGGTTTATACCTTTTCCCATCACTGAAGTATCTGAGCACCATCCACGTAAAAGCAATAGCAATAGTGAAGTCCCTAGCAGACTCCATGGAGCCTCTGGCACCACATCTTTGTGGGGTTCAAAACTCTGCTTGGCATAGGGGCCGAAGGGGGTGTCAGTGTTGTGTCGTTCTTATAGCAGAAAGGCTCTTCTGGCTTTTCAAATAGATTTTGGTCTCCTTTTTCCAAAACCAACTGTGCTAGGAGTGAGCCCAAAACAGCAGCACTCACATTTGCAGCCATGACCTGAGTAGGAAGTAATCTCAAAGGACATGAGCAGGCTTCATGGCTGCAAACAGTCCCAGGCCATGCCTGGATATAGACATCACTTCCCATGGATAATGCCAGCCCAGTGTCCCATGTGAACAACATAGTATCCAGACAGCCTATAGAATAAGGTTAAGTATTTGTTTCTGTTTAGACACAGATGGCTGCAGTAACTATTGATTTATAGTGTCATACAAACTGAGGCCCCGATCCTGCGAAGAGCTCTGGGCAGGCACAAGGATCTTTCTGAACAGAGCTTGTTGCAGGATCAAGGCCTAATGATTTGATTCCGAGAGGGACTGAGCATATACAGTTCCCACAGATCTTAGTGGAGGCAGGGAGCAGGCCCTTAGGAAGGAAATTCTAATATGAGATGAATGCTTCCACTAGAACATTCACTCTCATGCCTTTTTGCACAATAGCATAAGAGAGAGGGTCATGGTGTCCCCTCTTGATGCCCTAATGGTAGCGCAATATATATGTACTGACATCAGGCTTTTCTGTTAAACATAGCTCTCAGAGTTCCTGTACAAAGGTGGGTAAGTGTTATCCTCACTTTGCAGATGAGGAAACTGAAACATTTCAGGTCTGTGGCAAAGCTGGGATTAGAATTCAGATTTTTGGTGTCCCACTTCTGTACCCATGCCACTAGAATACAGCAATCTACCCAACTGCTCACAGGATTTGAATGGAAAGTTTTCCAACTGTCACAATATTGGATATTTTTCTTAAAGCCCCACCTACTGAAGCCTGGTGATTCTGTGAGAATCTCAGCTTCCATTTAAAAATAAGGGTAAGTTTCTGGCCGTCCTGATTGCAGAGAAAAACTGGAAGATGTTACCAGAAACCAAATAAACACCCCTCACTGATCATTTTTCAAACTCTCATGACACTAAGCCCAATCTCATGATTTTTGGGGGCCCTGCCCACAATTTAGTTTTAAACACTGGGGTTGGCAACTGTAGTTTGCACCAACACTACCAATACATTACAACCATGTATACGTCACGCTCTCCAGGTACTTACACTCCTGGAGTGTCTGATTTACTGTTCAATCATTTACATAATGAAGTATTAATGTCCTTTGCATGCAAAGCATTTGAGATTACTAAAGTAGGCCCATGCACACAGAGTTTGGTCCATAATTTGTGACAGAGGCTCGGGGGAAATCTGTTTCCCCAAGTTTTGGGAAAAGCAAGTACAACACGAGTCTACAATTCAGATATGAAAGGTACAATGCACTTGCAGAGTCAGAAATGTAAGGCGGAACAAAAAAAATAAGATTATTAAATATTGCAAACCCTATGGCAGCAATAAATAGATCAGTGACCAGCCTCTGGAAAAGTACAAAGCAACAGAACAAGTCATTCTGCAAAGGTCTGAAGAAGTGGAAATGTAGGTGGCAGAGCAAAGCTCAGAATAAATGAAACCCAAAGTGAAGGGGAGGAGGGACTAGAGAGGAAAATGTTTTGAAATTTTATGCATATGCTATGGTAACCCCCCCCTTCGTCTCGCCTATTGGCAGCAGTCTCCTCTACCAGAGGGCCTGTGGTAACTCCGCCTCCAATCTGGACAACTCTTTTGTCCCTTCCCCTCGGCACCTCTCTCACGGAGAGTTTGGTGCAGCCTTACTTCAGGCCTGTGGAGTGTCCTTCGCCCCACCAGGGAGGGTGGGTAGTCTCAGCTCATTCATGTGCCCCAGGGCTTGGGGAGGTACTTTGCTGTGGCTCCTTCCTGTCAGCTGGGACCAAAGGTTTTTTCCTCTGGTTGCAGAGAAGCACCATCTCCTAGCCTGGGGGAAGTTTTTGCTCCAGCTGCCACAAACCTTCTGGCAGCTTCCTCCTGCTTTACTCTCCACCCCCCTTTAGGGAAGGCAGGGTTTAAGTATACCTGGAGTAGCCCTTCATTGGGTCCAGGTGTGTCTAACTGCCCTGCAGTAACCTCTCCTCTGTCTGTAGGAAAAAGGGCCTTTAACATTCTACAGCTCACATACCAGCCCTGGTCTACCCTTTGGTAACCATCTGGCCTGACTTTACCACAGCAATTTAAAGGAGAAATTACGCAATTTAATTATGCAAATTATGTATCAGTGATGTTCCCACACCCAACTTAATTATGACAAATACATTTAAGGCCACTGTTTATCTCTGTCAGGTGAACGTGTCCCATTACCATAACCTCCAAGCCCCTCACAATTTTTAATACACTTCTCCTCAACACCTCTATGAGGTAGGAAATTACCATCTCCATTTTACAGCTGAGAAACTGAGGCAGAGAGTAAGTGACTTGCCCAAAGTTACACAGGAAGTCTGTGGAGAAGCAGGTAGTTTGAATGCAGGTCTCCCGAAGTCCCAGGCTAAGCTCTAACCACTGAACCATACTATCTTAATTAATTTCCTGTTTGTATTGTCATTTCTCTCTTATTTGTATTGACACCAAATTTAAAAATACATAATAAATGCAATAATTATTAATATTTTCTGATTTTGCAGGGGCACAGCCACTAAGGGCTCTTACTACAATGAAGTTAAACGAAGCAGAGACCTTGATCCTGCAAAGAGATGCTCACAGGGAGCAACCAGTTCCATCAATGGGGCTCTGCAAATGCAAGGGGTCAGATCACAGCCATCTCTCATTCTAGGATCAGGGTCTGAGAACTCTCCAGGAGATCAAGAGTTAGAGATTTTACATGCCTAGTTTTCCCCTGCTGCAAGTGAAGAATCCACTGAATAGTTAAAGTTTGCAGTTCTATTAACTTTAGCAAGGGCCTCCTCTGTGCTGTGGTTTCCCCTCCCCTGCAGGGATGCTGCAAGGGTAAAGGCAAGCATTAAAATAAATCAAATTACTGCAACAGTGAATGAGGAAAAATTAAACTGAGATGATGATGCAATAATCAAACACACAACTCAGGATATTGACAAAAATCAACAGGAATAGATGACCAGACACCAGGAAACAAAACTCCCTTGACTGCACATGATTATTGGAACATTCAAGATGAGTGATCTGAAAAGGACAGTGTGCTAATGCACAGAGACAAAAAGCTAATTCCAAGCTCAGTGAGAGATGACATGCTTGGAAGAGAACATTTGGGCAGAGATAAATGCAAACAACACCGCAAGAGATGGGATGCACTAGGATAGAAAGGCAGCTAAAATTGAAGTTGTAATGTCAAGATTTTCTCTCCGTGTCTATACAAAAGATCTGCAACAAATATACGACTTATGAATTAGGAAATAAACAAGGGACTGGAGGAAGTACTAAACACCTTTATGTGGGAGGGAAAATGATGAATTCTCAAGATAGCTTGAAAAAAAAACCAAACAGTTAAAGTAACAGTTAAAGTTAAAGTTAGTTATTCCAAAACCATCCCTAAAGGCACAAATTTTAGGTGAAATGAAGTGTGAAGGCACATGTGTCAGTTTTAGACCAAGGAACTATACGATTTTGAAAGGAATGAGATTTCAGACATGTTTGTCTGGATAGCTACACGGAAAGGCAATACGTAAGGTTCTATCCTGCTTTTCATACACATCAAAAAAATCCCAGGGAAAACCTGAATCGTGTATAGTAAAGTGGTGGCAATAACTGATTACTGAGGGATATGTATAATGCAGATCTGTACAGGACTCATTGTGCAGGACTAACTGCACTTTGACCACCCCTCCAGTCTGGACTTCCTCGAGTGACCCACTTAAATGTTTCAGTCTTCTAATCATCCCCTCTCTCGGGTGGAAACCCATGTCTCTCCCCTTCTGGACCAGATGTTTAGGCTCTGTAAGCTCCCAAAGCTCCTCTCTCTCTCTAATAGAATTTGGTCCAATAAAAGATATCACCTGACCCACCTTGTCTTGCTTGTTGTTGTAGTAAAGCAAGCCTCATATTCAGTGACTTATTTTAGTATTCAAGGATCAACAAACATTTTTCTCCCCTGCACACACAGGGAAAAAAAAGGATGTAGTGCTGGGAAATCTTCATATTCAACACATAATGATGAATGCGTTGTTATTAGTACTTTTATTTTTAGTTGTATTCTTCAGTCGCCTTCTTAGAGTTCATCAAGATGCTATGTCAACTGAGGACTCAATTGTATGTATGTCTACATATTAGTCACCTGCTTTCCAAAGGTGCTGAGCACCTACATCTCTTTAGCAGCAACAGGTATTCAGCACCTCTGCAAGTCAGGCCTTGTGTGTATAACTACATTCCACTTGCACACAAAGCCATTTTTCATGGCTCAGTTACAGAAGACAAATACACCCAGAAATTGTAATTAACCAGGGCTACCATGTTCTTTCCTGTTCGATGGCTGGCATTGCGCTTTATTTATTTATTTATTTACTGGGGGGGGGGACTCCAAATATTTGTGGGGGGTAGAGAAGAATTCGGAGTGCTAATGTGGGTATTAAATAGTCCCAAACTACATGGCATTACAATTTCTGAATTGTTCTTCTGTAATTACACTGTAACTAATCAGTAATCATGCCAACCATGATATCTTATGAAAACATTGTAAGACACTAGGCTCTAAATTATTTTAAAACTTTCACATGAAGGATGAATGAGAGGAAACTACTACAGTCCCATAACTGTACTCATGTGCCAGCTGAGATCCCACCCTGCTTCCTATGCAGGGCTGAGTGCAAAAGGCACAAGCCAGTCCTTACAAAAGGGAATCTTCTCCCAGCAATAATTTTCCACACATGACTGGGGTACAAAAAAACCTAACGTCACTGTTCAAAGCACTCTCAATTGTCCTATGACAGAGACAGAGCAAGTGGAGATCCATTGACCACAACAAGACATACAAATAGCAAGCTGCATCACAAGCCAACTTTGGATCAGGATCCATCGACTAGCACTCAAGCTCGAGCAGCTGCATCTGGTGGCAGAGTTATTTGTAAATCTATATGATTCAGAAATAACTAAGTGTTGCTCACAAGGGAACCAATTTAAACATGCCGCATTATGCGTGTCTGAGAAACACTTGGAAAAGGGTAACATAATTGAGGTTATTGATATAAAAACACAGCAACGTGCACTATACTTCATTTCATTTTCCTTAAACACTATTAGGAACAGCAAATCAAAGTAACAGGTAAGCGCTGAAGCAAAAGAGAGTGCACCTAGGGATTATTTTTAAGGCTGTATTATAGAACTTGGTGAGCAGATGCCTTTCCCAACTCTCCAGTCCAAAGCAAGTCCACAAAGGCAGGGAAGTGACAATTCACCCGCCCTGGAGCTTGGCTTTAACAACAAAAATTAACAGCAGGGCAACATTCAGCCAAAGCCATCTCCTCATGCTTGGCTGCTCCTAGGGCCCCTTCTTTAGGACAGCTTGGTCCAAGGCCACAGAAAATCATTCTGACCTGCTGTAGGCGATGTGGAGTCACCTGCAACAGGGCTTAGACGAAAGCACTTAACCCTTTCCCAGCATCTGGCCTGAAACCATTCAGACTTGGTTAGTCATAACCTAGCACCACTGAGATTTTCTAATATACACTGGCCCCAAATCCTTTGCCACCAAAATCTTTACACTAAGAACATAATGATCTCTTCCCCATATCCACCTGTGTCTTGGATTCCCGATGGGAAATGAGCTGCATTATAAAAATTAACTAGGACCAAGCTTACAAATTCAACTTCCCCCTAAAGAAGCAAGCCCGTATGAGGAATGTGTGAATGCCCATAGAGATTGGGTGTTGATATACAATACCTCTAAGACAGTGGCTCTCAAACTTACTTGCATGGTATGGTATTGCCATCCTTCTCCACTGCTGCTGGCAGCAATGCTGCCTTCGGAGCTGGGCAGCAGGAGAGCAGTGGTTGCTCTCCAGCCACCCAGTTCTGAATGTGTGCAGTAACAAGTGTTTTTTCCTTAAAGCTTCTCACGGCTGACCTCCTTCCTCCCTCAAATATACCTCATGCCCCTTGTTTGAGAACCTCTGCTCTAATAGGTGCTTTGAAAAAGGCTTCTATATTAATATGCATAGCCCCTCTCCTGAAGTGAGGCTTTAGCCTCTTCCCAGGTACTTACTACTTGGAGAAGTTTCTCTCCTCACATGGGCTGGGTCTTGGGTTCCTTTTTGTGATGCCTAGACAGTGCCTCCCACCCAAAGTGAAGCTGTAGGTACTAGCTACAGCTGCCCCATCAACTTCAGACAGGCTGAACCTGAGGTTTTCGCTGCAGGCTGCAAGTTGAAGGTGCTAGCCCTTTGGAAAGCGAATATGGGTACCACTGCTGGCAAGGAGCATAAAACCCAGTACAAAGGAAATAAAAGTACATCAACACAAACACCAGCAAAGAAATGAAACACCACAAAATAACCATATAACAGAGGGGAACTTTATTGGGAACAGGCAAGTAGACTTTGGGGAAGAAAGAAAAGGTTTAGAGGTTCACAATACAGTGGAGAAATCCAGTCCTAAAACCCTGATGCAGTGTAGATGGAGAGAATGATTTACAATTATGTATATAAGGATTAATTAATTAGATAAAACAGTGAAATGTGAAAGCTTTGTCTATAATTTAAGTGAACAGGTATTTGTGTGATTTAGGAAAGGATTTTATTTTGTTTGAAGGACTTTCAGTTGTCTCTGTCTCAACTACCTTCATGTTTTTCCACAGGCAAAAAAGAAAAATCAACAAAAACCAACACTCTTGTCAATATAAAAAAAGCAATAAAAGAATACCCCTGAGGTGTTTAAAACTAAGATGACAATTTGTACAGACAGCCTATTTTCATTTACAGAAAGTGTGTGTTCTGGACAGACACTTAATAACAGGCTATGTATTTCACAGAAATAAAGTATAAGAAAGGCAACTTGCAAATAGTGCTAGCATAACATTTCCTCTTTTTTTTCTTTTAAACAGGGTTTGTGAAATGATGGATGTGTGGCTGACATTCAGTATTATATTGGTTGCCACTTTTAAAGATCATGTTTTAGTGTTCTAAATCTACTGTAAGTGCACAAACAGCTACAATATAGGCACAAATAAATAAAAAGATATTCTGACAGCTGCAAAAAGGAAAAAGTTAGAAAGACACTGCCAGATTGAATTAGACCCAAAATTCAGGGCTTATAACAAGTTTGTACAAGATTTAAGACAACAGAAAGCTTCAAGATTTTATTTCTTTTTTCCGATAAAAAATAAATAGTAGGCCACTTACCCTATAATCCTTGAATTCTCTGCTGAGACAGCCACCAAAGGAGTCAGTTGTGATGCTGTATTTTATAACGTGCACACTACATAATGGAAAGTGTAAAGACCACCAACTTATACTGTACAACTATTAAATAACTCCATTACTACTCAGGTTCAGATGCAAACCAGCCCTCTGAAGGTGACAAACACCATATGCCATCATTACAGCTCTTATTTACAGTATTTCTGTGTTACTCTGATTTTCCTTCAATATTTTAGAAAAGAAAATTAGTGAAGTTTAAGTTTTTCTTCTCTTGCATACTCCAGGGTTGTATACCCATTTCAGAAATTGGAAAGCACCAGGAAGACTTTGTTCTATAAAACTGCTGTGATAATACATATTTGACAAGAACAACACTCAGATACTTATCAAGTAATAGTTGCCATTTCTTTAGATGGATGGAAAATAAAGTGAGCATGAGCCAAGTACATAAGCCTTCAGGTTTATAAAAGGATTTCACAGTATTAATAAAAAGGTGATTCAGTTAAGGAAGCTTTGGAGCAAATGTGACTTTACAACTAAATAAGAATAAAAATGTTGCGAATGTCTATATACTCTGCTGCAGAAAGTCAGATTACAAAACATTCATTGCAGTAAAATGATAAGATATTTTTAATAAACTCTGAATGAATATTTCAGAGATGGATTGCGAATGTGTTTTACTAAATACTGGTGTCTTTGCTTGTTCTTCAAACACTGAATACCCATTCAGTTATTCTTCCGAGGAAACAATTATCCTATTCTTACCTATGAATAATTTTGAGTGTCTGTTGTACATAGTTCAAGGAAAACAGTCCAGGTTTTTGGATGGATGTCATAGAAGAATACAGGAATAAGCAAAATATTAAAGCAGTTATCTTTATCTCAAACAGAAGCTTTATAAAGTTTTAGACCTGATCAAAGTGCAGGGCCACTACGGTACGTGCATTAGACACTGTAACATGATTTCATGTGGTTACACCTAGTTATTAGAATCATAGATGTGTAGGACTGGAAGAGGCCTCAATAGGTCACCTAGTCCAGTACCCTGCACTGAAGCAGGACTAAGTATTATCTAGACCATCCCTGACATATGTTTTATGTTTGTCTAAACTGTTCTTAAAAACCTCCAATGACAGATATTCCACAAGCTCCCCAAATAATTTGTTCCAATGTTTAACTACCCTTACAGTTAGGAAATTTTTCTTAATGTCTAACCTAAATCTCCCTTGCTGCAATATAAGTCCACTACCTCTTGCCCTGTCCTCAGTGGATAAGGAGAACAATTTATCAACCTCCTCTTTATGTCAACATACTTAAAGAGTGTTATCATATCTTCCCCCACAGTATTCTCTTCTCCAAACTATTCAAATGCAATTTTTTTCAATCTTTTCTTTTAGGTCATGTTTTCTAAGCCCTAAATCATTTTTGTTGCTCTCCTCTGGACTTTCTCCAATTTGTCCACATCATTCCCAAAGTATGGTGCCCAGAACAGGACCCAATGCTCCAGCTGAGGCTTTACCAGTGCTGAATAGAGGGGAAGAATTACTTGTCATTGTGATAGTGTACCCTTATGTTCACCACTTTTACAAGACTATGATACATTTGGTACAAAGTATGCTATGTGAGGTATCATCTGAAAACTCAGTCTACTCAAGGTAGTTAAGTCCAAAGCGGACTGTGAAGAGTCACAAAGGGACTTCACAAAACTAGGTGACTGGATAACAAAATGGCAGATGAAATTCAATGTTAATAAATGCAAAGTAATGCACATTGGAAAACTTCTCAACTATATTCAGTGCCATTTAGGATTTTTCAAATCTGCAAATGCAAACTAACAAAATATGCTGCAGACAATGAACTTGCATGTATTCAGCCATTACATAGGAGTACGTCTTGGTTATATTCTCTTGCTAGCCAATTAACACTTCATTAACTTGCACACCTATGATTTAAACAGCACTAAGCCTTATATATGAAAGTATCATGTCCTGAAGATGGTGGGTAGCAAGTCTGCCTGCCTGCCTTCTGCTAAGGGCAAAAAGTCAATGATCTGCCTACTGGTTGTACGGATAGTAAAAAGAACATGTTTTCTCCCAGGTTCTCTCAGACACTGGCCCACAACAGATCAGGGATTATTCACAATCCAGTATAGTTATTAACTTTTTTATTTTTTCCTTCCCCATTTAAATGATTCATCATAAGCAGGCTATATAACGTAATAGGCAAACAATTCATGTGCCAGTTTGACTAAAGGTGACACCAGACTGTATCTCACCAAAGTTTTCCAACTTTCATACAGGTCTCATATAGATTTGTGTAATTTTCTGCCACTATTTAAGTTTAGTAATTAAAGGACCAGATGGATGCTAATACTTTACTAAGAGCTATGACTCACATGTACAGTGGTCACAACAGCATTTCCAGCACACAGGCTCAGTCGTCTTTTTAATTATACCCAATTTGAGGGGAGAAGGAGATTACATAGGCTATCACTGAAGTGTTTTTTCTTCCATCATACTGATTCACAAAAAGAAATCATTTTCAACTTTACAAAGTTTGATCTGTTACACTAACAAATTCCAGACACCTAATTCAGGGGCACAAGCCCTTTCTTGTTACAAGCATGAACAACTTTACACCTGGGCCCAATTTTATCACAAATCACCCATTCACCAACCGTATAAATACATGGAGCAGCTGTAATTCTCAAAGTACCACTGGTATGCAACTCTCTGAATTCAGCCTGCTTGAACAGACCTCTTGCAGTTTCAGTCAGCTGATTAACTAATCAGTATGCCAGCAAGCCAGCAGCACACAAAATCCTGTGATAAAAATTTTCATTGTAGAATTAACCCAGAGAATGCCTGTGCCCAGTCGTGCATTCCTTTGGCATTTGTGACAAAGTGACTCGCCAGCTGACAGCGCCCCTTGTGGCTGGGTGTGGCGCTGTAGGGTTTTCCTTTCTGTAGCCCTGCTATCTGGCCATTCAGGTCTGCTGGTGAGCTCAGCCCTCCGGACAGGTCACATTTAGTTTGACCCATGTCAGGGTAGACCAGAGTTCAACTTGACAATAGTCCAATGACCTCCTGTCAAGTCATCAGCCCAGATCCAGCCAATCCTTCTGGCCTTCATGTCTGGGGTCTTCATGCTAGCCTCCTCATTGAGGCTGTAATGCAACCTGTCCCTCCCTCTACCCTAGGATCCAGCACAGGGACCATGTAGCAAGTGGTTTAAGGTCTGTCTTGTCAGACCTCCTTTCTTCCCTGGACTTTGCCAGCCTGCCTTTCTCTTCAGGGGGTTCAATGGCCAGTCTTCATGTCCCGATTCCCAATGTGACCAAGGAAAGAAAACTAACAAATAAATACTAGCACCAGTCCTCCTGTCCCACAGGGGTCATCTGGCCATCTGTACTTCCACTCCATGCCCACAGACCTCAAGCAGGTTGGATTTCTGCTCTGCTCCTTTCTGGGAGCTGAGAAGGAGAGCTCTGTCCACCTCCTAGGACTGCGGAGCTCTTAGCTGGGCTGCTTCTCTAAGTGTGGTATGCTTCACAGGTATGTGAGAGCAGGGTTACCTGAACCCACAGCTGCTCTGCAACCCCTTCCTGCCTAGCGTGGGATTTACATAAACCCTCTCAGCATCCAACATCAAAGGGAAGCTGAGTGAACAAGGAATGCAAAGGCACCGTAAAATGTTTCTAAGAGGAGTAAGAAATAGGGGTGGACTCATTGGTTTGGATATAAATAAGGCACCCACAAAAATCCTTCACGCTAATCTCAAACTGAACCTTTTCCTGGCATCCAGAGAAGCGTGGTTAATATTTATTCCCTGCCTCTGTTTTTGAGCAGTTCTGTATATTCTGATCCTAGACTTGAAGCACAACTCCAAAAATACCACAAAGCAAACAGTTTCCATGGCATTTCTTACCTAGGAGTGACCAGGACTCCTTTAAGAAAGAAAAGATTCAGTTTTGCACACCAAAGTGTTTAGCAGCAATATAGAAACAACCTATCCACCAATTTATCAGCTCCGAGCCTGGCTGTGCCAACTATAGCCATGCTGGGAGGGACTTTCCAAGTGAGGTTTTGCCCTTGACTGCACAGCACAGGAGGCAATAACTCTAGCAGCACTATCCCCCTCACCTGGAGATACAGAGGTCTCTCTATGCATCCAGAGATCTCTCTGTGGGGAGAGGACCAAGGCAATATGTATTTCCCCTGCATTCTCAAGCTCAATGGGGAATCCAAAGGGAGTATTCACCTTCTGGGGATCCCCTCCTCACTGAGGAACCTTCCCTTAAAGAGAAATGTGGCTCCTAGGGGCAGCTACTATTTTACTTTGAGGAGGGGGGGGAAGCTGCCTGTTTTGCTATTTATCTGTACGTACAGCCTGCAAGTTCAGCCTCCCACACAATTAGAGCATGGCTTCATGTAAATGGTTCTGTTAAGGAGAAGTGATTTGGCTTACAAAATCGTACTTCCCCCTCCATGCTCTCTGTCACATATCTGTAGTGTAGAATACAGGAGTTTTAGGCAAAGCTGGTTTGTTTGTTTCTACAAAAGATAAAATAATTTGCTGTAGAGAACCCTCCATATTAAAAACCTGCTCATTGCATGTGGAATTAATTTGATTCTATAACCAACCATTTTGACAAATGGCAGGAAAAGACAAGTGTGAAAATTATAGTTATTTATATTCAGACAAATGGCAGACAAGTCTATGCAATAGCCCAAAGGCAAAATATTAGTGGCTCGGAGTGAAACAAATTAGCCTGGCATTTTTAATTAAAAGTGTTCTGCTTCCTGGAAGGCACTGATTCCCCCCCCCCTTCTTTCGCAACAGAATAAAAGTACTTAAAATACACTCTGTTTATTTAATAAAAAAGTCATGTATTAAACATTCAAAAATATTTAAGTGAGTTAGCTTATCTTTATATTGTCTCTCTCCTGATGTATATACAGTTCTGTAATTTAAAATTTTCATAAGTGATATGCTCTACAATAACACAGAAAGGGTGGGAAAGAATAATAGCCTGGAAGCATCTTTCTCTCTAACAATCATTTCTTTTTTAAAGTTTGGATGTTGCAGCTCACTCAGACTGGAGGGCTCATTTCAAAGCATTTTACAAATATGAAGCTCTTTGCATAAAACAAAGCTTGCAACTTGCAATAAGATTTTTTCTGTGTGCGCGCACTCTTTGCTGGGATGTCTGGATGCCTTACATAATACCACTAACTCTTGGGATATTTGGAGTTTTTCTTAAAGTCCCAGCTCTTGCAATCAGATCTTCATCTGAGATTCTGAGATGTCAGGAAAAAATGGTTTTTAGCTTTTGCGGTGTCAGAGAAAAGCTTGATGGAGTGAATGCTAAACACTAATACCAGAAGACAAAGAAAAGCCAATTTTTTTAATCTCATGATTTTTAAGCCAATTTTATGATTTTCCAGGTCCTAACACAGGATTTTTGAACAGTTGGGCTTGACAATGCTGCCTATTAATCTTGAGACATCTGTGATCTTAATAAGCCCTGGATCCTGCAAACACATGTGTTCTTATCTTTACTACCACAAGTAACCCTCCTGATTTCAGTCAGGCCCTAAGAGAAACCAAAACAGCTTGTTTTCCTGTAGCCTCAACTAAACCACAGTTTAGTCTTGGTTTAGGAAAGCATCCCTAATCAGGAAGTGCTTTGAAGCAAATACCTACATCTCACTGAAGTCAATGAGACTAAAATGTTATTTTAATACTTGCTTGAATCAGAGTCTAGGCAAAGTAATGAGTATTCCAGCTTTTTCTAAAAGAAATTAAATTAGCTGTTACCACTCAAGAAAGTGGAGTCATTGTGGATGGTTCTCTGGAAAGATCTGCTCAATGTGCAGCAGCATTCAAAAAAGCTAAGAGAATATTAGGAACCGTTAGGAAAGGAATAGATCGTAAGACAGACAATATCATAATGCCTTTATATAAATCCTTGGTATGCCCACATCTTGAATACTGTTTGCAGTTGTGGTTGTCCCATCTCAAAAAAGATATATTAGAAAGGAAAAAGGTACCGAGAAAGGCAACAAAAATGATTAGGGGTATGGAACAGCTTCCATATGAGGAGAGATTAAAAACACTGGGAGTTTTCAGCTTGGAAAAGAGACGAATAAGCAGGGATAAGATAGAGGTCTATAAAATCTTGACTGGTGTGGAGAAAGTGAACAAGGAAGTGTTATTTACTCCTTCACATAATACAAGAACTAGGGGTCACCATATGAATTTAATAGGCGGCAGGTTCAAAACAAACAAAAAGAATTACTTCTTCACACAATACAGTCAACCTGTGGAACTTGTTGACAAGGGTAGATCACTTGATGATTACCTGTTCTGTTCATTCCCTCTGACGCAACTGGCATTGGCCATGTCAGGCTAGATGGACCATTGGTCTGACCCAATATGGCCATTTTTATGTTATGCTCCATTTGTGTTTACTTGTATTGTTGCAGGAAGCGATGTGGGCCAGTCACTGAGAAAGCTCTCCCACCTCTTGAGCACAGGCCATAAAGTGTCAGTCAGAAATGGTAAGGTCTATGGTAAGGGCTAGCCTATGCCTAGAATATTTAAAGTTTGTGTATGGTGACCAGTATATGGAATTTCATTTAACTAACAAGTCGTGACCAATGAAGTAAGTGGAGCAAAAGTATGACTGTCTTAAGTCACCCTAACCTAGTCAGGAGATGGCTGGCTGCATTCTGGATTAGCCAGAGCTACCCTAAAGAGTTTACTGTTGTTGAATTGTTCAACAGGGCAAAACCAAACAAATAAGGAACACTGGAAACTCTCATTCTGTGCAAATGTTTAATTGTCATCTGGTCTCCATTCCCCTGCCACAAAATAGGCTCAAAAAGACAAGCAATTATTTCTAAATTTGAGAAAACATTCACCTGCTGTGTCTATCTATTCGTGTTTGAATACAGGCCTCAGGGGACTTTATAGCTTAATTCTCAATAGTTGCCATGATACAAAATGTGATTATTTTTTCAAAACTGCCCATTGAGGAAGGAGAAAAAATAAGGCAGAACTGTAGCCCAGACTGGGTAATTAGATGGGATTTCAGGATTAGGAATACACTGCTACGCTTCATGAACTATGCAGAAGCCAGGCGCTTCTCCTTCATAAACGAGTTTGGTTTTTCCCCTTAAAACAGGTATTTGACCTATTTGTTATGGATTAAAAACACAGAGTGTCCACCCCAAATTTACAGTATTCCTTAAGTACAGAATAAATTTTCTATGCATTTACATTTATTAGTTTGGAGTTAAATTTAAACTGGGTCCTTAATGAAATTTAGCATGGGTCAGAGTCATCTTTGTCTTGTATGATCTTAACAGATTTTTCCAACTTTCTATATACCTAGCATTCATTGAAATATTGTTTATCAGGAGTATTTGAATGAGTTAGGTTGCAATTAAGTTAAATGTTATATCTAATTGTTACAATTGTATAGGCTATGGAAAGGGTCAGGTCAGCAGCTCAGGCAATTTTAAAGTGAAGCCATTATGACATCAGAAGCAACTCACTTTAGCCACAGCTAATCTGCATGCAATGGCAACTATGCTCTTGGTTGTGATGAGTGTGTGGTATGATGGAGCCTGGGCATGTGTCAACAGATTTTTTGGCCCAATAGGTACAGCTCTTTAAAGGTTCCATAGTTGCATGCAAGTTTGGGCATCAGTGCTTCAAATGCTCTTCATGGCACCATTACCCTCAGCTCCGCTGTGTCAGAGAAGTGGGCAGTCAGGAGCAGTGGTTAGAGCAGACGTCAAGAGCCAGGAATCAGAGGCCAGAGTCAGAATCAGAAATCAGGAATCAGAAACGAGGGTCAGAACCATGTTACCTGGAATGAGGGTTAGGGGGAGAGTTAGGTTCTGTAGTGTAGATGTTCTCTATCAGTTCCCAAGACCAGTCAATTGGACTGTAGCATTCCCAGGCATCAGGTATTGGAGCCTTCCCATACACTTGCAGGGAGTCAAGGATTCAGTGGACCAAGTACTCCTCCTGTCCCCGGACTGTTCTGGTAGTAGTAGACGGTTGGAGCAGTTTGGGTATGGGTTCTGGGTTCAGGCCTTCTAAAGTGAGATGTGAAGGATGGGGAAGATCTTCAAGGATTTGGGCAAGTGTAATCTGAAGGCCACTAGGTTCAGCCATTCTATAATCTTAATGGGACCTACGTATTAGTAGTCTAGTTTGGAAGATAGATGGCTCAATCTAAGGTTCTGGGCAGAAAGCTACACATTGTCCCCTATGGCCAGATTAGGGACATCTGATTGGGTTGGTCCAGGTGATAGTTATAGGCTTCTTTGGTGGACTACAAGTGTTCCTTAAGATCCCAGTGCACCCAGTGTAAGCAGGAGGCTAAATCTGTGGCACATGATACTAGAGAATTCATGGAAAAGCCTGGGTGGACTCACAGGGCGAAAGCCATAGTGTGCAAAGAATGGGCTATGTGGGGTGCACAAAGGATTGCACTGTTATATGCCAGTTCACCTTTGCACAACACAGGGGAAGCCACTCATCTTGATGGTAACTCAAAAAGCAATGAAGGCAGTGCCCCAAGATATGATTGACCCTCTCTATTTGCCCATTGGTCTGAGGGTGATAGGTAGACACGGTGAAGGACTTGATGCAAAGGAGTCTGAGAAAGTCCCAGCAGAATCAGGAGATGTACTGGGGACCCTGGTCCAATACAATGCCTGTGTAAAGCAGGGCATTTTCAAGAAAGAGCAGATCAGTCTCCTGTGCAGTAGAAACATTAAAGAACAGGATGAAATGCACTATCTTTGTTAGGAGGTTGACAACAACCAGGATTACCAAGTGTCCATGGGAGCATGGCACTTCAGCAATGAAGTCCATTAAGATAGCAGACAAAGGCTGCAGAGGCTAGAGGAAACCTAGGAGCTGTGATTGTAGTTTCTTGGTACAAGCCCAGAGCTCACAAGACTTTATTTAATCTTTGGTGTAAGCTCATAGCCCTGGTTACCAGATTCCAGATCTTGAATGGGCCAAAATGGCCCACAAGCGGCAACTTGTGCCACAGTTTCAATACCTGAAGCCTGGATTTTCCCTCTGGAACACAAGGCCAACCCTTAAGATAGAGGAGGCCATTCTGTAGTCAGAATTTAGAGCAGGTCAGGTACCCACATCATTCAGGGTCTGGTAGATCTGGGTCACGAATGCTGGAGAGCAGGGAGCAGATTGGAGGACAGACTGCGGACAACTGCCTTGTTGACGAAGTTGGATGCCTTTAGCATGGTAGCAGTGCGTGATTTGCAAGGTTTGAGTTATTCATCTCTGCGAGATAAGGCACACACCCTCCAAGTTCTTGTCCCTGGGCAATAGGTTACAACAAATTCAAAATGAGCAAAGAGGATCAGCTGATCTGACATTAGTTAGAGTGTCTAGCAGTCCACAGGATTCCAGGTCCTTATGATCTATCAGGACATGGACCAGAAATTGGGCTCCTCCTAGGAAGTGTATCACTCCTCAAAAGCTGTCTTTAAAGCCAGTAGCTTCATGTCCCAAATACTGCAATTTTTCTCCACTGCGGTTAGCTTCCAAGAATGAAAAGTACAGTGGTGGCGCTGGTTGCAAGGACCAACATGATGAAATAATACTGCGCCCACAATGCCACAATGGGTTGCCTATCCCAGTCAGGTCTCAGGAAACAGAATTCTTGGCAAAACAGAGTCAACGCCTACCATGACTGATCACCAGCAGACGAACCGGTCGTGGGTGACCAGCCAGGGGATGCCAAGGACAAGTGGTGAATATGATTCATGAATAAGGATATGATTTTGTCATGGAAGTCACAGAGTCCATTACTTTAAAGACCCTCCGTGACTTCTTAGGCTTCAGCACTCCCCAGCAGCAGCAGGGGGCTCGGGGTTCCATTAATTTTTGTTTATTGGCCTCAACCTGTCCATGACTTTTATTAAAAATAACCATGACAAAATGTTAACCTTATTCATGAATTAGCCCAACCTGGAGGGTTTCTCGGTGGCCTTGTTTGGTAGCTAGCTGTAACGGAGCTGTCTGTTGGATGACTGGTCTTAGTGAAAGGAATGATCCATGGACTCACCATGAAATGTGTCAGGCAAGGAGAGATTGCGCTTATGGGAAGTGGGGGGTTGAACCTTAAAGTGGCACAGATTGAGCTTGTAGGACTGCATTTTGTACCTACAGAACAGCAACCTGGGCCTGAAGAATCTGTAGGGCTCCCATGATCTCTGTCAGAGGGATATTGGCCTTCGTAGAGTACCTGCTTGCCATATCAGCCATAGTTCTCTTGTTTGTGTTAGGACAGCTCAAATGATCACTGTATCCATGATGTAGATAATCATGCCTAATGGTTAGAGCAAGCATCAGCAGCTAGGAATTGCCATCCAGGATCAGAGCTACAGTGACAGGCCAGGTGCCAGAGCCAAGATCACATCCAGAGTCCAAAGTCAGGAATCAGAGCTGAGGGTCTGAACCAGGTTACCTGGACTAGGCAAGGAGCAAGGTGGGAGCAAGATGGGGAACAAGCTAGTGCAGGATCTATCAGAGCCATGGGCGAATGCTTTGAGCGTACTCTGAACTGCTGCTGCTCGGTTTAAGAGCCAGTTTGCGGCCCCTTCTAACCAATCAGGCAGTGTAGCCTGTTCACCACCCTACTGCAGGACAGCTGCGCTCATTAGGTTTCTCAGAGACTGGCTCTGTTGCACGTCCTGGTTTCTAACACAGAGCACTGAGGCAGCACTGATGAGTACCTACATGGGGAACTAAACATCGATAACAGGCTCTTCAATCTGGCAGCTAAAGTTATAACAAGATCCAGTGGCTGGAAAGTGCAACTAGACAAATTCAGACTAGAAATAAGGCACAATAGTGAGGGTAAATTAACCATTGGAACAATTTACCAATGGTTATGGTGGATTTTCCATCAGCTGCAGATTTGAAATCACGACTGGGTGTTTTTCTACAGATCTGCTCTGGTTCAAACCAAAATTCAGGGAAGTTCTATGGCCAGTATTCTACGAGAAATGAGACTAGATGACCATAAAGCTCCCTTCTGGCTTTATAATCTATGAATCTGGGAAAGCACTGCTAGGGGAACTGAAGCAGAATCATAGGGGGACCTCTGAAAATGCAGAGATATTAGGACTTGGGGACTGGATTTGCCCCCTCCACCCTCTTTCACATAGTGCTGGTCTCTGTAACACTGGTTACACCAAAAAGTTAATAGCAAATTAAGGGCCAGATTCACCAGTACACTTCAGCTGTTTTGTGCTTCTCTGCAATGGTAAACTCAGTTGAACTGGCCAGCAAATTCCAATTGCTTTGTCCTGCTTTGGTGTACTAGTAAATATGCCCTTCGGGGATAAAATTTCTTAATGGTTTACTGTTGGTACTGCATATCTTTAAAGCAGAAACAGTGCATGATTTCACATCTCTTTTGTTTCTTGTTTAAGGTTCACATATACATATTTTTAAATAATTTTTAAAAATTCCAAAGTAAAGACTAATTGAAAATGAAGTTATGAGTCAGCTTAAGTGTAAAATAACCACAGGGATATTGTAATTCTCCCAAAACCAAGCAATGTAAATGGTGTACTGACACCATGAGAAGGGAAGTATGACAAAAACCCAGTCTCTTTTTAATAATCTACTTAATCTGATGCTTTAATCATAACTGTTAAATAATATTGAGGTTCATAATACTTGGTGCTGGGATAATTACAAGAGCTTTGTAATGCTTTACACACTTAAATGTCTGACATGTCCTGTCAACTTTAACTCTAATAGTGTTTTTCTTACAATATAACTAGAACATATCATGGACACCTATGTTTAAAAATTGTGTGAAGGAAGGGTGGGTATTTCATTACTTATTTTTGTTTTTTTTTCCACAGACCTGATCATGATTACAGCCTGTCTAAATAAGGCTTCTTAAGTAATTAGGAAACCAAATCTTGGCTAGCACTTAAATCCTCTTACAAGTTTGGAATACTAAAGTTCCCCATATATTGCAATACCACTTTGTTTGTATTTATATTAAAAAGAGTTCTGCTGCAGTATTTTGTATTCTTGCTCCTAGCTGAAATAAGTATATGAAAAGCATGCACATAGTTCATTCTTTATCAAGGCTTACAGAGAAAATGTGCTCCATTCAGTCAAACTAAAATGTATCGGCAGGCCATTTTTCTGGTCTGCTATTTCCCATTATCACATCTTTATAGGAAGCTCCCAAACTGTCATAGCTCTTTTTAACCAATTTAAGTTCCTCTTATCTTCCTAGCTATGTATAGTGTAAGTTCTTGGATGCAGCCATCACTACAGTTTCTAGTACTGTTTGTTCTTTATTTTCATGCAAGATCACAAATAAAATGTCCCAGCAACACAGTCAGTTGCTGCAGAGTTGTAAGAAAAATCTTGTCTCTGACAGAACATTATCCCCCTATGGATACAGTGTTTAGGGGTGACTTTAAGCTATGCAGCTGACAAAGTCTCAGTCATGCAGGGATCCCATGAACCTATGCTTGACTCACCAACACTTAAGTGAAAGGGGGCTGGATGGGGTACTGCAGGTCTTCTTTCACACAGGACACTGAAAAGTCTAGGGCCAGTCCTAACTGCATTATAGTCTCCTTCATGAATTAAAGGTAGCAAATCAGTATTATTACTACTACATATTTGTATTAAAATCTAAGAGCTTGTTTACACACAAAATTTGTACCACTTTAACTATCTTGGCACAGTTAAAGCATTATAGACCTCTTAAGTGGATACCGTTTTACCATATAAATGGGTTGATACAGGTTATACCTATACAGGAAGAGAATAAACTATCCCAGTATGAGTCACCTTTATACCAGTATAAGTACATCTACACTAGACCTTGTCCTGGTAAAACTATACTGGTAAAAAAACCACACACCCCATAAATGACAGTTATACTGCTACAAAATCTGTATGTAGACCAGGCCTAAACAGACAGAGTGGGAGAAAGAAAGTATCACATCCTTATTTTAATGATTGGGAGTTGAGAGACGCAAACTAGGTTGGCTTGCTCAAGATCACACAGACAGTCTGTCCATTGCCCATCTTGGAACTGAACCTCAATCTGCGTCCCAGTCCAGTGCCTTAACCAGATTATCCTTCCTTTTAAACTTTGAGCATCCCTTCTTTCATAGATATTTAATTCTCTCTCTTTTTGTTGGTTTCATTTTTCTTCTTTGCAGTCATTGGACAGGAAATAGTTAAGGATAATCAGAGTTCAACAACACTCCTACAAATGTAGTGGCTTAGGAGCACTGTAGCGCTATTAATATTTGGGTTTCTTTCTCACCACCTGATAAAGTTGGTGTCACCTGCTTGTATTCTTCTGCTAAGCCTACAAAACTTCTGTTGCTTCCCACAATCCCAGTCAAGTGTAAATCTTTGCACTTAACTAAGTTTTGCTTATCTTGCATATGCAAACTCCTGACCTTTGATATCATTCACACAGTGAATTCTTCATCCTGATTTGCATGCAAGACCCATAGGAATCACGTAACCCAGCTCTCTGTGTAAGTTTATCTCATGAATCCAGCCTTCAACCTAACTCATGCCAGATGAAAACAAATCCTAAAATATTCCACCCAGCGCCAATGCAGCATCTTTACACTGCACCACCTTTTGATCACACTTTATTTCTCTTTGCATTTAAGTGGGTAATGCCAAAAACCATTCAATATAGGGACACTTTTCCATTATCCCATCCTCTTATGTAAAAAACACAAGCACAGCAAATTAAACAGGAAGGCAATTGCCAACAGCGAAAGTAATCAAAATGGGTTTGCCAGATAAACCATTACATACCTAATCAAATCAAAACTACCTAAACAACAAATTGTAATAGAATCTACACTTTTCCTGTTCTATATCATACCATAACAAGAGGAAACCTCTATATGGCAGCAATAATAAAGTTGCATCTGCATTAGAGAACAAGAGAACAACATGAGAACATATATAAACTATAGATGAGTGAGGTTCAAAGGCTTATGAGGTTCATTTTAGAATTTATCCAGAGCTCTTGGCTCTGCAGTTGCACAGGAAGTCTCTCGGGAACAGGATTTCTTGAGATTTCCAGTGCTTCTTGGTTCCAGAGGGGCTGAAAACAGTACTAAAGATTGGTATTATATAGGGAGGGTAACATGTGGCAAGTTTCCAATCAGAATATGAACTACAGCAGAGAGTGTGGGTTTATTCATAGTTATGGCTTGGGTTCAGTCTAGTTAACATTTTAACACTTCTGCTTCCAGCCTCAGGTGAAAAAAACCAGGAAAGTAGGCCATATTATAGCATAGGAAAATAAGCTAAAGGGAGGGAAGACACCAAAACTTAATGGAATTCTTTCAAACCTCAAGGAAGTTTCAGTTCAAGCTTTGAGCAAAGGGCAGGTTTGATTTTTATATTTTCCAAACTGGTTTGCCTTTCCCTAATACAAATCTCCACATTATGGAGTTTAGCACTGCACTTTGCTAATTTGAGAAGTAGGTGGCTATAGAAAGAAAGGGTATTTCATAGACTGCAGTATGTAAACTAAAGAGAAGAGGAGCTTTGTAAACTGACCCGAAATTATCTGACCAAGCAGTACAACCTGGAAAATATGTTTAACAGGGCTTGTGTTTCACCACAGATAAATTTGAGTTTGGACTGTTTGTGAATATTCTTCAGAAATACGTGTCACTGTAAAGCTGTTGGAGGGAAAGCATTAAGTCAGCCTTTTCAATAAGACGGGAATTGATGGTGCTTTCGATTTTAACAAGCATTAAGAAATGTGATTGTGCCCAGTTCAGAATGGCCTGAAGCAGACTCTCGACCCAGATAAGTGACAGCTGCACAAATACGCAGGAGCAAAACATCACACTTTGATTAACGTGATCTTTTTGAGCCTCCCATTCGCCAACCAACCAAGTTTTCGGACAACTCTGGGGTGCTTTTTTATTTATCTAATTTCTTATTCAGTCCAAATCATTTTTCAGTCACTGAGACAGTTTTGCCTTTGATGGAGACGATAGCTAATTCAACAAGAGTTACACACATATCAACACTTGCCCATACTATTTGCATCTTCAAAAGTGTGTCAGAGCCCAACTCATTAGTTCCTACTCGACGGAACCCAGTCATTTCACTTTGCAAGCTGTAGATCGAACAACAGATTTGCTAATACAGAACAGACTACTACCTGTTTCTGTATTCCAGAGGAGGCTAAAACGTGGAGTGGGATTTTCAAAAGTGCCTAAGTGACATAAGAGCACAAGTCCCATTGAGGTATTTGGAACTTTACTTTTGCCCTAAGTCACATGACACGTTTAACAATTCTATCCATGGTTAGTGACTGAATAGGGAAAATGTGCTGAAGCTAACCCTCAAAGTTTTTAAAAATGTGCCATGTGTGACACAAAGGCCCTTTGGCACCACCTCGCAAAAGGGTTCACTTTTCTAAAACAGCAATTCTTACCAGGCCTGACAAAGCCCCTGTACCTAGCACACTGCGTTCATAGTATTTATCCAAAATGGGCAATGTGAGCTGTCTAGTAAAAGCTTCTTAAGCTTTTTCTAAGTTACAGAGTGGTGTCAGTGCAAGTTACAACAATAATCAAAAAGCACTATAATTACAACCCTTGTGCCTGTCTACACAGCACTCATGTCGCCAAAGCACATCCACAGTTGGTGCTCTAGCACTGACAGTGAGAGCAGGGCACTGCGGTCACCTATCCCACTGTGCAACTCATCATCTTGGGTCTCTAGGAGTTGTGGGAAGGCGGAGAAGATCACGGCGCATCATAGGTGCAGGCTCAAATGTCCCATGACGCAGTGATTTCCATCCTGTCATTCCATGGATTTCCAACTGCATTTTGTGGCATTTTTCAACAGGCCTGGTTTCCTGTGCACCAGCCATCTCTATCTGAAAGAACAGATCCTGCACTGCCCTCCCGCTGTTGTCTGTGTTCTGAACACATCACGGCTGATCATGCAGTATATATCACGAGCTCTCAATCAGAACAGGCATCCGAGGCGCCTGATCTGCTGTGTGCCATGCAAACAACTCCGGATTACTGTTTGCACTCATGGAGCAGCTGCACACGGTGCATCGTTGCTTCTGGGCACGTGACACGAACATTGAGTGGTGGGATCACATCGTTTTGTAGGTGTGGGATGATAAACAGCAGCTGCAGACCTTGCGAATGCGCAAAGTCACCTTCATGGAACTCGGCAGAGCTCGCCTCTGCTCTGCAGTGCAAAGACGCCAGAATAGAGCTGCCCTCTCAATACAGCAGCCCATGGTGATCACTGCGTGGAAGCTGGCAACTCCAGACTGCTGCCGGTTGGTCACTAATCAGTTTGGAGTTGGGAAGTCCACTGTTGGCACTGTGTTATTGCAAGTGGGCAGGGCCATTAATCGCATTTTGAGACAAAAGACAGAATCTTGGAAACGTGCATGAAATAGTGGATGGCTTCATAGCGATAGGATTCCCTAACTGTAGCGGGGTGATAGATGGCATGCATATCACAATTTTGGCCTCAGACCTTCTTGCAACTCAGTACATCAGTAGAAAGGGGTACATCTCTATGGTACTTCAGGCACATGTGGATTAGTGTGGGCATTTTGCTGACATCAACGCGGGTTGGTTAGGGAAGGTGCATGATGCATGCATCTTCAGGAACACTAGCCTGTACAGAAAGCTGCAAGCAGGGATCTTCTTTCCAATAGCTTTCAATAGAAAAGATTTCAATAGGGGATGTTGAAATGCACACAGTGATCCTGGGAGACCCAGCCTATCCGTTACTGCCATGGCTCATGAAGCGTTATAGGGGCAACAACGATAGGAGCAAGGAGTGCTTCAATAACAGGTTGAGCAGCTGCCGAATGACCGCTGAATGTGCGTTTGGCAGATTAAGAGCTCACTGGCAATGCCTTTGTGGCAGGTTAGAACTAAATGAAGAAAATATTCCCATGATTATAGCCACCCGCTGTGCGCTCCATGTTTGTGAAGTTAAGGGTGAAACAGTTCCCCTGGGTGGAGCACAGAGGCACTTTGTATCTGAATATGAACCAGATGTCAGAGCTATTAGAGGGGCACAACGAGGGGCCATTTGAATCAGGGAGGCCTTGAAGAACTGTTTAGACCAGCGGTTCTCAACCTGTGGGTCGCGACCCCGGCGGGGGTTGAACGACCAAAACACAGGGGTCACCTAAAGCCATCGGAAAATACATATTTCCGATGGCTTTAGCCGCTGAGAAGTCGCGCTACCATCTGTAGCAGCGCTATTCAGCTGGAACGCACACCGTTATGGATGCGCGTTCCAAACTGAATGCCTGCGCGCGTGCGCAGACGTGATTGCATCATCCGTCCGGGGCCTAAGGGGCGGGGGAAGCGGGGGGAACGCTCCACAGTCCATAGCAGCGCATTACGTGTGTCCGGCACTTGCTGACGTCATCAGTGGGCGGATGCAGCAAGCGCCGGAGGACAGAAGCCTACGAGGCGGAGACCCAAGAGGTGGAGAGCCAAGAGAGCCTGCGAGACAGCCTGCTGGTGTAAAAAAGGTTAATAATGTAAAAACAGTACACACACCATACACATACCATGCTATGCCATGGTGAAATGTTATTTATTTGGAATTGTTGTTATATTTAAACCTATGCTATGCCATGGTGAAATGTTATTTATTGGAATTAGTAATAAATATTTCTCAACATATAATTAAATATTGTTTTTGTGATTAATCACTATGTTTAAATTATGTTTGATTTGTAGCAATGAGAATACATAATGCATATCAGGTATTTACATTCCGAATCATAACTGTAGCAAAATTACAGTTTTGAAGTAGCCACCAAAATTATTTTTTGGTTTGGGGTCACCGCAATATGAGGAAATGTATTGCGGGGTCACGGCATTAGAAAGGTTGAGAACCACTGGTTTAGACAATGAGCACCAATAAGATGTCTTTGTAACCAGCACTGTGCCATGCTATGACTACTCTCCAGCTTGCACTGTGTATCAATGGAAGGTGCAACCACCTTGTGCCCGAGACATGTAAAGATTAAGCAATCTCCACAGAGTATGTCTTTATTCAATAATTATTCACAACACACACAAAAAGCTGGGCTAGAGGGGAGAAAGCTGTGAGAGACAATGTGAGCTACAACAACTGAATGAGAGTCCAACTATCGGTCTAGAAGCTGTCTGAAGGGGTGGAGTGAATAGGGTATAATGGGGAAGAATAAGCACTATTTGTCTCTTGTACATGGTGGTTGTACTGTGGGATAGCTGCTAGCAGTGCCCTGTTCTCACTGTCCATGCTAGAGCACCAACTGTGGATGCACTTTGGCAACACGAGTGCTATGTGAATAGGCACAAGTATTGTAATTACAGCGCTTTTTGAGCATTGCTGTAACTTGAATCGACAAAACTTTCTAGTGTGGACAAGGCCTCAGATCGGGCTGAATTTCTCACCCTGAATCAGAGACAAGAGGACTAGCCCACAGTGGGAGCTCCTACTGAAAGACAAATGTCTGTCCCTTAAAATTTCACTTTACATTTGTTTTTTATTGAATTCTTTGATGAGGGGCTTAGCGAGAGCACATTAAACACAACTGGAATTTCCCACAGATTTTATTTAGCTCTTGTGATCTGCTGTAATCAGACATTTTCACTTCCTGAGGAGGGACAGATAATTAAAGCTAAATCAATAAAAAAGGCTCATTTACTTCAGAGTAGCTTGCAGAAAACTCTCCCTCCTTCTCCCCTATAATTTGTAATTTATTAAATGTGCCTAATTAAATGTAGGATGCAACTGATCTTAAAAGAATCAAAATTCAACTTGTCTTGGTATTCATGTGAGATGTTTTAATTTTATAGATTAATTGACCTAAAGCATTCAGTAGAAGATACTAAATCTTCTGCTGGTTAGTGTAGCCTAATAGAACTATTGTGGCATTAGCAGATGCACAACAGCATTTTCATTTCAAAGCCTTATTTCCAGGGCTTGATAAATGTTTTATGATTGTTCAAAAACTACCACATTTATAAGCTTTTGACACATTAAAGACAAGGTTAGGTAGAGGAAAGTATCTAGAAGCCCCCTTCCAACTCTACTATCTATGTTTTATCATCTAAATTAGACAAGAGCCAAAAGGAATAGAAATTCTCAAAGATTTGATTCCAGATTTTGCTCCTGACAGAAAGAGGAGGTTTGAGCATGAAATATAAAGGTTTGAAAAGCAGACCCATGCATAGGCAGCTGGGCTGGCTGGCTGGCGAACAAGAATTCCATTTTGTGAAAAGTTTCTCAGTTTCTAAATTTCTAATGGATAATGGAAAGAAAACCTGTGAGAATATTTTGTGAAACACACCCCCAAATTGCCAATAGGCCAGTGGTCAAAACATTCAAGTGGGATGTGGGCTAAGGTTTCTGGTCTGCTTGATCCAGAGCATGGACTTGAATCTGGGTCTCTCAACCCAGGTAAGCACCTTACTCGCCAGTCCAGGGTCGGTTTCTCTCTCTTTGGCCCAACAAATATTTAAATTAGTGGTACAAAGGGCACTCAGCAGGGATGTTCAAGATCGAGATTTAAGTCCCTGCTCTGATTGAGGCTATTGGCTCTTCTGGAATTTCTTTTTTGTACTCATTTTGATGAGAAACCTTCCCAACAAAATTCTTCATTGAGATCAAAGTGTTTCTGCAAAACACTTTGGTTTAAATGAAACAGCAACTTCCAAAAGAAAAGGATTTCCACAGAAAGATTTCAACCAGTGCTGAGCAACAACTTTCCACTAGGATTGTGCTGTACATTTGGCTTAACACAATTCATCCATTCACAGCAGACTCCCCAATAGCATATGTGATGTTAATTTCTATGTGGAATACGATATAAAATTTGGTTACTTCTCCATGAGTCCATTGACATGAGAGCTGGCCTGAACGAGCCTTTAATCTCAACGGTGCATCACTGGAATACTTTCCTTCTTAATATCACTGTGAAGATTTAGTCAGAAGTTTACATTAAAACAATGGGGGCCTATCATCTGTGTCACTGCACCTCCACACACACACTCTAGATGAAATTATAATGTACTTACTGAGAGTGAGCTGCATCCACCTCCTAATGGCTGGTAAAGACAGAAGATGAGAGTCTTCTGGATGGAGTTACTACAGTAGCAAGTAGTTGGGGCTTAAACTTTTGGTATAGAAGATGTCCTGGTCAAACCCATTGACCACTCAACAGGGATGTCTCATCACAAGGACATTCAGAATTAAGACTGATATGTTATATTCATCCTCATAAGTAGGTATAGATTTTCCAAGGGTCTCCCAATACATGCTGATCTTCCCTATTTGACATAGTACCTAGACACAAAATGGAGTGAGTTAATGATAGACTTAAGGTGTTAACAGCTAGAGACATCCTTCTACAGCTAGGTATTATGGTGATTTTTCTCTTTATTTTAAAGGTGTCCTATTTGTTTATTAGACAGCTACCAGTTTTTCCTTTCTAAAATTACTTTTACTCAATTTGGCTTAATAAAAACAGTCACTAAATAGTATAACTAATAATTTATCCAAAATGAATCACCATATATTTATAAATACATAACACACAGGGTAGCTGTTAAAGCTAAAATACTGCAAAACAGTGGCTGGTAAATTCTGAAGGTGAAATTCACCCCCTCCGTAGAAAACCCACACAGAGCTTATGAACCCCTTGAGCTCCACTTAAATGAGACCCAAGTGATACATGGCCCTTGTGCAGACTCTCTTTACAGGAGCAAATTTCACCCTGATAGGAGAAAATTGAATTCAGACTGAAAATATACTGTTGCCATTTTAAATTAGCTTTCCTGCATTCTGCGTGACTTTGGGATTGTTGGAAGCAAAGGATAACTTCCCACTGGTGACAGTCATTTATAACAGGCAGGTGAGCAGACACTATAATAGTCTCCACATATACCTGCCTAAGTGCTCCTTTCTGACTAGCACCAACCCTGTTATTCTTGTATCTTCACAGCTCACCAGGCCCTTCTGAAAGCCCTGATTGCTAAATGGGGGGCAGGGGACAGGCCAGCCTTGCTCTAGTTGCAATTCCACCAACACTTAACAATTGTACAACTGTGGAGTCAGCCAGTTGTGGTGGAACCAGGCATGCACTCCTAGGAATTAAAGTTACAACTGACGATTTCTGCCCATTACAAAGTACTTGAGAAGTGACCGTTAGCAAGTTTATCGACCCAAACTTTGAGGCATGGTAGCTCGGCACAGAGGTCTCACTCCAACGAATGTGCAGTACAGAATGCTGCCATGAGATAATGTGGCCAAAGCTGGATGCACAGCATCCTTGGAAATGGGTCAAGGTTCAGAAGAAATTCATTTGAGTGGCAACTTCAAGCTAGTAGAACTATGCTCAGCATGAAATTGGTTCTGACTAATTCCAATGATCGCTTGCTCCTGTCCCAAATCATTAGCTCTGCAATCACACACGATTGATTGCTTGTTCCTTTTCTTTGGGGAAACTTTACATACAGTCCAACATGTATTTTTCATTGAAACAGAGGAGAGCTAGCCCAGGAGAGAGAGAGAGAGAGAATCACATTACAGCTCTGACAGAAAACAGCATTACAGAAATGCATTCAGAACTAAAATGCTGGAAATCTGAAGACTGCAATAAAAGAGAAGCATTTATGAATTACTAACTGACAACCTGATCCAATCCCAATGAAGTCTTCCACTGATTTCAATGGGCGTTGGATCAAGCTCTGAAAAAACTCAGGTAACAAGGGATTCCACTCTCTACCCACCCATTGCAGAACATGCCCAACTTTCATTGAACTTGATGGTGTTAAACTCAGTGGAAGTTACTGAGACCCTGGGGTAGAAAAAATGAATATAGACAGAATGTTGTATCTGATGCTGGCCTGGAACCGAATCTTAGTGAAGATGGCAAAAGCATTTGTAATTCTAACAAGATGCTTAGTCTATCTAATGCGGTCGCAGACCCTTGTGAATAAGGGGAGAGAGGGACACGAAGAGCTGGCTGCTTTAGAAATGAGAGAGATTACTCCTGAACATATGTCAGAGTGTCTGTCTGTATGCAATGGAAGCTGGCTAGAAAGAAAACTTTAAAAACACTCTTTCAGGGTACATGTCAGATCCACATTGTTACCTGGCACTGCCCATATACTGTTGTTTATAAACAGACACAGCTTTATAATATCAAGGGCCAAAGTCTACTCTTGGATAAACTAGCACTGAGTTCCCATTACAGCCACTAAGAAAGCAATGGGAATCCTTAAAGCATGCTTCCCCAGGCAGAATTAGGTGCCCAGGTAAGAGTTTTGGTGACTATTGTGGATCCAGCTTACCATTCTGTGCTACATAAGGGCTTGAAATATTAATTCTATTAAAACAAAAACAAATTTGAAGGAAATTAGCCAAATGAAGGTACATTACAGGAGATCGAAAGGGCTGGAGGCAATAAGAATTCAAACTTGTCTCTTGATGAAAAATAGCAGCAATTGGCCTGAGCCCACTGAGATTCATTTTGATCTCTTGTTCTGTATTCTTTAATATCTGGAGTTCAGTTTTTAAATGCTGGAATTAAAGTGCACTGATTCCCATGGTGATGGGTGCTAAATACAAAACCATTAGTGAGATAGAGAGCTAATTTGGGAATTGTCTAATACACCTACTTATTAGTGGTATGTTAATATTTTTATATTAAATTGATTTTTACTCGATGTCAAGGTTCTCCAAGGCTGACAATGGGTGAAAGTTTTTATAAGTGCAAATGATTATGAAGCTATAATTATTTTATACATGAATCATATTATTACTCCACTAAAGACTACTCAGAAGCTGCAGTTAATGCACAAGGTGGCTGCCGGCTTATTTAGTAGATCCATGAAAACTATTACTAGAGCTAGTCATAAACTTTGAATTTCCATTGTGCCTAAGCCAGGGTCTTCAGCAAGAAACTTTATAGTCCCTCTATTGAAAAGCCAATTTCAACTGACATACCAGCATTCCTACATCCTACAGTATAGCCTGAATCTAAGATAACTTCATTAATAATACATTGTTCTTAATGCATAATTATGTAAAATGTAACAAATTTGGTCTGATTTTAGTTGTTTTCCCTTATGTGACAACAGTACATTTATACTATCCATGGTTAGTAAGACAGTAAATTAAAGATTCTGCTTTGGGTTTGTGATTCCTCCCTTTGAGGGAAACACAACAAATAAAAAGTGTATCAAAAGTGGATTTTTTGTAGAGGCAAAGAAAAACAATAAATTTCCAACAATTTTACAACAAATAGAATTGTTCATCCCTGTTCCCCCCACTCAGGAATTTGCATCAAAGCCATTTATTAAGTATAAGCTTTTGGCTGAAACACTCATTATTGTTTTATTATATTATTTGTCAGCAATAGCCTATTTTTAAAAGCATTCAGCAGAACATTTTCCAGCAATCTTCCTAACAGCCTTACAACTGACTTCTCTAGGATGTTTCAACATTCAGATCTCACCTGAATATCTTCATGAAAATTCTCAGTATATATATAAAATACTTAAATGGCTGGTTTTGGATAAAGAGGAGAGACTTTGGCCTGTTGCATGCCAAACTATGAATCAAGACACCCTACATACACAAAGGGACAGGCAGAGAAATAAGCATATTAGTAATAAAATAGAGAATTGTTTACTTGTGGTAGCACCCACTAACTGACTGGAAATTATCTAACACTGAAGAGAGATGGCTCTGTTCTGAGGAGTTCACTGCCTAAGGACAGACAAGTAGAAACAGGAAAGGGGAAAGAAACAGGAAACTTACATACACGTCAACTCAATTCAGTGTAGGCATGAAAGGATTTTTTTAGTTTCTCGCCCCAGAAAAAACTTAAATGCAGATGGGATGGGACCTTGTAGAGGAGCTCAAAGAGGTTGTACCAGGGCAGCATTGAAGGTAGCCTGGAGGTAACTGTGAGAAGCTGGCAAAGAGGCAGACAAGGCTGGGAACATTAGTGGAGTCAGCAGGCTGACAGGACAATGCAAAGATTGACAAGAGAATAGAGAGGGGCAGCATTATATAGAGCCTTGAAGGCAAAGATGAAAAGTAACAGTACATGATTGTGATGGTGGGAAAGTCGTCCCAGTACGCCCCCCTTTTAAGGGTCCTGCATATTAATGGACAGCCATAAGCACAAGTAGAAGCTCACTTATACCCTAGGATATTTGTTGCCTCAGCCTTACTCCAACCAGCAGTCTCAATTTCCTGAAGGAAGGGGCCAATTTGCACCTGAAAAAAAATAACCTGTGTTGAAAGTGGGACTAGTAACTTGTTGTGAGGGCAGATGTGAGAGAAGGATAGCATAAGGGCATCTGCTTTTTCTTTAACCGTCACTGAAAGGTTCGGACTTTACAAACAACAGGTAGCATGTGTCCTGATTTTCAAACTGAATGCTATGGAAACCTACCAAAAATGTATTTAGTACAATGGAGAACAGTCATTAAACTATCATCTATCCTATTTAAACTTTCTTATGTGCTTTCTTTGATGGTTGAATCTCTCATTTCAGCCAAATTTGGGGCACTTGGTGTTCCCAAGTCTGCTAGCTCACTACAAGAACTCCTCTTCTTCTGAATCCTTTCCATTTTTTCTATTTAAGGTATTTTTCCTATAGGTGTAGGGCTAAACATTTGCGTCAGATTCTCAGCTGGCGTACATCTGAGTATCTCCATCAAAGTCTGCTCAGAATCTGTCATTTTCTCTCTTCCTTCAATTAAACAAAAAAAACAAAACTTCAATCCATTCCTGGTGCATATACTTAGGCACCATAGCTTTATTTTCCCCCTCTATACCGTACCTTGAGGTTTTCAAGAAGCTTACCTGTGTGTAAAAATGGTGACCATTTTGTTCTAAGAGTCAATTCAGCCTTTTGCAAAGCACACATACACACTCGCTGAGCGCTATCTCAGGGAGACTATTTTTGTGCTTTACTTGTTGTTTTTATTTAATATTCATATTAGGATGAAAGTTTAGATTTGTGTGTGTGTGTACACACAACATACTTCATTCCTAGTTCCTCTGCCTCTTTCTAGACAAAGATTTTTGTCTACTACTCTAAACAAAGGCAAATTTTTCCAGGTAATCTATTTTTCTTAGAAGTGGTAAAATATTCTTTTTTCCCGGACAACTGTATGAACTCTCTCCTCCTTAAGCTCTCTTTACTTTGAGTAAAAATATTCTAGCTCCAGAGAGAAACTTTTAGTTTGGAAATAGACTTAAAAACTAAGCTAATCAATATTTATATCTTTGTATTCATAAGAGAGGCTAAAGGAGATGGATAACAAAAGTGTCTGAGAAGAAACCAAAACCAAAGAAAACAATTAAAATATTAAATTAAAACCATTTATCTGAAGCAACAGATAAGTTAAAGGACTTTACAACAGAAGGAGAAGGTGACATTGATGAATGGAACAATTTGGAAACAGAGTTAGTGGCCATGAGGAGGAGAAGTGTGGAAGAGGAGAGCGAGAGCGATATTGGAGGATGGAAGGAGAATAGGAATGGTTCTGTGTGGGCAGAAATAAGGGCAGAAAAACTTAAAGGGCAAATTCATCTCTGGTGTGAGTAAAGTGACCTCAGGAGAATTAAAACAGCTAAGTTTCAATTCAGTATTTTGGGACTCAGTTTCAGTACTAATGAGCTCCCATCTACTGCAGACTTCCAGCTCTTCCCCCTCATGGAAACACTGATTCTAAGAAGCAAAGAGAACCAATAGAATTATAACGATCATTTTAAAAAGACAACATCCCTTACTGAAGTTAGGCATCTTTCCATTGACTCCAGTGAATTCTGGATCACGCCCTTTGTGGTGCAAGGTAAGGATGCATGCAAAGTGCTAGCCATTGAAGGGAAAAAGCAGATGCATAAAAGAGAGATGGCTGCCCAACAAGATGACATTTAACACATGTAACATGCAGGAGGGATTTTTCCTTCCCTTAGGTTCATGCCATAGGAAACTGTGCTGTGCAACAGATTCACTGCTTGACAAGGAACATTAGCCTATTGTTCATATAAATTTTCATATTTAGAAAAAGACAGACTTTTGCATGGTTGAACACCTGTAATGTATTTGAACAGCTAGCAGAAAAAATAAAGTGTTTACTGATAATTCCTTTTTCCTGGGAAATGGATCCTAAAGGCCACTTTAGCCTTTACAATCAATAGCCACTTCCTCCCTCATTACACCTTGAACTCTGGTACAAAACACATCTTCAAAACTATTGGCATCTCTGGATTGTTCAAACACTTATTTAGCATCCATCCACAGTATCAGCTGTATATTTTCCCTGCATTACATATGGGATGAGTGCTTGGCCATGTGTCTTAGGGTCTCAATTTACTAGCATACAGTGAAAAAAAATTACCAAAAATACTTACATTGCAAGCTATTCTAGTGTGCTCAGGTTTTCCTGTTTTACCCATTGCCATGGTATCAATAGCTTTCAGTGGCACATTAAGTAACATGAATGACATCTGTCATGTCCTGGGCCTGATCTGACCACCCTCACTCAACTCACAGGAGTAGTCACCTCCATACCCCTCCACTCCACCAGTGATGTCAGCCTTGAATATCCATTTGTGCACACCCCTCACAAACATCCCATTTGCTTTTATGCTGCCCTTTATACACAACACTCTCACTGAACTAATATGTAAGGCTACTTACTATCCTGTTGTCAACACCAACTTACACTAGGTTGCATACAAGAAACCGAACCAGGTCATGGGACAACCTGAGATGACATTTCACCATCAGAACCCACGGACCCCCAGCCACTCTGATAATCAGTATAGATATCTGTAATTGAGCACCCAAAAACTGAGATCACTAGATCTCAGAGATTCACTAGATCAGTGAATACTTCTGAAAAGGCTACTTTTTTAATTTCTCCCCATTATTCACAAATGGAGTTAACTTTTTTTTTTTAAAAAAACGCTTTGTATTTTCTTATGGTCTACATTTGTGCTCTACTACATAGAAGTGCTTCAGTGTTTAACTTCCAGCCCTCTCCCGTAATAGATTTTTCATGTAAGATTCACTGCAATCCTTAACAGCAAATTATCTGAAAAGATGACTGTCTGAAGGTTAACAGCTTTAGTCTACATATTACCTCAGTAAAAATGTAATCACTGTAAGATCATGAAACAGAACTGGTGCCTTGTCCAGATAGAATGCATAATTGTAGGAAGTGAAACCCAAACAAGCTTTCTGATCTAAAGTCAATGTCACGGAGATTACTAACTGCTGGGCACCTTGGGGTCATATCTGGCTAGTTCCATTCAGGTCCAATGCCCTGTTCTTCACATTGTGCGCCCCCTCTTGGGGACTCAGGATGCTCCCTCTTCATAGCTCAGCCCCCTGGCCAGATCAGTATATTCCTCCTCTTCTGAGTTATCAAATTGCACTGGACAAAGTGCCCCCATACCATTCCAGACACTTTTCCAGTCCCAGGCCAAGTCCTGTGCCTCTTTTCCTGTGGCTGATAGGAGAAGCCAGGGACACCTGCTATTCTGGGTTCCAGCCCAGGGACGCTATGTTCAGCAACTATGGCTTGCTTGCTCCCACATCCTGTAGCTATTTCCCTGGGTTCCTTCCTACTGCCTTTCTCTGTCTTCTGCCCCCCATTTCCCTGGCTCAAACTCCCTCCTCTCAGGGAGTAACTGTAGACGACTTCCCCTCCTTGACGTCTCTTGCCGGACTCTCTATCCCCAAACAAACCTCTCCTCTCTCAGACTGCAGACTGCTTCCCCTGCAACCCCATTCAGTTCTCAGCTTCATCCCTGTATACAAGCCCAGCTGAACTTGTTCTTCCATTAAGCTTTACAGAGCCCTGGCTCTCCTCCAGTTGCAGCATATAATGTTAATTGACCTAATTTAATCTGCTCTGCCGTGTGTGGGGTTAACATCACATCACACCAAAAACTTTTGAGGGTTAAAAAAAAAAAGGCTACGAAATGCATGAGAATTATTATTACTGATAAAAGTTGTCTTACACACAGAGGACCTGATTCTAAGTTAGTCATTTCTTGTTTAGGGAAGAAACAGGGGTTTGTCTTGGTCTAGACATATCCCAGCTAGCTTTGATATAACCAGGTAAGTGGCTCTCAATATTTCCTGACTACTGCACCCCTTTCAGAAATCTAATTTGTCTTATGTACCCCCAAGTTTCACCTCCCTTAAAAACCTCTTGCTTACAAAATCAGACATAAAATACAAAAGTGTCACAGCACGCTATTACTAAGAAATTGCTTACTTACTCATTTTTATTATACACTTATAAAATAAATCAATTGGAATATAAATATTGTACTTACATTTCAGTGTATAGTATATAGAGCAGCATAAACAAGTCATTATCTGCATGAAATTTTCATTTGTATTGACTTGGCTAGTGCTTTGTATGTAGCCTGTTCTAAAACTAGGCAATATCTAGATGAGTTGATGTATACCTGGAAGACCTCTGCATACCCCCAAGGACATACATACCCCTGGTTGAGAACCTCTGAACTAGATCAAAGCAGCAAAGCTGCAGCAGCACAGGTAGCTGCATGGGCTAGCCCTGCCAACCCAGGTGGAAGCTCTTGCAGCCCCCACCCATGCTACTGTAGCTTCACTGCTATTGTTACTTGGAGATAGATTCAGACTAAAGTCAGAAGGGATGATCATCTAGTCCGACTTCCTGCACACTGCAGGTCACAGAACCTCACCCACCCACCCGTCATAGATCCCTAATCTCTGGCTGAGTTACTGAAGTCCTCAAATCATGATTTGAAGTCTTCAAATTGCAGAGTATGCACTATTTACTCTAGTTTAACCCTGCAAGTGACTCATGCTGCAGAGGAAGACAAAAAAATGCCCAGGGTCGCTGTCAATCTGATCTGAGGGAAAATTCCTTCCCAACCCTAAATATAGCAATCAGACCCTGAACACGTGGGCAAAAGCCATCCGCCAGACACCTGGGAAAGAATTCTCTCTAGTAACTCAGAGCCTTCCCCATATAGTTTTCCCATCACCAGCTATTGGGATATTTGCTACACAGATTGGCTACATGCCATTGCAGGCTGTCCCATCATACCATTCCCTCCATAAACTTATCAAGCTCAGTCATGGAGCCAGTTAGATTTTTTGCCACCCTCTGCTCCCCTTGGAAGACTGTTCCAGAACTTCACTCCTCAGATGGTTAGAAACCTTAGTCTAATTTCAAGCCTAAACTTGTTGATGGCCACTTTATATCCATTTGTTCTTGTGTCCACACTGGTGCTTAACTTAAAAAATGTCTCTCCTTCCCTGATATTTATCCCTCTGATGTATGAGAGCAATCATATCTCCCCTCAGCCTTCTTTTGCTCAGGCTAAATGAGCCAAGCTCTTTGAGTCTCCTCCCAAAACGTAGGCTCTCCACACTTTATCATCCTTGGATAACTAGATCAAACCTAGCTCAGGTATGTTGACTTTCAGGACAGGCTGTTCTAATTTATGCTCTACTTCCGAAAGTCCCCTATGGGGCTGAGAAGTAAAGAAGAGTCCTAGTGCAGTGCACTTCAACCATGCCCATATCCATCTACATCGCAGGCTGGGAGCAGGGATGCTGTAGAGCTCTTACAGCAGCTCTTCGCTGTCTAGGGAGGCCATCTGTGCAGCTGGCATTCTCAGGGGGCTATTTTTGCCCACTCGCAGGCCCTTTTATGCTAAGTAACTGAGGAAGAAGCCCAAGGATATGACCAAAGACATGGCATATGAAATTCTTCTAAAGGAACTTTCAATAGCATTCTTCCAACTTTGCTAACCAGTTAAGAATTTTCACAGGGAGAGGATAGCTCAGCCAAGTGAGTAGCTATAGGAGGCTTTTTACCTTCAGACTGTCTGTTTTAATAGTGTATCCTGTAGGGACACCTTAGCCTTATTTTACCTAGCAGTAACACAAGGAACATACAGGCCTGCATCCTGTAAGGCATTGGCTTAAGCAAGTTAGCCTTATTGAAGCATAGATTTAAAGTGGCCCAACAGTCACCATAGATTTGGGGAACTGAGAATAGCTTGCTTAAGAGAAAAGCTGACAAAAATAAGACTAGACAACCACAGGAATACTGATCTGATGCTAAGCTTGGATATTTTAGGATAGGATTGTAGGCAGATGTCTAACCACAAACTTGCTTTAGCAATATGGTAATGAGTCAATAGGATTTAATATATTAGCCTGTCAGGGAAAGATACCCCAACATTGTGTAGATGAGGAAGTTGGATAGGAACAGAAGAGGCTGGGTGCTTGTGATTCCCAGGTCCTCTGTAAGCAAGAACTGGCATGAAGAAGGTAGATAGCTCTCCACCCTTCAAAATTTTAGTGCTATAATCTGTCTTCAAGCATTGGGGATCTGGACCACATGAGCCATTTGACATGCCAGAGACAAAGCTGGTCCCCTTTGTCTCTTATCAACAGGTCTCCTAGAAAGGGGTGTGAGTATATAATCTGTGAGCATATGCTATGCAAGGAATAACCATTAAGATTTCTCTAATAATCTATTATTGCTATTTGCTTACTTGGTTTGGTGTTTTCTTGTCTTTATTAATTGTATTAACAATGGTGGTTAAGGTTGCATTTTGCTCTCCCATGTAGATGCCCTTGCCATACATCCTGGGGTTCTCTACAAGATATTGAACTTGTCAGTTATGACACTGTTGTGTCTGATTCTGAGACAAGAACCTTAGTACACTTCTCTCATTACCTGAGTACCAACTGGCATTTATTATAGGATCAGGCTACAGTAGGACCCAAAGTCAATAATGACCAAAAAGTTGTTACCACCTGAGCAGACTAAAATATTAAATGAGCTTGGTGGTCTCAATCCAGTTCCCAACAGAAAGTGTCCACATCTCAGAAAAAGCACCAATTCAATTGTCAATAACAAGCACACCTCCTGAAAGCTCCAGGAGGCTTAAAAAGTAGAAGTTCGTTTCAGCCTATAATTCAATTCCCATGAAAAGTACAATTTTAATAGCAACCTAGATGTGTTTCTATCTCTATGTTTAATATAAATGAATAAATATAAATAAGTTAGAAAACATTTTCTTTGATACCACTGGAATTTCTATAAGAGCTTGGACTCCAAACATTTTGATGACACACTGAACTACACATTGCTTTCTGCAAAAGCAGCTGATGGGAGTGAGGGTGACATGTCCTTTCAGTAACAGAAAAGTTAATGCTGCATTTTGAATCGGTGGCGGAACAATGAGCTGGCAAAGTGTCAACACAAAGATGCCTATTAGCACACTTTACTATGACAGTCTTTGCATCTTTGCAAGAAACCAGTGGTGATTTCACATCTTCTTTGGGAATCAAGTTGTTAGTAAATTCAATAGCTTAGGATCTCTTTTGAAAGCAGCTAGTTATTCTCCCACACTACAGGAAACAAGGGTGAGTCTGCCCAAACTGGATGAAGAAGCTACCTTAGAATTTAGGGGAAGGTTGAAATTCAGATTGATCAAAGGACAAACTAATTTATTGTGTGTGTGTGTGTGCGTGCGTGCTCTACATGTTCCCATTGCTGCCAAAGAAATTTGTTTAAAACAGGCAACTTTATGCAAATTGCTCAGAACAGGGCAATAATCTGTTTACCTGTGATTTGCATAACTGATTCGATATAGAGTTGCAACAACCTAGTAAATAAGAGCCTGCAGATTATGCATCTCAATACGAGAGTCTTCTAGAGATCCAAGTATCATGCTGTCTGAAGTAGCTCACAGTTGTGAGGGTCAACCTCAGATCACACTATCAGAAAATAGGACAGACACACCAAACTGGTGGTATATTCTATACAGAGATCTCATCAGGTCAGTAATGAATGTGCACTCTTGAATCACTATAGCAGTTCTACCCTGGAGCCTCTGACAGTCCCCTTAGGCTCTCCAGCCCATCTTGCCACCCAGACAAACTGGATTTTGTGACTGAAAGGTTACATAAGCCAAAAATCACAGTAAGTTACTCCTACTACCAAAGAATCAGCCACTGATCCCTTTACAGTTCAGAGACACAGGACTATTCATTGAAATCTATTTTATAGCTTCTCCAAAAAACAATCTGAACAGTGTCTTTGCCCACATGGATTTTGAGTAGGAAATGCAGACTGACTCTGTGCTTCGCCACTGTTGAACCGAATAGTTCTTGCTTTGAAGTTAGTACTCTTCTTTGTTTGCATTTCTCCAAGGCTTCATCCGCATTTAATGGGTTATTTATTTACAAGGAGATATAGATATATATTTATATATTGTGGCAAGGACGGCCTGTTCTGCCCTTCCGTGGGTCCTGCGCCCTTTTCAGCTATGTTGGTGGTATGGCTGGGTGGGAGCAGAGCGAGCCCAGTCCCACCCTCTGCCCTGGGCCCTGACCCAGGGACCCTGTGAGGAGTAACCTTAAGCTGCTTAGTCCATGAATTACTACCTTCCCTGGGTCACCTGTCATTGACCCCACTGCTCAGGGACCCCTTTCTGGAACCAGGGCAAGGGTCCTCCCTCAGGCCTCTGTGCCTAAGATCCCAGGCCATGCACGGATGGGCTTCCCGACTCTTGTACCTTCTGGGTTGTGGTAGCAACAGCAACCACTTCAAGCACAGTAGCAGAGCGGCACCGCGCCGCTCCTCCTCTTAACTGCCTTTCAGCTGCCCCCATCAGCCTGACCAGAAGGCTTTTAACAGCTGGGGCAAGCTCCTTAAATTGACCTAAATGCCCTGGAGTAACCCCAGCTGAATCACCCAGGGAAAAGGGATTTGTTGATCCTGGGGCTAATATGTATACCCTCCACTACTCTCCTGTAGCCATCAGGTCTGGCCCTGTCACTATGTATATCGTCACATTATAGTATATATATAATGTAAATGCCTGCTATGACACTGTAATAGAAATAGATAAGTGAAAACAATACAAGTAACATTCCATTGGTTTTCAGGAAGTTTTAGCACTGACCTACAATCTTACATTAACACACTTTGATCTAGGGTTATTTAATTACGGGATATAATAATGTAGAAGTAATGTAGTAGCAAACTACAGAAAATAGACGGACAAAAACAATATGATCAACATCTCCTTTGATCTCTGTGAGAGAACTAGTTTGAATGCATACTAACACTTAACACTTCTTTGATATTCACATACAAGTGAATTGCCCTGAGAAGCTGCCATCTGGCCTGTCAGCATCACACCAGGGAAAAGAGGTCCTAAGGGATATTGATCTCCATAACTCATTTGGGGAACTTCTTGCCCAGTTAACCAAAGTATTTACCAAGACATGGAATTTTATCCCCTATAGATGCAAAGGTTTAATATGGGACAGATATCAAAGAAAACAAGTGGCTCCATTTGTATCCTAATGATAAATCAACCAGGGGAAACTGAATGGCTTTGAAGATACTAATGGAGCCCTTTGTCTGTACAATAGGACCCAATTTTTCAGAAGTGGTTTATGATTTTGGGTGCCTAACCTGAGATACCAGGAAAATGACTGGTACAGCTTACTTCCGCCCAGTTACTGCGGCAACACAGCAATGCACTATAGTTGTCACTCATGCTGGATTGCAAGCTGCCAGTCCAGCCCAGGATGATTTAGTCTCACCATTCCACCAAGTGTAGCAAGATACGTGGTAGTATTTGTGCACTGTAGAAATAGCATGAATGTATTTTTCCTTAGTCAGTAAAAACCCTGGCCTTTCTTACTGTCGCTTAGGGAAAAGTCCTATAGAATTCAAAAAGAATGAAATGACTAGGGACCTAAAGAAATGATTTTAAAATCCTTTCACCATCCATAGAATTTCACTGATAATTCTATCCCAGATCTAGATTTCTATAGGTTGGCTTAGGTTTTTTTTATAAGATATATAAAAATCCTGTCAATCTCTATTAATTTCTATAAGGCTTTTCAACAAGGAATATAACTGTTTGAGCTGATTAGCCTGAATTTCATTTTCATTATTTAGTCTGAGGCAAGGGGAGTAGAGACTTGATCTATCCATTATAAGGCTTGCAGTCATTATAATAATCGTTACCAATTGTGCAGCAGTTTTATTTAACAATGTCCATCACAATTCCGTGTCATTTTACAGATACCATCTAAATGCATATCTTAAACAGAGAATAACTGATAGATCAGGCCTCAAGGAGTCCGCCAAGTAACTTTTGCCATGTAGCAATGAGGAGCTCTATGAAAGGCAATGCTTAAAATGAGCATTTGTTGTTTCACATCTTACTGGGCAATTTTGCACGAATAGCTGTCCTACCGCTTGCAAACGCTGAGAAGTAAGTCATATTGCCACAGCCCTGCAAGGCATACTTGACAATGATTTTATTTTTACAACATATACCTTCAGGCAGTCTCCTTGAACTGATCCAGGAATGTATTTACATTGGTTAGAAAGCAGATGGAGACTGCATTTTGATTGGCTTTGTGTATTGTATATTCATATTTCCATGGATTCTCAATTTGCCCTCAGCCAAATGGTTGAATGCCCACAAGACTTATGCTACTAAATATAGACTGATCTAGAAAAATGTTAGTACTCTAATCATTTCTACTTCTCCAAAGCATCAGCCTAGCAGCAGTAGATTAGCAATTTCAAGGTATATATAAAAAGAATGTTTTCATGTTTATCAATTTGCATATTTATACAGTAATGTTCTTCCACACAGTTACAAATGAGATGCTCAATTTACCTCTGATGTTTTTCGAAGTCAACATTTACGATTCACTGCATTCAAATAAAAATGTAAGGAATGGATTTACAGATTTTAACAGTGGCAGATTTATAAGTGAAGTAGTGCAAAGGATTGCTACTGGCAATGTAGAAGCAGGAGAACATCTTTCCATCCTAACCAATCCCCACCGCTTCCAACAATGTGTTATATTCTATATGCGGGAATATATGTAAGCCTACCCCCCCAGATGTCAAGAAGAGAACGTGTGCACCTTGCTATATCTTGATAATGGTAATTCTTGTACAGTAATTATCTTCTCTCCTTCAGTTTCCTGGTCTTTGAAGATTACTCTTTTCTCTCGGTTATGGGAACTATTACAACCGGAAGACAACATTCATTAAATGTTATGAGAAGATGCTAATCTCAAGGACAAAGGAAAGGAAAAGGGTTGATTTTTTTATTCTTTTCATTCAGAAAGTAAAAGAGCAATGATGTTTTATGCAATCCTACCATGGTATAAGATCATATTGAAGTTTTAAATCCCATAATTCCCTGAAGTATTATATTTCTTACAGACTTTTCAAACTTATCTTTCAATGCAGGCAATCTCTTCACTGAAAAAAAAATGTATCTGCCTCACAGCAGAAGAAATGCTATCCCTTGCTGTCCCTTGCAGATGTTTAACACACCTGAGGAGATGTTTCCTATTTCTTCGCTTCGGCATTTGCATTTAGAATACTTTAGTATTTCACTGGAGAGAAAATTTTATTTAAAAAAAGTATTACTTGTATTAGTTATACTTTTGTGTACATAAAATTTGAGTTAGTAAAATAATTACACAGAAGCACTTGTGAAGCCATGAGATAAAAATAACAAACCCCAAGTTGAGTGCTCCAGCATTGAAGTTCTGTAATTCTGTTTTCTGAGAAGGTTTGCTAAATATTTTCTGAAACTTTATAAGTGATGTGTTATTGCTATATGAGCCTGATAGCTGCATTAAACTCATAACACGCATCTATATATCTTAGGGAAAAAGTAATAAATCCTGCTGTGAAACACTATTTCCGTAGTCTCTTCTACGGAAGATAACTTTTTACACAAACTCATTTTTCATTTCCACAGCATTGTCTTCCCTTCTCCAAACAGGATATAAGATGATTTCACAGGCATCTTTAGAAATAAGCACCTTCCCAAGCTCACCCTTTACACAAAGACAGTCCACCTCCAGAGATGACTAAAAATAGAAAAGCTTATTTCTCACACACATGCGCGCACACACAATAAAGATGGGCACACAGCTAACCAACTTCGGGTCCTTTTAGAGCAGAGGTTCTCAAATTAGGGGTCACGACCCCTCAGAGGATCACGAGGTTATTATGGGGGGTTGCGAGCTGTCAGCTCCCATGCATGTGGATAAGGATAGCATGCCATGGGGGGGGATCATCACTTTTATGGCAGGGACGGAGGAGGGGAGGGGGATCATCACAGCCTGAAATATTTTCAAAGGGAGTCCTAGCAAAAAAAAAATTTGAGAACCCTGTTTTAGAGGCAGAGGCATAACTCACTTCCATCAGATAACAGGGCAATTTAGTTGAGACATCACAGTCCATACAATAAAATTTACTTTGTCACTTCTCCTGGGGCTAACTAGTCAATTAGAAAAACGCATTTTCTGCCATTTATTTAGCTGTAAATTTCAAAGGACTGAGTAATGGTATTTTTCTATCTTATCCTACAATGTTTGTCCTGGGAATACATTTCTAATGTACTCACCAAGTCTCAATTTCCTTTTGTTTGTTTTTCCACCTAACTGGAATGACAGAGTTCTATCAACTTTCTTTGTGGCAGAGAAAATTGGGCTGAACATTTAACGCATTTACTTCATTTCATGAACACTAGCATTAATTGTGCTTCTATTCCTTCCTTCTAATTTACTTTCCCTTTAGTATTGGATTGTGGCTGCTCGCAGCACTCCCCCATGGCCAAACCTGGCACTGCAAGCACTCCCTCCCTCAGTTTCCCTCCACAACTTGGGTCATCTCATCTCTGTGCACACTGTGCTGGACATATTGCTTAGCCCTCCATAGCCAAGAGATTTTAAAACCCTCTTCCAGATTAGCAAAAGTCTAAAGAATCCCAATAAACAAAAAGATTACTTTGTTCTTCAGGGTCTAATTTTAGCCCATCTTCAGGGTCCTCTGAAAGGCCAGGACCCAAAGTCTCCATGAAGCTCAGTATCCCAGGGGTACCCCCTTAGTTCTGCCCCCTCAGGGTAGAAGCATCTAATTAATTCTGTTGTGGCACAAGTATGAATAGCGCCATCACCTCTTAAAGGGTTACACTTTTGAACAGGTTTCTAAAAGCTTATAATTAGGGTTAGGGTACCCATGGCTAGGGGACTTCGGGCTAGTCCTACAGTTCCTGTGGGTAAGGGACTCCCGCCCTAGGGTTGGGGTTCCTATGGTACTATGGGTAGGAGACTTGGAGCTAGTGTTAGGGCTCCTACAGCTGGGGACATGGAGCTAGCATTACAATCTCTATACGTAGGTGTCCCCCACCCTAGGGTTACGGTTCCTATAGCTTGATGACTTAGAGCTATGGTTAGGGCTCCTATGGGAAGGGGCCCTGGCCTAGGGTAAGGGTTCCCATGGGTAGGTGACTTGAAGCTAGGTTTAGGATTCTTATAGGTAAGGGACTTGGCACTAGGATTCAGGTTCCTATGGATAGGGGAGTTGGACCTAGGGATAGGGTTCCTATGGGTAGAAGACTTGGAGCTAGGGAAGGGTTCTAATAGATAGGGGACTTGGAGCTAGGGTTAGGATTCCTATGGGTAGGGATCCCAGTCCTAAGGTTAGAGTTCCTATGTGTAGGGCACTTGAAGGTAGGGTTAGGGTTCCTATGGGTAGGAGACTTGAGGCTAGGGTTAGGGATCCTATAGGTAGGGGACTTAGAGCTAGGGTTAGGGTTCCTGTGGGAAGGGGTCCCTGGCCTAGGGTTCAAGTTTCTATCTGTAGGGGACTTCGAGCTAGGGTTAGGGTTAGGGTTCCTATGGCTAGGAGACTTGGAGCTAGGGTTGGGGTTCCAATATGTAAGGGACTTGGAGCTCGTGTTAGAGTGCCTATGGGTAGGGTATTTGGAGCTAGGGTTAGGGTCCCTAAAGGTAGGGGACTTGGACCTAGGGTTAGAGTTCCTACAGGTAAGGCACGTGGAGTTAGGTTTAGGGTTCCTATGGGTAGGTGACTTGGAGCCAGGGTTAAGGATTCAATAGGTAGGAGACTTGGAGCTAGGGTTAGGATTCCTATGGGTAAGGGTCCCCACCCTAGTCTTTGGGTTCCTATGGGTAGGGGGCTTGGAGCTACATTTAGGGTTCCTATGGGGAGGAGACTAGGAGCTAGGGTTAGGGTTCCTATACGTAAGGGACATGAAGTTGGGGTTAGGGTTCCTATGGGTAGGAGACTTGGGGCTAGGGTTAGGGTTTCTATTGGTCGGGGTCCCAGCCTTAAAGTTAGGGTTCCTATGCGTAGGGGATTTGAGCTAGGATTAGGGTTCCTTTGGGTAGGGGTCCTCGCCCTAGGGTTAGGGTTCCTACAGGTAATGCATGTGGAGGTAGGTTTAGGGTTCCTACGGATAGGTGACTTGGAGCTAGGTTTAGGGTTTCAATGTGTAGGAGACTTGGAGCTAAGGTTAGGATTCTTATGGGTAGAGGTCCCCATCCTAGTGTTTGGGTTCCTATGGGTAGGGGGCTTGGAGCTACGTTTAGGGTTCCTATGGGGAGGAGACTAGGAACTAGGGTTAGGGTTCCTATGGGTAGGGGTCCCAGCCATAGGGTTAGGGTTCCTATAAGTAAGAGACATGAAGGTGGGGTTAGGGTTCCTATGGGGGGGGAGACTAGGAACTAGGGTTAGGGTTCCTATTGGTTGGGGTCCCCGGCCTAGGGTTAGGGTTCCTATGGGTAGGAGACTTGGGGCTAGGGTTAGGGTTTCTATTGGTCGGGCTCTCAGCCTTAAGATTAGGGTTCCTATGCGTAGGGGACTTGAAGGTAGGGTTAGGGTTCCATGCCTGGGGCTCAGGTTACTATCCGTAGGGGATTTGAGCTAGGATTAGGGTTCCTATGGGTAGGGGTCCCCACCCTAGGGTTAGGGTTCCTATGGCTAGGAGACTTGGAGCTAGGGTTAGGGTTCCAATATGCAAGGGACTTGGAGCTAGCGTTAGAGTGCCTATGGTAGGGTATTTGGAGCTAGGGTTAGGGTTCCTATAGGTAGGGGACTTGGACCTAGGGTTAGGGTTCCTACAGGTAAGGCACGTGGAGGTAGGTTTAGGGTTCCTATGGGTAGGAGACTTGGAGCTAGGGTTAGAATTCCTATGGGTCGGGGTCCCCGTCCTAGGGTTGGGGTTCCTATGGGTAGGGGACTTGGAACTAGGGTTAGGGTTCCTATTGGTAGGGCACTTGAAGGTAGGGTTAGGGTTCCTATGGGTAGGGGTCCAGGCCTGGGGCTCGGGTTACTATCTGTAGGGGACTTCGAGCTAGGATTAGGGTTCCTATGGGTAGTGGGCCCCACCCCAGTGTTAGGGTTCCTATGGGTAGGGGGCTTGGAGCTATGTTTAGGGTTCCTATGGGGAGGAGACTACCTATGGGTAGAGGTCCCAGCCATAGGGTTAGGGTTCCCATACCTAAGGGACATGAAGTTAGGTTTAGGGTTCCTATGGGTAGGAGACTTGGGGCTAGGGTTGGGGTTCCTATTGGTAGAGGTCCCCGGCCTAGGGTTAGTTTCCTATGGGTAGGGGACTTGGAGCTAGGGTTAGGGTTCCTCTGGGTAGGGGTCCCAGCCCTAAGGTTAGTGTTCCTGTGCGTAGAGCACTTGAAGGTAGGGTTAGGGTTCCTATGGGTAGGGATCCCCAGCCTAGGATTTGGGTTTCTATCTGTAGGGGACTTTGAGCTAGGATTAGGATTCCTAGGGGGGGGGGTCCCCACCCTAGGGTTTGAGTTCCTATGGCTAGGAGACTTGGAGCTAGGGTTAGGGTTCCTATGGGTAGGGTTCCCCTGCCCAGTATTCTGCTCAGTTTCTGCTGGGGATCTCCGGAGGCCAGGGGCTAGCTCCCCCCACCCATCTCTAGACATCTGCTGCTAGGCTTGCCAGTTGTTTACTAATTTTCCAATGGCCCTACATTGTCCAAAACTGTGCATTTACCCTCCTAGCCCAAGCCTTTTAGTCAGGTTCCCTCTGCCAGGACTTACCTGCTGCATGGAGTCCAACCTTGGGCCTGGGAGGGCGCCGGGAGGGGAGCTGCAGGCTGCAGCCACACACGCTGTCTGCCCACTGGTCATATTCATGCAAGTATGAGAGGAGGTGCTTGGAGAGAGGCACGGGGTGTGTCCCTAGGTGAGCAGCAGCAAGGTCTGGCTGGCCCTGCGTGCTGATGACCACACCTAACAGTGCCTCTGAGCCTTTTTTTTCCATTATACAGTGCTGAGTGGGGAACAGCAGGACTTGGGGGTTGGCCCCCTTGAGTGTCCCTGGCTGGAGGAGCAGCAGCAGCTGCCCCAGTGGGCTGTACTGTGATTCAGTGATTCAGCCCCTGCTGGAGCAGGGAGATGCTGGTAAAACACATTAAGCCAACTAACAGCTAATGGAGGCAATCATCAGTTGATGGGCGGGCAGGCAGAGTGTGCCAAACAGCATCTGTAGATGCCTGTGTGAAAGAGCTGCTGGCTGCCTGCCAACAGCTATCACCCCAACCTGAGCAGATGGTCATCCGGTGGGTGCTGAGCACCCACTATTTTTTCTCATGGGTACCTCAGCCCCTCAGCACCCATGGAGTTGGTGTTTATGATGGTAATCCACATAAAGTGTCATTATAATCCTATTGAATCAGACTAGCTCAGAATTTATAGCCATTAGCAGCATAACTGTAGTGTTACTAAGATCCAGATCCTCCAAGGTGTTTAGGTGCCTTGTTCCCATTGAAACCAATAGGAGTTAGACACCTAAACACCTCTGAGGATCTCAGCACAGGTGGAATGGGAAAGGAACAGATCCTCCTCAGTCAGTGATCCATAGTAATGTCAGGTCTCAACCCTTCCAGCTCACAGAGCCCAAAAAGAAGAACAGTGAAGCAACACTGGGCAGATGAATGGCCCATTTAGTTTGGCATCCCATTTCAAACAAATACCAATTGTTCAGAGGAAAGTGTGCAGCTCCCGCAGGCCAGTTAATTGTATAATGCTATGCCATAAGGAATTACTGATTGACCCCAGTTAGGGATCAGGGATTGTGCTGAAGCATGATTGAGGAATTGGGCATTCCTTGCTTCTATATGAACTAGTACCAATGTACCCATACCATACCATAATCCTTTTTTTAGAACTTACCTTCCTGTAGCAGTGAGTTGAACAGCTAGACAGTATATTGAATTAAAAACCTAATTTGCCTTTATCCATTTTAATCTTTTTAGCCTCTCAATTTCATATAGTGCTTCCTTGTTCTTGTGTTATGGGATAAGCTAATTATCAAAAATACACTGCTTCAAAGGGAGGTTTAGGAGGCCCAGAGATTGATTTCCAGCCATCACAATAGTCAGAGACTATAAAGCTTGACAACTCTTCAACTTTACACTTTTGCAGGAAAGTCCTCTATATATGGCACTTAATATTTCAAAATGGTGTCTTATTTACAAGTTAAAAGCTGCCAAGTAAAATTAAGCCAGTGTATAGAAACAAACCTGAATTCCAGGGCTCTAGCAGCAGAAAGCAATGCATTTTTCCCCCCTCCAAAGGAAAGAAATCACCTTTTAACAACAAATCCATTAATTAAAAGAAGGTTATGTACTGGCAACTACTGATGGGGACAAAGCCCTTACAGATCCCATTCTCACGTGGCAAAGTTGTCATCTATTCATTTCGACGTGGTCTTTTCACTCAGCATAGCAAAAGTGATGGCTTTGAGTTCAGACCCATTTACTTTCTACCTAGGATATAACGGCAATTGCAAGCTGAGCAAAATGACTAAGAGAGAAAATGCTCAGAGCAAAGTAAAGGTCAGTAAAGCTCTTTCTACTCTCCATGAGAATAAAGAGATGCACAGACAACACTAGATACCCATTTTTTCTGCTACATAAGGCGATTCCTTCGCTTCTCACTTATATGAGATCTCTGAATCCCAAAGGTTGATCTACAGCCAGTCAAGAAGTGTGTGACTTATGAGATATCTTACGTCTGTATGTGAGCCAGACATGACCAGTCCAAAAAAGAGTTCTTTACCTGAAGATCTGCCTTGAGCCTCACCATCTCCAAAATCAACTGAAAGTCCCTTTCAGAGACAAGGTGTTCCACACTACTTAGCAGGTGAGAGAGACTCTCCTCTTTCCATGCTGAAAAATACAAGAAAAAGAAGTATTTGCATGCTGGGAGTGATGAGTAATATCCAGTCATTCCAACGCCGAGCAAGGGGAGCCCAGTTTAGTGTTTCTCAAACTAGTTGATGAAGCCCTTCCTTGTGGTCCACAAAATTAAATATTTTGAGAACCAAGCAGTAAAGTATTGAAGGTTGAAAGGAGAGAGAGTCCATGAGAGGGTAGTGGCTCACAAAGTTAAAAACAACTGGAATCCACTGGTCTAGTAACTGAAGCAAGAGAGTGGAAACAAGATCTCCTCAGTTCCACCTTGGACACTGACAATATGCCAGTGTTTCTCAACCTTTCCAAACTACTGTATCCCTTATAGGAATCTGATTTGTCTTGCCGACCCCCAAGCTTCACCTCACTTAAAAACTACTTGCTTACAAAATCAGACATAAAAATACAAAAGTGTCACTGCACACTATTACTGAAATATTGCTTACTCATTTTCACCATATAATTATAAAATAAAGCTATTGGAATATAAATATAGTACTTACATTTCAATGGATTATATATAGAACAGTATAAACAAGTCTTTGTCTGTAGGAGATTTTAGCTTGTACTGATTTTGCTAGCGGTTTCTATGTAGCCTGTTGTAAAACTAGGCAAATATCTACGTAAGTTGATGTACCCCTGTGTTACAGGAGCGCTTGATCTGGCCGGGTTGCTGCGGCCTGTCCTCGGGTCCCAACTCTGGGGGAAGCCACAGCACCTTCCTAAATGGGGAATAGTTGGCATCTGGGTGTTTGTCACCAGCCGGGTGGCCCAGAAGTTCAATGTCCTGACTCTCAGGGCTGGGCAGGCACATAAGCAGCCTAGCGCCCTGGCCCTCAGGCAGGGCGGGCGAGTACGCAGTCTAGTGCCCCAGCCCTCAAGTGAGGCAGGCAATGGGTCCGCTCGGTAGCCGAAGGAAAAAGCGCGTCCTCCAGGGGTAGCTAGGGAAAAGGGGGAGGGGGACGCAGGCCCACCCGTCTCCACCGCGTCCCAGCTCAGGGCCCTAGCAGCGGCAAAGGCGTTGCCACCACGTCAGCGGGGCTCCTGCCACGACACACCGATGTGGCCGTGCCCCTAACTCAGCCACGGGTTCGGGCTGTCCCTGGGCCACTTCCTCCCCGTGTCCCCAGGTCCCTGTCTCCACAGGGTCGTGGGGTACTCGGCCCACGGCCAGCTCACCAGTCCCTCCTCGTCCACGGGCGGCAAGGCGGGGAGCTCCTCAGTGAGGGGCAGCTCCTCGAGGTCGCAGGGCTCCTGGGGGCCTTCGGCATCCGGCCCGGCCTTTGGGGGGAGTCTCCACTCTGGGTTGATCCGGCTCTTTGGTCCAGTGCTGGGGGCCAGGTAACTCGGCCCAATCACCGGGGCCTGCAGGCCTGGTCCAGCCACCAGGCCCCAGAGGCCTTATCCATTCCCTAGGTCGGGTAGCTCTGCGGCCTGGCCTTTATACTGGCCCTTGCTGCCGAGGCTCCGCATCACTGCTGCTGGTGGGGCTGGCCGGGCGGCCCTATCAACTGTCCGGCCTGGCGGTTACCGGGCAGACTAGCTGGCCGGCCCTATCACCAGCCGACCTCTCTGTTGCCGGGCAGACTTGCCTGCAGCAGCAGGTTCAGCCCATCTGGGTCACTGCAGCCTATCCTCAGGTCCTGACGCCGGGGGAGACCACAGCACCTTCCTACACCCTGGAATGCCTCTGCATACCCCCGGGGTACACATATCCCTATCCCTACACATATCCCAATGCCATTCGGAACACGTCACTTAACTACTCTGTGCCTTATTTCATTTCTGTCTACTAAAGTACAATCATTAATAATTACCTGCCACCTCTTGGTGCTTACAGTGTCTGCAGGGCGCTTTTAGATCTACATACTTCAAGGCAAAGTATTACTGTTACCAGTCCTCGACCTGAAGCAACTCTCCACCAAGTGGCATTTCTACAAACAACAAATTATATTTTAAAAAGCATTGGTGCAAGCAAGAATAAGAGAAGATGGTAGGAACACAGAGAGAAACCAAAAATAATATTCAAGTGTTTTCCAAAGAGCAACAAAAGCGGTGAGAATAGCTTGGTGAGCACCTCTTTCTAAATTGCACATTGACATAGATGAGGATCATTTTAGCCCCATTTTAGTTGGGATTCCAATTTAGAGCAGGGTTGGATTACCATGACTTCAGGCAATCAGAACTAGAGCTAAATAATTTCCATATCATTTCCACCATTAGCTCATTCAAGTTCATTTTTCTGCTAAGGCGTGGTGCCTCCATCTCTTGGACTGTGCCAGTATAAGTGTGTTATCCTCTTCTCACCAACCCAACCTCCATTTAGTTTAAAATGTGCTCACCCAAAGGAATATAGGATATATCATATCTAATCAGACTACCAGGTCCATCAAGTCCTGGCGTATTCTACAACTGGCAATAGCGAATAACTGAGGCTTCAGAAGCAAGTGAAAATCCCCACCATGCATCTAGGCAACAGTGCAATGCTGCTAATAAGTGGGGATTCCTTCCTGGTGCCTACAGAGCTCATCTTATAAATTAGTGGATTTATTTTAGATTGCATAACTACCCTTATCTTAGATTGCATAACCGCTACAATTCCTGCTTGCTACTACTCATTGTTTATGAAGTTATCCATCTCCTTTATTAAATCCAGCCACATTACTCCACTCCATTTCTCCTTAAACGTCTCATCCAAGAAAAGGGTTGTGGAGATTGTTCTGCCATGTCACAGAGCTGAACTGTCATTTCTCCAGCCAAATAGGTTTCAAGCCAAATGGTTTTGTTCATCTGTTACACACCAATTCCACTAAGAATCCGCCTGACTGAGTGTATTTCCTTTTCTGAAAAGTACTGTACCAACCTCCCTAAAATATCTATTAAATCATCAGAGCTACGTAATTCTGATCTGCTGCATGTGGAAGCAAAACTATAAATAATCCAGCAGGAGAGACTGTTACAGATTTAAGGCTGGGAAAAAAGGAATTACACAAGCAGCACTGTCCTGTTCAGTGGGCTGAATCTGCTGCTGTTTCCCTTACTAAGCAAATCTAGCTCTTGCCCAACTGCTCCATAAGAATGCAGCCTGGTAGTGCATGCTCCTTATCAACTCTGTGACCTGGCATGAACTGGGGCTGCTGCCAGTTTGAGGACAGGTGGAAGCTTAGAAATGCTTAGATATGAAGGAGATAAATGTGTCCTACGTCTGCAGGTATAAGTAGGTGTAAATGAGTAAGAATAAAAAAAAAGAGGATATTTTTATTGAATTTAAAACAAAACTTCTCAACCATAAGACCTCTCAGACAGTAGAATAATCACTTTATGGAAGTGGTGAAAATTATGTTAATTGGGACTTCTAAAACTAGACAAAATCATGTGATGGATTCTTCATCACTTTAAAGGCAAGACAAGATGTCTTCAACATAAACAGAAGTTCTGGGTGTGATGTGTTGGCTGGGTGAAGTTGTTCGGTCTGCCTTAGGCAGGTGGTCAGACTAATTGATCATAATGGTCCCTTCTGGCACTAATATCTATGGAAATAAACTCCAGCGAAGAATTGCATATTGCCAGACAGATTAATTAGATGCTCTAATAGGTCTTCACCTTCTCTAACATCTAAGATAGCAATGTGGGCCAGACTAGACATTTTGAACAAATGATCTAAATCGCTTTTTTAAAAGAAATCATTAAGATTGATAGAAACTACAGTGACACAAGACCAATGAAAGATTAAAATAAAACTTCTTTCACATTACAGCAGCTTCCTTCAGAAATAGTACATTGTTTCAAAATATATTAACAATTATTTTCCCGGTGATGCTCACTAGTACAAAATTGTATTTACTCTGTACTTATTTTGCTATTACCAATATTATAAGAAGCAGGCTTCAAAACTGCTTCTCTGAATCAAATTTAGAGGAGGAAACCACTGGTTCAGAATACAACATTTTGGCATAAGCATGAGCCTTCAGATGCAGCTAAAACATAATGAAAACCCTATGGTCAGCATTCTAATTGTTCCACAGTTGACTTGATTGCTGGGTGATTACGGTACTAGGTAACATGCTATAAACAAATGGGATGAGAAAAGATCGGGACTTGTGGGAAGGGCAACAAAATTTAATGTGAGTGTTGTTGTCAAAGTCCACAGGCATGCAGCTTGCTTATGTGTCTACAGCCTGACAGCACCAAGTGTGATACCTAAATAAACCAAAGAAAGAAAGCTTATAAGAAATGTGCACAAAGTTATATCTCCATTGGTTTTTAAAATTATGCTCACACTAAGATCTAATTTCATGCTAACATGTTCTAGTCAGTATCTCTTCAATACTAAAAGTGGCATTGGCAGCTGAGAAAGTTGTCAGAGGCTAAATGGACCACAAAGACAGAATTCCAATCTCGACACTTAAAGAAGATCTCTGCAAGGAAGGATTGAGATGAACTGACAGGGAAGACATGGGGGGAGAAGATAAGGGGAAGCCTGCCCCTTCCTCTCCTCATGCCATACCTGCAATGAGGATAAACTGTATTTCAAACTGCAAGGCTATGAAATGGGCACTTTGCACAAGCTTCAATTCACTTAACTAAAGATTCCTGCCATGAACCCCCACCACCCATTCTACCTGCCCCTCCAATAGCTATTTGCCAGAACTTACTGAACCAACCCATTGTCACTGCAGTCGGGGTTAGTCCTTTGCTTACATCACTTGCCATTTCCACCATTGCAAAAGAATGCAAGACCAGATCCCAGATTAGGAAAGACCCTTCCCATATCTCTTCTGGAGTATTGAGACAGATTTAAAAAGGCCACCATCTATACAAGGCAAGTTCTGATCAGCTGCTCCAACAATAACTTTAGGAAGGGGTGCATTCCATACCCACTCCATCTGTTGAATTCTCACTATGGTGTTAGACATAAATCCCAAAGTTGATTTTGGGTGTCATTAAATAATTTTTAATTTCACAAAATGTAACATGCTCCTTTACAAATTACCAGAGGGAAAGGAAGCATAGGGATGAAATACAAAGACAGTTGCCATTCCAGTATAGTTTCCTTGGGCACACAAGGACTAGAGTAAACCATACAAAGAGAAATTTCTGATCAAGCTATACCTGGGCATGAAATAAAGAGAATATGCATAAAATATGCATAAGATTATCAAATCCCACTCACCATTCATGGTACCTATATCTGATCCTAGGAGAGAGAATAGCATTAAGTACCCACTTCTTGGGCAACAGAAAATCCATAAACGAAGCCACATTAGATTATGTATGCATATCAATCTCAATATCAATTGCCATACTGTAGTTAATGAAATAACATGCTACACCTTAACAGCACAGAACACATCACTAATACAGACAGCAATTTGTTTTTCCAAAGATAGCAAGCAGAAAGAACAAAAGACCCCCCTTTAATCACAAAGAAATTGAATAAACTACAGGAATATTTTATCTGTGTCAGCACTGGTAACAAAAAATAATTTGCTGCTGAAATGTCATTAGCATTTTCCTCAAGTGTCATCACAAGATTATGCATTATTAATCCTGAAACAAAACCAATAAAAGTAAATCAATCAGCATTACACCAGTAGCTAGTATTATAACATATATCAATACCAGTTCTTCTCCCAACCATGCAAGTGCCAACACTAGGTGGAAATGCAGGTGTTGGTTGAATTAATACCTCCAGCTCTAATTTGTTTTCTTCTTGTCATTAAGGCTAAATTAATGTGTCTTTGATACATTCCCTAATAAATCAAAGCCTAAGGTGGAATCACTTTTCTGATCAGAATAATCACAAGCTGAAAAATAAACTGGGAAGACAAAAATTCTGATGTATTCACCTCATTGCCACATGTAAATCAAATGAATAAAGAAGTCAAAAGCTCATACCATGATTTTACCTTTGTACCTGTAATAACACAGAGAGAACATCTATATGCTAAAAATGCCTTTATTTGTTTAAGAGTGTTGATACTGAAACTATGTTATTTCTTTGGCTGAAGCAAGTGAGCAGAAATGTAATATATGCCAGCCAAGTAATATGACACAAGAGTAACACTTGAAAGTGTAACAACAACTTAGTCAAATATCAACCATGTATCACAAAAAGATATGAAATCCCATACAAAGTCTTGAAAAAGAAAAAAAGGTTAAGCACTCACATCTTTCACCCAGCGCCTGGAGACAGTTAGTCTATAAAGGGACAAACCAGAGCAGAAGAAAAATTCAAAGATCTTTCAAGTTTTATAGAAAGTCTGATATACTGCATTGATTATAACTCTGAAATTATTGAAAAAGAAGAAAGTGAAGTGTTCTGTGAATTAATAGAAGTAACTAAGATATTGCTGAAATGTCAAATTCATGTATACAAGAGATGATATATTATGGAAATACACTCATATGCTGTGCTGTACTTAAAAACACAAATTATCAATCATCCACATACTGTAGCTTCTCTTATTTTATATAAAATATTTCTGTTGGTATGATTTTTTTTCTTCTTCATTAACAACAAATACTGGAACCATTGAAATGAGATTTGAATGCTGGCAAAAAACATGTGTATGTATGACATTAGGTCAGCATAAGTATAGGGGAGGGAAAAATTCACTCAGGGGTGTGAAACACCCCCAGCTCTGGATGGCATAGTTAAGCCAACCTAAGTCCCCATGCAGACAGTACTATGTCAATGGAAGAATTCTTTAGTTGACCAAACTACCGCTTCTCAGGGACATGAATTACTGGCACCAACGGGACAAACCCTCCTATGGGTGTAGGTAGTGTCTCCACTAAAGTGCTACATACTTCTTGCCACATATGTGCTACTGGCCATCAACCAGGGTTTCTGTCATAGCAGGCAGCCATGAATCATTGCCAGAGTGTAAACTGAACAGACTACATACAATAAGATTGCATGTTTACTTTTAAAAGGCGAAAGGGAGAAGCAGAAAAGGTAAATCCCCTTCCTTCTTGAACATCATCTTGCTTTAGGTTGGTGTTTGTGCTTTAAGTCTATGGCTGGCAGGGAAATTGCAGTCTCTGCTTTCAGAGCTTTTATTTTCCTGCACAGAGCAAAAAGCAAAATTCAGTGTAGCATCAAGACAGGAAATGAGGTGTGCATGTGCGACCTGATGCAGATCAGCAACCAGGGAGCTTGGGTCTATTAATTCTCAGTTTCCCACCGTGTTCAAATACTAATTCTGCTTTAAAGTTGGTTACTTCTGCAATAATGACACTAGCAGCAAACAGTTAAAAATTATGGCTTATCAGGTCTGGATTTTGTTTGTATTTTTTCCTCTATCGGGTTATTTTTGCTTATTTCATTTGCATACCAAATGAAAACTACAGAATAAAGGAAAACTTGCTACATAGGCAAGAACTGGACACTACATTAAGATAACAAGCCATTTTATTTGTAAAGCATACCTTCAACTCTGCCAGAGTGCTCAGGGCACTGTAGACCTAGTAGTACAGTAATACGCTTTTGAGGGGGGTATACAAACTCCACACTGGGCAACAAGGCGTTAAGGGATTGTTTTGTGCCCTGCTGGCCCTGCACCACCACACCTGCAGCAAATGTTCCATCTGGTGGAGCATTTAAAAGAGCGAGACGAAGCTCATTTAAGTCACAGAGTTGGAAGAGAACAGACTGCAGGTGCTCTGGCATGGCTGCCCCAAAAGGGCCCTCCCTGAGGGAAAGGAGGACCCACCCCAGAGATAATCAGGGGAAGGGAAGTACCTCCTCCTCTAGCCTGCCAGTGGACCCTAGACATTGATAATCTCCTTCCCACAGCCCTCTTGCTGGTCACAGATTGCAGCTTTGACCACTAGGCTGTGCTTCCCTACCAAACCCCAAGGGAGGATCGTTACAATGCTCACAATCTAAAATGAATGCACAGCATAGCAGAAAAGGAGAAGGATCTAACAGAGGGGAAAAGGGGAATTAAAGAGCAAGAAAGAAAGGAGAAAATAAAAGTTGACCAAGGGCAGGAAAACTAACAAACAGCATTGGAAGAGGGAAGTTTTAAAGTGCCGTTACAAAGTGATGAACATGTGATATGGCTCAGTGATTCTTTTGTGGGACTTCAAGAATAAACCCCTGAGAATCCTTCATTTCCAGGAAAACACGGTCCAGTCATTCAAAGATGATGTCCACATGCATGTGGGACAGTAGTTCACAAGGATTCCAAAAGAAACACCAGCAGCCACTTGCAAAATTCAGCTGCAAAAACCCCATCTACCAATACAACAAATGGTAACCATTGCTCTTCTCACAGGAATACAGGTAACAGACTCCCCACTGTTGGCTAAACTCATGAACTGCATGGAAGATGACTACATCACAGCTCCTTTGTTCAGCATGCAGCTTTGCCGTACACCAAATAACCAACCAAATCCAGAACCAGCCTGGACAAGACTGGGCTGGCAACATCATCCAATCACAGCTCACTGTAATGTGTAACATCAGTGCAACAATGCCCCAACAAAATCCATAGCAGACACATTAAATAGCCCGATTACAGATACAGACCCTCACCAAAACCTCCAAGAACCCATTGTAATTACTGACCACTTTGTATAGACTGGACTGGACGTATGAAGGGGAAAACAAAGGTCAACTACAGCTGCAGTTTCCCTGCAAAATACAAAGCACAACGCACACAGTAGTTTAAATTCAGCCCCATGTCCTTCATGCTGCCTGATGCAATGCCTTATACAAAGTGAGCATCACGGAGATACAACGAATGGCCCCCCAGGCAGAATCAGACAAGCGAGGGATAAAATGCTGCTTCAAACAGACAGATCCGCCCCCCCCCCCCAAGCTAAAGCTGCTGGGATTGCTAGGAATATAGCCTGCAATGACAAACTTGCTGCCCACAATGTACTAACTAGGGTTAGGAGCTCAGCAGGAGATTTGTTGAAGAATTTGAACAAGCACCTCTCCCTCAAGTGAGCATAAACCAAAGCAATGAAGGATTGGAGAAAGAATAATCCCCTGGGAAAAGCAAAGAGATGACGCTGCCTGCTATTTCAGAGAAAGGGGCTTTTTCCCTCAAACTCAGCAAAACAGACATAGGAAGGTACAAATTACATCTCTCCATGTCAGAGGGGCACCTTGTAGCACTCTGGGGGAGTGGCTGCAGCCCAGCGGAATTAAGGCTGCATTTCCTTGTTGGGTGAAGGTGGTTCTAACCTTTGCAGAGTGCCTTATGAACTCTGCTAACAGGAGCTGATGGGGGAGGCTCTGAATCAGTGCACTCCACTGCATGCCTCCTTTCCAGCCAGTACTCTGATGCTAATGACAAGCTGTGCTAGCCCCTAAAGGCCCTGTAACAGACAGGGGTGCCATTTCAGATTTTGGTAGGGGTGGGCAACTTTTAACCATTATTCCAGGGGCTACTTAGGCAACTGAAAACTCTAGGGTTTTTTGCAAACAGTAAATTAAAACTTTAGCTGACAGGAGCACTGTACCTAATTCCTATATAAAGAAAAACTAAACACCAATTAAAGCCATATTTTAAGTTTCTTTGTAAATTTAGATCAGGAGACAATACAGCAAAATATTCCCAATCCCAAATCTGCCTAGTCAGATTAATAATGACAACACTGATTTAGGCCACTACAAATGAAAGAATTTTAAAAATTTAATTCAGTAGGTAACTACTTATGTGCTTTACTTTCTGCATCTCTCTAAGTATAGACAATGAACAAAAATCAGTTCTACTACTTTTAATTCATTTCACTTTCCGTGTGCGAGTAAGCGCTCCAGTGTTTGGATTGCAAACACTGCACAGGAATCTTGATCTAAAAACTATTTTCAGTCGATTCATAGCCTTTTAAAAAGATTTTAGAATCTTTTTTGTAATCTATGGTTTTATGACTTTGCGGTTCTTTTTAAATAAGTCGTAGGTGCTGGAACTAGGGGAGCTAGGGGTGCAGCACGGTCTGGCTTAAAGTGGTTTCCATTATATACAGGGCCAATAATCTCTGGGTTATTCTTGGATATATTTTTGGAGAGCTTTCTAACCCATCCTGAAAGAAATTTTCAGATTGTGTTGTAACTTGATTTTTCACCACTAACATAAATGAGCAGATGCTAAACTACAGGGTTAAGATGAACATTTAAAAGTTCGTCAAGGGGGAAAGTAGCATAAATGAAGGAGGAGAATAAATAAATGATGGCTCAAAAGTAGTTGAGATACCAAACTTTTTTAAAAAAACTTAAAAATCACTATCTAGTGTGTAATTAAATGATGGATCTTAGAAGCATGGATCTATAACGAATAAATTTTTTCAGTCAAATCTTGCAAACTGTTGAGACTTGGGTTTATGTGCACTGAAGGTTTTATACAAATGGTTATGATAAATAAAAAGGATTAAGTTGGAAGGAGGTTTCTAATGTGTAGCTGTAAGCATTTGAGAGAGTAAACATCACTTCAATGAAATTCACTGAGCTACTCAAGTTTTTGAGACTCTGCACCCGTCAGAAATATTAAAAAGTACAGAAGGAGCCAAGATTACTTACCATTTGGAAAAGGATATGCAGCTACAAAATGGCTGCTTGAGGGCAGTAGTAACTTGTATCTGCACATACAAAGGACCAGTAACTTCTCAGAAGGTATTCTGAGAACAAGATCCTAGAAAAGTGCAACCCTGGGGAGATTAGGTAAGATCAAGGCATTCACAGCATTTGTGTGTAACAGCCTATGTGGATCTACCTGCTAACCTGACCCAACAAAAGCCCACTGTAGGCAAAGGAAAGAGTCTCAAAAGTGGGATTAAATGGTAGAATGGCCACACTGGGTTACTGCTATTCACTAAAAAATTGAGCGTTGGAAAAATGGGAGTTCTAAGTGCAATGTAAGCAGTAGTAGTGGTGTGACCACATTTACTTATTTCTTCACAGCAGGGAGAGTCCAGGTGGTCATTCTTCAGCGCTGCTCCTGCAGCCTGAAACTTCCCAAACGGTGTTGTCTGTGAGAATTATCCCCTGAATGTGCCTGGGGCTGCTGCTACTGTGCTGTGTTGTGTTCATTGGTGTCACAAGGCGCTTGCTCCTGCCTTTTTAACATGGCGGTGTGATGCTGGGGGCAGATCACGCAACACCTTCAGACTAAGCACGACACCTGCTGACAGCTTGCCTTGCTGAGCCTGTGTTTTTCAAAATCGAAAAGTTCTGCCAGGCTCTCAGACTTGCTATTGGCTCTGCCACATGCTGCATTCCTACTGGCTGAGCAAAGACTAGGCAAGTGAGGGGAAGGGAGAAGAGGATCAAGCAAAGTCATTGCATTGCTCTGAGTCCTGGCTGGTGGGGCGGCGTCAAGCAAGCTACATTTCTCCCAGCTGTTGTTAAGAAAAATCAGAATGAGGCAAATGCTATACCCTGCCATACCTAAATTGCAGCCCTGGTAACAGAGAGTGTATTCTCTGATTAAAGCCCATGTTCTAGTTTCAGGGCCAAACAAAGGAGTTCCACGAGCAGGGTCGGCTAGAACTCGCTTTTTCATTCACTAGCAAGGGACAAGAATGGCTCCTAGCTGTTTACAGATGGCCTCTCTCGAACATCTAGGAGAGCTGTGTTGCTGGGATATGTAGTCCCTCCAGGTAGCTCTGCGTATAGACCTGAGATCTAGAAAGGCCTGCTGAGACACAAGGGTAGGGGATATAAACAGAATCCTTGCAGCACACCAGGGAGAGTCAGGGAAGGTAGTAACTTATGCTGAAGTAAACCTCTAATGTTTTTCTTTGATTGGTGTAATATTTTCTGTTACAGGTTTTGAGGCAGACACTGGGTGGTTGCTTGGTTAAGCTCTCAAAGTCAGGAAAGGCAAAGGCTCCAATGACACACACAACCTTTAATTTGGTCCCCTTGCAAGTCTAACTTCCAAAAAGCCTTTACAATGACTAGCACGTTTTGGTGTTATGTCATATAAATCATCATTATTATGGTATACTTTTATAGAAAGGTTTTTTACAGGAGTTATTTCTCAATAAGATTTTATATTTAATAATTCAGTCTGCAACCATATACTATACTTGTTCTTTTCAACCAGCCGCAACACCTCTCTTAGACATGTGTCAAGGTTCAAGGACATTACCTGGCCCTCAGTAAAAAAGGGGTTCATATGAACTCAGTTTCCCTCCACCCTTGCTCAGCTACTCAGAAGGAGAACTATAAATTGGATGCTTATGGAGGCCAGGCCAGTCACCCAGGAATACAGGACTAGTTGAACTCCAAGCTGGGGAAATTTTTACTTTCTCTTCTGTTTCTGTTAACTTATTTTGTTATGAACATTATATCTTGAGGAAGAGACCTTTCTTTCTGCTGAGTCATGTAAGCAGTTTCTGAGGCACAATACAGAAAATGAGGCAGCTAAACTCCGAAGCTAAGTTAGCTGAGAACACAAGACCTCTACTTTACTTGCATAGATGTCAACACATTTTTGCTAATAATCTTTGTTGGTTTATTTAATCTGTAGTATTTTCTGCAAACTGTTGATATAAATTACTTAAAGGGGCTCTGCTTAGCATGTAGAGCTGATACAAGATACTGTAGAAAAAGACAGTATTCTATTATTTGAAAAACAGTATTGGATCCTGTAATTAACATCTGTATCATTCTGCATATGCACCAATGGGCAGAGTTGTAGCTGAATGGGTAACCTTAGCTCTGAGATTTCCCAAGGGTGAGAGGTTTGGGGTTTTTTTAATACTTAACCATACAGCCTTCATGTTCTTTTAATGTAGATTTTGGTAGAATTCTCATAGGGAGGGGTAATGTGGGGACAGGTTGTAAGGGGATTAAAAAAATATTTTGAAATCATTTTCATACTGTACAATTATTTGGCTGGACATTCTATTCCATTCAGGTTTACACTTCACGCCCTTCACTGTGGTATCTGACATCACCAGACTCTTGGATCTCATGGTTTTTCACAAGTTCAGCAGGAGTAAGCACCGCTCCTTCTAACACAGGAGCTGTACTGCTTTTACTTTCAAGATAGGTGGAGTTAAGCAGGAAAAACTTTACATGCTCTTTGCATGGCATTGTGTGTCCACCAGGCTCTTACCACTTCATCTGGAAAATGTTATGTGCTTAACAAACACTTTCCACATGCAGCTGGGCAACAGCACTGGGAATAAGGCAAGAGCTCATCTCTCAAACTTTTGAGAAAGGAATTCACGCTTGGGCAGAGACCAACCCTAAAAAATTGTAGCCCAGTAGGTGGAAATTTCACAGTGTTCTGACTGACTGAAAACAGGGAAATGGAAACTAATATGCAACCTTAACAGTAGTTGTAGCCTCCATGACCTCTGTGACAACATGCAACTCTGACACCTTATCAACCATATGAAGAACTTAACCACAGGAACAATAAGCCATATGTAATACATATAGTACCATCAAATTAATAAAAAGGAAAACAATGTTGATCAATTACTCATAACCGAGAAATAATAGTCAGAAGCTTCAATGGAGAGAATGCAGGTTAAATATTTGGGTGAAAAAATGTTATAAAAATGTTGGGAAATGAGACACACTATTAAGAGAGAGTGTTGTCATCAATAAAGATGTTCAAGGCTACACTGGTAAGGTTTGTTCTAGGTGTTTGATGACAGCGTGATGATGGCATCATTAATGGGTCCTTTATTGCACTATTTTGAGTGAATCTTACAAATGTCTCTTTTAGGATTGGCTCTATTCATCACACACATCTGGTAAAATGTATATAAAGGCCTTCTCATGATTTCCAAGTGCTCAAGTTTCTAGCATGCTATCATTCACCTCATACTATTCCAAATGTTCTTCTCCATTGCAGTTGATTATCACCAGGCTTTTGCAATACTAGCCAGCTTCATGGCACATTCCTCTAGCTTCTTTTTCCTATATCCTTCCAGAATGAGCTATCTGACCTATCAACTTAACCTTCCATTATGATCAGTTTCATCAGTATTCTCTCAACCTTGCTGTTTAATGAGGTTAGACAAATTTCCACACATCTTGCCTCACTACTTAAACGGGCGATTTTCCTTAGCCAAGGCAGGCAGGATGTAGCAATTCCAGAGTTGACTTTGAGATGCCCATATTGATGGGTAGCCTGTCAGGTTAAAAAATCTGCAGTTCAAGCTGAGCTGCAAGGTGTGGGGAAAAAGTTTTTTTTTTTTGGTCTTCCATTTTTATTGTCTCCTTTGACATTTCCAAGTTCACCAGGCGATACAGAGACAAAAAAGAATAATTCCTCTCCTCACACGCAGCTAAAAGCTGCAAAAGAGACCAACAAATTAGCAGTAATGAGCTGCAAGGAAGAAATGGGGCTTTGCTCATCTGCAGCCAAGTTCTGCCCCCGAGAGGCAACTTTTATAAAAACAATGCTATTGTTATCACTGTTCCAGCCATATTCTTAAATATCTAGGATGCTGTGCATTAATCTATTTATGAATAGTAGGTAGGAATTTCAAAAGAAATCTAAGTAAACCACCACAATAGTGAAGAGAAGAGCAAAATAAAAGGCTGAAGATTTTCTCAATATATTTGTATTTCTAAGACTGTTTCTGTAGCCTGCCTATGCTGCAGCTCAAAAGCAGTAGCTAGAAAAGCAAGGGCCTTAAAAGTCCCTATGTAATCTATATGGTTCCTATTCATCTTCAGAAAATGCTAATTTTACACAGCAAAGAGTGTAAAATCAGTTAAACAAAACAGGAATTTTATAGAGTTCTGGAGAGCTGATGTCATCTGGGAACAGTATACTCCATCTATGCATTATTTGTAAAAAAAACAAAGTCAGACACAAACTGCATTTCCTAATGATTTATGTTTTATGAGTTCATAAATCTAGGATTGTGGATGTGCTGGGATTGAAATGTGAATGTTTAAGCACCATAATTCATGGGCACAAAGGATTAATTTTAACCAGAAAATGTTTAGAATATCAGCATAACACTGAACAGCACAGGGAAATATATGGCATACATAAAAGAGCACTAACTACATCTATTTTATTAGTGTTGCTCTACTGAACAAGTTCAAAGACATTGTTATAAACACAAACAGTGCGTATCAATGATATACATACATACACTGAAGAGAGACATGAATTGTGTAACATGCCCTCTAGTTTGATGGATCATTAAACAGATTTCATTTCTTTCAATGCGGGTGGTTTGGTTTAAAAAAAACAACAAAAAAACACACACCTATAAAATGATTAATGAACAAGAATCAGGATCTTATTTTGACTCTTTTCACTGGTGAAATATTATTGGTGAATAGCACGTATGAACTTCCTGACTGGAAGGTTGTGCATATTGCCACTGATTTTATCAACATGGAAGATGTGGAAATGTATAAGAGCAGAGGGTTAAATCAATGTTCATTTACTACCAGTATACAAGAGGCACACGGTAACAAGGCCCAATTTTCAGTTAATATGAAGAAGGTCCAAATACAATCAGGGCATAGTTTAAAATGACTTTCCTTTAAACTGGATCCATAGTCTGCAGCTGCATCTTTCTGTTCTATCATGCAGCATTTCAGCAGGCCAGCACTTCCATAGCTCCTTCTTGGATCTCTACACATTTTGAAACCATCAATGAATTAGGGCCCAGTTCAGCGAGATACTTAAGCAGATGCCTAACTTTAAACAGATGGAATGGTTTCACTGAAGTCAGTGAGATTACTCAAGTGCTTAAAGTTAAACACATACTTAGGAACCTTGCTGATCTGGGGCCTAAATCCTAACAGGGATTATTATCCCTATTTTACAGATGGGGAAAGCGAGAGGCAACGTGACTTGCCAAGGTACCATGGACTGTCTGTGGCAGAGCAAGGAAAAGATTCCAAGCCATCCACACCTGTGCCTTAACCACAAGCCGCTCCTTACTCTCCGAAACTGCAGCCACAGCACAGTGATATTGCCTTATCATTTTACAGTGGGGGAAGGGTGCCATACTACCGGTATTGACCACACAGGAGCCAGAACCCTTCCGTTCGGCCATCTTTAGTCAAGTGTCTCTCAAAGCACTTCACCGTTTGTTGGCAGTAGAGCGATAGCCTGTATCACTGCATGTCTATGGGATGCTATGTACCAATACTTGAATCTTTTGGGAGTCTGATCCAAACCCTACTGAAATCAATGGAAAGACTCTTGATTTGGATCAGGCCTTTCTTGCATTTTCCATTCAAGGATTTCAAAGAGCTTCACAAATATTTATTAAGCCACAGGACACCCTTGCAAACAGGTATTATACCCATTTTGTATATGAGTAAAGTGAGGCACAGAGATAACGTGACTTTCCCAAGGTCCTAGGTCTCAATGGAGTCCACAGTAGAGTGAGGAGTCCTGACACTGAGCCCCCTGCTCTAACTTCCATCACCACAACCAGCAAAACAAAAGGTGAGAGTCAGTTAAAATGCCCCAGAATTGTTTCACTTTGCTGATTTTACAGGGGAGACAAAGGGCCCAGATCATCAGCTGGTGGAAACTGGCATGGCTCCATTGACTCCACTGACCCTATCGACTTCAATATAGTTGTGCCAATTTACACCAGCTGAGGTTATGGACCTGTGAATAGAGAAAAATATATTTAAGAGGAGTCCTGGATATTTCCAACTCTGGTTTCGCCCCCCATTTTCTTGCCCAATTTTGAGGATATAAATCATATCTTCCTAGGAGTAATTCACATCTTCTCCACAATTATCAAAATTTCTTGAATAATGAAATAAAATAATAATAATACCACCTAGCTGTCACACAGCCCTTTTTATCTGTAGATCTCAAAGCACTTTTCAAATGAGGTCAGTATCAGTCCCATTCTACAGATGGGGAAATTGAGGCAGGGGAAGGTGAACTTCACTGAGCAGCGAATTTAACCCACATCTCCTGAGTCCAACCCAGTGCCCTAAATCATGCTGTAGAACACCACTTTGTGTTCTAGTTTCATAAATGAAATGCACATCTGAGATATGAGAAGAGTAATATGGAGATGTTACCCTGCAATTAATTGAAATGTGTTTCAGTAGCCATTGTTGTGTGTTCCATTCATTTAAAACAAACAAAAAAATTATATACGAAATTTAAGCTCTAGTTTGGGACTGAGAACTAAACAGATGATGTAAGCTATTGAGCAAATGTTGAAATAAATCTTAAGACACTGCTGTACCTTTAATGAAAAAAGCACAACATTCAGTTGGTGACAAGGTGTAAGGAAAACTGTACCAACATGAAACTATGCCCCAATACGTGCATCTCAATGAAGTTAGAAATCAAACTTTTTTTTGTGAAGACTCATACCCCATTTTAAGGTTCATCTAGTTTTCAGCAGCAATATGTTACAGCAATTTTGTACAGTGGCATCAATACTACTTCTAGTTAAAATAAATTACATGCTGGGATTTAAATTATCAAACCTTGATGAGTCATAGTGATATTTTAGCATTTATCTAAACAAAAAAAAATCTAGGAAGCCTCTAGCTCCACAAAGAAAATTCAAAGGAAGAATGTATTCAGGCAGTGGGCTGGGGGAGAAGAGAGAAAGAGAGGTGCATTAATCAGCAGATTCAACCTCCCAACGTCAGGAAAAAATTTATTGCTCGTCTCAGGCATCCTTCAATTTGACTTGGAAAGCAAGCAAATTTAAAGTAGCATTCAGTTCCTTATTAAGGCTTATTGGCTGGGGGCCAAAACGGTCTCTATTATTTGCATTTCTCACATACATATAGACAAATGTCTTAACCACATCAAGGTCATTCAATATCAAGGCCATTAAATTAAGTTTTCCCCTCTAAAATGAGGCCTCATTATCAAAACTAATTAAAGGATGACAAAACTGACTGAGCCTTTCCCTTCCTTTGCACAGACTTATTCATGACTAGGCCATTCCTTAGATATGAAGTTGATTAAAATTATTAAAAGCTATTTAATCCCTGTGGCTGTGTTAAAGGTCTCTTGACTATCAGCATTAGAATAATATAAAATGGCAAAGACGCATGGTTTTTCTATTTGCACTTTAGCCACAAGCTTCTCACTGATCCTCTGGATTTCATTGACTATCCACCACAGTTTGTGAATCACAGTATGTGGAATAAAGGCAGGATGCAATGTTTTATTTCATCTAGTATTTCCATGTGAACAGCTGGCATCAGAAGCACAATAGGCTTGATCCCCGGTTGGTAAACTAACCAACTTTCACTATAGCCAGTTTACGCCAACTGAGGATCTTATTTCTGACATCCACAGTTTAGGCATAAATTCCTACCAACAGTCATAAAACCTGTTGATCTGCATCCATCAGGTGCTTTCAGAAGGGGAATAAGCTCATTCCTTCATATTTTACACAACTGTTAGTATCCATGCAGCAATGTACACACGCATAATGCTTTGCAAACTCACCTTGGGCCTGAATTTCCATTCCAGTACACCAGCTTGTGCTAGCTGAGTTCAGTGGAGATACATTGGGTTTGCATCAGTGTAATAGAGTGTAGCATCAGGCCTGTAAGGTACAGAGAACTTTGTGGGACTTGTGTTGGCAGAGGGAATTTATACCTCCAATCTACAGGCAAGTATACAACCCCTCTACAGACCATAGGACACTGTACTTTTTATCTCCCCATACTTTCATAAAGTTTAAGGCCAAAAGGACCATTAGATCATCTAATCTGATCTCCTCTGTATCACAGGCCCTTAAATTTCAGCCATTTACCCCTATGTTGAGCCCAATGGTATGCATTTGATTAAAGTGGAACTTGCGTTTGGCTCAAGTATATCTTCTGGAAAGGCATCCAGTCAAGAGATGGAGAATCCACCACTTCCACTGGTAGTTTGTTCCAGTGGTTAATCACGCTCGCCAATAAAAATTTGTACCATATTTCCAGTATGAATTTGTCAGGCTTCAGCTTCCAGCCATTGGTTATTGTTCTGCCTTTCCCCACTATAGTAAAGAGCCCTTTAGTATGTGGTATTTTGTCCCTGTACAGGTACTTACACACCATAATCAAGTCACCTCTTTATCTTCTTTTTGATAAACTAAATAGATCTAGCTTTGTCCTCTCGCTGTAAGGCATTTTCTGCCATTTTTCCATAATTTTTAAAAATGTGAACACCAGAACTGTACACAATATTCCAGAATCTGTCTCAGTAACGCCATATGTGGAGGTAAGAGTTACCTCCTACTCTTACTCATTACTCCTGTTTATACATTCAAGAGTCGCATTAGCCACGGTATCAGTCTGGGAGCTCAGAGGTCAGTTGCTTTCCAAGATACAGTCCCCTATTCTGTAGGTATGGCCTACATTCCTTTTTCCTAGATCCATAACTTTTACAGATGGTTGTATTAAAAACACACTTTGTTTGAATGGGCCCATGTTACCAAACAGTGCAGCCAACACTATACAACTTCTCTGCCCTCATCATTATTTACCACTCTGCCAATTTTTGGGTCAACTGCAAATTTAATCTGCAGTGATTTTATAATTACTTTTAAATCGCCAATGAAAATATTTAATAGCATCGGGCTTAGTGCTGACCCCTGTGGAACACCACCAAAACCAACTCATTTGACAAGAATTCCCCTTTGACAACTACTTTTTGAGATCTATCAATTAACCTGTTCTTAATCCATTTAATGTGTGCTTTATTGCTATTGGATAATGCACAATATCATGCAGTACGAAGACTTGGTCTGCACTGAAAAGTTATCTCAGCATAGCTACGTAAGTCAAGGTTCTGAAAAAAACCACACCTCTGGCCGATGTCGCTATGTCGACTTAACCTCTAGTGTGGATGCAGTTATGTCAAATGGAGAGGGCTTCCGTCGACATAGCTAACCTTATTTGGGAAGGTACTGTTCCTACACCAACAGAAACGCTCCTTCTGTCAGGGCAGGCTGCGTATACACTTGGGGGCTAAGCCAGCAGGGGCATGCCAGCATCACTATGCTGGGATAGTGTCTTTAGCAAGGCTGTACCCTAATTCAAACACCTTACAAAAGCCATAATCACGTTGGTCAGACGTGTGGTTTTTTCACACCCCTCACCAACATAGCTATGAAAATATCACTTTCAAGCACAATCCAAGCCTAAGTGTATTACAATCTTGGTAGTTACCTTACAGAGAACTGCGTCACAGAGAGGCTAAGTGACTCGCCCAGGGAGATGCAGAAAGTCTATGGCAGAGCAAAGACTTGAACCAGGGTCTCCCCAGTCCTAGGCTCATACCCTAACCATGGGAAAAACCAGCTGAGATGTGAAGCTAGCTGAGGTTAGGCACTTCAAGTCTGAGCCAGAAGGTGCCAGTAATATTGAAGGAGCAGCATACTCAAACCCTTTGGAAGGAAGAATGTCTCACTTTGTAGCAGCCCCCTGAGGCCAGTTCAGATACAGTCTGAAAAGTCTCTGAAGGGAGTTTCAACCTTTTCTCCTCATCTGCAAGAAGGTGAGGTCTTGAGAACAGGGAGGCTAAGGGCTTGTCTTCGCAAACAATTGGACTGCTGCAATCTGGAGTGTGGATCTGCCCTGCCCTCGTTTGCCACAGTCTAACTGTCCATGTGCACCCTGCTGATGTGCATCGTATACCCTAGAGAGTGCTGTCAGTGCAAGTTACGGCGATGGTCAAAAAGCACTAAAATTACACTTGTGCCTGTTCACACAGCACTCGTCGTATCACCACAGCACTTCCACTGTTGGTGCTCTAGCATTGACAGTGAGACCCGTGCACTGCAGGCAGCTATCCCACTGTGCAATTCACCACCTTGTCGGAAGGCAGGGAGGATAGGTGTGGGCTCAACATCCCATTATGCAGTGATTTCCATCCCATCATTCCATGGGCTTCCAACTGAGTTCGTGGCACTCTTCAATGGCCCCAGTTTCCTGTGCAGCTGCCACCTCAATCTCAAAGTATGGATCTTGTACTGTGCGCCCGCCATCTCTATCTGAAAGGATGGATCAAGACTGCTTTTGCAGTATACTGTGACAGGAATCTGAGGCGCCTGACCTGCTGTGTGCCGTGCAAACAAACAACACCGGATTACTGTTTGTATTCACTGAGCATCTGCACACTGTGCACCACCGCTTTTGGACACATGAAACAAGCACTGAGTAGTGGGATCACACCATTATACAGGTCTGGGATCACAATCAGTGGCTGCAGAACTTTCAAATGTGCAAAGCCACTTTCATGGAACCCTGTGCAGAGCTCGCCTCTGTCCTGTGGCACAAGGGCACCAGAATGAGAACTGCCCTCTCAGTGAGGAAGCTCGTGGTGATCACTGTGTGGAAGCTGGAAACTCCAGACTGAAACTGTTCAGTCGCTAATCAGTTTGAAGTCAGGAAGTCTACCATTGGTGCTGTGTTATCGCAGATGTGCAGGGCCATTAATCGAATTCTGCAACAAAGGACTGAGTGTCTTAGAAATGTGCATGAAATAGTGGATGGATTTGCAGCAATAGGATTCCCTAACTGTGGCAGGGTGCCATGGCTTATGAAGCCTAATACGGGCAACCTAGCTAGCAGCAAGGAGCATCTCAATAGCAGGTTGAGAAGATGCCCAATGACAACTGAATGTGCCTTTGGCAGATTAAAAGTTTGTTAGCAATGCCTTTATGTCAGGTTAGATCTAAATGAGGAAAATATTCCCATGGTTATAGCTGCTTGTTGTGTGCTCCATGCCACAAGAAATCTGTCCGTAGATATCAAAGTTCCTTCAGCTGGAGCAGAACTGGAACTGCCTCCTCTCCCCAAATGCTGATCAGATACAGAAGGTCCGGTGTCTCCAAGCTGGAAAGTGTTTGGTGCATGGAGCTGCTATGGTCAGCTAGGAAGATGCGATGTGAGCTCTCCCTGCTGATCAACCAGGAAGTGGAATTTCAAAAATTCCTGGGATTTTAACAGGGAGGAGCAGATGGCAGCGGGGCAGCAGAGTTCAAACTGATGGCCAAAGAGGTTAGGATGGGCATTGTGGGACACTTCCAGAGGCCATTTAACAAGGCATAACCAAGCACACTGATGCTTTGTCACTAAAGGTTTGGGGCATGTCGAGGTGGTTATATTTTGTCGCAAAACCACGGCAATTGGGTCGGTGGGAGAGGAGGGGATTGTAGTTTTTACATCACTGTTTTGGTGCAAAAAGCTGACTTTGTTCGACAGAAGTCTGTAGTGTAGACCAGCCCTAAGTGTTAGTTCTGTTTCCGGGAGGACTAGCTCAAGGCACTTTAACTCAAAGCGCATTGATGAACTGTTAATGCACATCAGCAGGGATGTACACAAAGACTGTTGCATTTAAACCACGAGGTAGAGTCATAACCCATCTTGCCTTCATCTAATTGTTTGTGTAGACAAGTCCTATGTGAGAAAAGTGATGGCAGGCTCCTTGAAGCTCTGGGAGTGGTGAGAAAACCTCTCCAGCCTCCAACCTACCTCATAAACCCAGGCCACTACAAAACAAAAATGTTTGTAAAATTAGTCACCCACAGCAACTTAGACAGAAAATATGGCTCCTTTGACTGTGGCATGCTATTATAATTTTCTTTCATAGATCTCTGTCTACCGATTTTGCATAGGCCTCTCTTTTCTTGCCTCTAGCATTTCTTCCCTTGATGGGCCAGTTTCTCTTTGCCTACATAGGGCTGTCTCTCTCATTCTGATAAAATAGCCCATAGAATTTTTTTTCTTTATCTTTTTCACAATATATGTTCTCAGCAAGCATGACAATGTATTTGCCAGTTCCACATGCTGTATATCAAAAGTCACGGCAAATCCATGTCATCAATCATTTCTCCATTATTGCAAAAACTTTATAATCCATTTGTGTGGTTCAGCAATTTCAAGATTTAGAAGGACACTGTCAAGACTTTTTTTATCGCTTTTAATTTTATTTTAGTTTGTTTTATACTCATCATGTTTTAATACTCTCATGGTAGCTTGAAAAGCAAATGTCTTTCCCTATTGACTTTGTTCTTTCCCTTTGGCCAACATTGATTTTTCCCTGAGTTTTGAATGAATCTGAAATTAATGTGACTGCTCTGTTCAATGCCAACAATTTCTAGCTGGCTGCATTAGCCCTCTCCTTGTGCCAAACAATCTTGTCATTTGTGATTCAGCATCGTAAGCACTAACTTAGCACTCTTCATAGACCTACTAACTCTGAGTCAGCCTGGAAGCCAAAAAGGGCATTTTGATGAGCCCCACAAAAAAGGCTAGCTAGTGTTAGCTTTTGTTTAAAAAATTGTTTTTTCAGCTACATCCCAGACTTCCTAAAGCCCTCCCAAAATGTAACTGCTCTAGCCCTTTGATCATGGTACAATGTGGGAAAACTTGACTGTCCAAAGGACAAACAGTCAGTCCATGGGATTGCGGGATACTTTTGGCAGAGTCCCAGAACAAGAATCCAGTGGGTTGCATCTACACTGCAAAGCAATAGAGCATAATTCCTGGGTCCTGGCTTGACTCAGGCTCGGACCCTCCATTCCCATGAGGTCCTGAACCCTTGGTCTGAGCCTTAGGTTATCATGATTTTTGTGAAAATGGAAGGTGGCTCAGGCTTGAGCCTGAATATGAAACCTGGACTTACACTGCAGTGTAGACATACCCACAGGGAACTAAGGCCATTTTATTCCTGAGTGAGAGTATTTACATGTGGTCTAACAAGCTTTAACTTATGTGTGTGGACACTGATTCACATTAACTTTCCCGAGTGTCCCCATGTAGCAATGCCCTAAGAAGTGTCTTCTGGCTGAACACAAAGGGCTCTTGTAATGGGATCTAGGATTCTTCCTTTGGTCCTCCCTGCTCTGAGAGATGCTGATTCATGCGATCTCTTTGTGCCAACTGCAGTTCCTTAACTTCACCCTGGATATCATAGAAAGGATCCAGGATAGAAAAGTCCTACAGGAGGATCAGCCAAGTCTGGGGAGAAGACTTAGTCAAGAATCCGCATTTGTTAGCTTCTTTGTTAAAAAGCTGAACCTTCAAAATGAGGAGAGTTTTACCTTCTCCAGCATGTGCAGACCGTGGCCCCAACCTTGCAATGAGCTCCATGTAGACAGATCCCTGCCTCCATCTGGAGCCCCTCTGATTGGGGCCTTTGTTTGGAGCATGGTGAGAGCAGTTCATCTCCTCTGTAGTCATTTACATTAACACCTGATCTGGCAACATACAAGAGAGTGGAGACTAGGCCAAAAATATTTATTTGGTAATTCCATGGGAGAAAATGCTTCTCCTGGTAGAAGTAAAATGTTTCTAGACTGCAAGTGTGTTCATCAGACAGCTCAGAATCCTTTCAGGAGATATTAGATAGCACACTCTGAGATGTTTATACAGCACTTAAGAAGTTTTGAGGAGGGAGATTCAGTCTAATGCTTTTTAGAAGACAAATACAAAAAAGCTTACGGTTGCTGGAAGGAATAAAAATAGCGTCAGCATTGCTGGTCTCTAGGTTTTCAGCTGCTAATAGAAACATTCCCTGCATACACTGCACTTTACAACCCACCAGGATTTTATAATTTTCCACCCTGTGACAGGTGGGATTTTGGATCTTTTTGACGTGTATTTGTGATGGTTATTTTAGTGATGCTCTGCTCATCTTTCACCTATGCTGATGTAATTGTCACTGAACACATCAGCTAGGCTAATGAGAGCCTCATGTGAGCTGATACTGACTGCTGACTCACTGACGTTTATCTTTATAAAGCCATGGAAGACAGCAGAGGTGCTAGGAAAAGGGGGGCATGACACAAATATATTACAGATCTTCAAACCAAAAAAAGAAGGAAATTAAACCAATCCTCAATGCCATTCCTGCAAACACTCACATGCGTACATCACTTTATGCATGGAAGTAGTTCCAGTGATTTCAGTTGGAGTAATGCAGTGGTTTTCAACCTGTGGTCTGCAGACCCCTGCGGGTCCACAGACTTAAGATTTCCAAAGGGATCCACATCTCTATTCAAAATTTTTTTTAGGGATCTGCAAATTAAAGAAGGTTGAAAGCTACTGGACTAATGTGTACACAGATACGCACATCCATGAGTGTTTGCAGGATCACGGCCCTGGCAATCTAGTAAATCTAACCACCAGCCCTAGTAAAACAATGGAGTAAATATAAAATGATTCCCTCTGCTAAAGGTATGGTGGTACTCCTTGTAAGTCATGCTGGTCTGATCCAAAGCCCAGTGAAATACCTGAAACCCTTATTCCCATTAAAACAGCCCCTTACTCTGAGAACATTCTCACTGATTTCAATGGAGCTACTTGCAAGGTAAGGTGTTATTCAAAGTTACATTTTAAAAATGAGCTCACCTTGACCTCTCTCTTCCCCTTTGTTGTGGGCTTTCCACAAATACTGAAGTAGTTGGGCTGTACGTGCATAAATACCAGCTGGAAACATTGTCCCTTATAAAAAAGCCAAGGAGAACTCCTTACATTTAAAAGTGCAGTTACATAGAAAACAGAACAGAATCAGCACCCTACAGTTACACAGCTATATAATACACCACAGGCTGCAGCTAGGAATAGTGAGATGAAGTTTAAAAGAAAAAATTATGCTAAATACCAGGAAACTTTTCCTGACATGGAGATCTGCAGAAGAACCTCTCACCAGTAGTGGTGGAAACTCCATTGCCCAGCACATGTAAAACTAGACTTTGCAAACACCAGTAAATGTAGGATAGGAAATAACACTGAATCTACTGAAGACGGACTGGATGACCAAACGGGTCTTTTTCATTTCTCTAAAGGAAGGATGGTCCATGGGTTAAGGCACTAGAAAGGGACTTGAGAGACTTGGTTCAATTCCCTGCGCCACCACAAAGACCTGGGCAAATCACTTAGTTTTTCCATACCTTAGCTTCCCATGTGTAAAACCTGGGTTATAGCACTTCCCTACCTCGCAGGTGTGGTGAGGAGAAAAACTTTAAAGATGGTGAAGCACTCGTATATTACAGTAATATGCACCATAAAAGGACCTCAGATGGAGGTTCGCTCAGAAGTCAAAGGTTCTGTTAAAGCCATAGAAGCCAAGCAAGTCAAAGTACATGCATGAAGGTTGACAAGAAACAATGGAAGAACCCCTTTGGAATGGACAAATATGGATGTCACTGGGGAAGTGAATTAAGAGAGGCATTTTATTAAATGTAAATACACATGAGATGCCAGGAAGGAGGAAATGATTTTGTTGATTCAGTTAAGAACACAACTTGATTAAGAAATCATCAACAGCTTTGTCAAGCCTCATGGATGTAACACTTCTATTAACAGACACACTATTGCAGAAAAGGCAGGAGGGATTACATCTGAACTTGATTTTAAAGGCATGTCACAACATGAGGTGGCTACAACAGACTAAGGGTATATCTGTGCTATAAGTGAATGTGCGACTGTGATGTAGGTAGGCATACCTCGGCTAGATTTAATCTAGCTAGGACAGGTATCAACAGCAGCTACCTAGCTTGCTGCAGGCTCTGGGTATTTATCTGGACACGTAACCTGAACTGTACTCCCTGCTGTCACATCTACACTATGTACTCTTCCAAGCTAAACCAAAGATTGTGAGGATATGCCTGCTCATGTTACAATCATACCTTCATCATAGACATGCTCTGTGTGAGAAGCGCCCAGTCTAAAAAGAACAGTTTACCCATGACAAAGCCTGTCAGGCAATAATATTGCTGTGATTACTTTACAAGATCTGAATCTCTTGAGGAATAGACTAGCTAGCTCTCTAGCAAACCTTAAACGTTTTGGCAAGAACAGAGAAAATGAGCAGATAAAGATCTCACCACAGCCTAGAATTCCTCCTGATCCATAGGCTTTCCCTGTATCCACACTGAACACAACCAGATGCCCATACCTCAGATCAATTGCTCAGTGTGCTTCTCCTGATCCAAGGCTAGATGTAAACTTTCAGCAGCACCAGTCCTCCCCGCTAATCGTTCACACATAGTTGTCCCTCTCTCTCGCTCTCTAAGGCTGTTGTTAAGAGGACATGTCCCCTATGCATCACTCCAAACAAGTGCTGATTTTAGAACATACGTTCTATGTTCTAAACTAGTATATTAGTATATGTTCTAAACTATTAGTACTAGTATACTATCTTCATTCAGCACCTTTCCTCCCAAACAGACCCCAAACCCTTCTAAAATCTTGGAAGTTATAGATATCCAGGCATCAGTGAACCCATCGATGAGAGGCAGCCATCTCCAGGGGAGAGAACAACAGCTATCTAACAATGCACAGCAACACTACACAATCGGAAATGAAGAATGTTGTGGCAATGAGTACCAGTATGCTTGGATACAGGCCATATGATGGGGTGGTGGGAAGGTGAGGGGTAGAAGAGATTCCCATAGGTTGACTCTTTTCTGTGTTCAATGACAGGAAGTATGCAGAAATAGTGATTTCTTTTCCTCTTTACTTTTAGAGGCACTGAGGCCAATTAGCATTGTTTAGCGTTAGTAAAATTTCCTGCATTAAAAATACATGTAGGAGGAAGGTTTATTCTGATTATAACTGAAAGCTACAAGTTAATAATCAATCTTCATTTAACAGAAGCTAATAGTGCCATGATACTTAATGTGAGCATGTCCTTTCTCACGTTGCTTTTTCTCTCTGAATAATGAACTTCTTTTTATGCCAAAATAAAGAGACATTGGAGGACATCAGTAGACAGCATTGGGGAGGTATCATATTTAAAAGTGACCCTCACATTTAAAAGCAGAAAAGTGACAATGAAGTTTAGGAAGTGCTTGGAAAGAAAATAAACCACACTAAGTACTTATACAAACTCCTTTACCGTAGTACCCAAGCATCGCACACCATTAATCCTCCCCTCCCCACAATGAGATGAGAGAGTAGTATTACATCCCTTTTACAGATGAGAACTGAAGCAGAGAGAGGGAGAGATTATGTAACTTGCTTCTACAGTGGCTGGACAGAGCTCACAGCTGAACTGTAATTTGCTGGAGGGTGGCCTGGTAGGGCTATGAAGAGTGGAGGAGAACAAAGACTCCATCACCACAAGATGCTGTAGGCTCAAAAACACCAGCCTGGGAGCCACCTCAGGAAGCCAGGAAGCAAATGGCAGGAGAAGAGATAAGGAGAAAGAACAGACAGCAAGGAACTAGCAGAGGCAGTAGACTGAGGGTGTGAGCAATTGGGAGTCTCTTCCAGGCCCAGCTTTTGGGCTCCTACACTTTGCATAAAGACGGTATTCGATTTGTATGTGGGCATGGCTATCCCCAGCAGCTACAGGATTCATGGATGTTCTTTTCTTGGCTCATACACACCTTGCTTTAAATAGATTGGCCAGAAATTCTTACTACAGTGTGCCTTTTCCTATGACTAGACACAACCCTGGCCTGACAACAGGCTTGGGCATGAGAAATTAAAACACTGAAGATCCTTGCCAGGCATTCAGCTCATCTTCAGGCAAGAAAAAACAAACAAACAAACAAAAGATTTCTGGACAGCAAAACAGTGTTTGCTTTTTCATAGAAGTAAACCATTTAACCTGGAGTTTAGACTTGGGTAATAATCTCCTTCAGCAACTTTTGTAGCCTGTGACTAGAGTTTTATCCTTATTGAACTGAAAAGCAATCCTTTAGCTATAGCCACTCTAACAAAGTAACATTCTGATAAAAATAAGCGATAACTATTTGCTGCAGGGATATTAGATAGTGGGGGCAATAGTATTCCAATGCAATTTCACAGAAGCTGAACAAGAGGGAAGGAAGTTATTTCCATCAGGAGTTGGAATAACTTCTTTCTAGAGTTGTAGATCTCTGGACTGAGATGATTTGATCTCCCGTCTCCTGGCGCATTTTGAAAAGCCTGCCAACTCCTCCCATCTTGTATTTATCCTGAGACAACGCTGAAAACTGCCAATATTGATGCCTGGAGACTCCATTGTTTTTCTTCAAGTGTTAGCTGGTGTGCCAAAGGTGACATTGGTTTCCATGAATGGGGCTGAATTTTGAACAGTCAAATTTGGCACTGGCTGGAATGAAGGAAGTGTTTTACTGAAATGGTGTAAATCCAGATGAGGCTGGTTTCTTCTGAAGCTTGGATCCAATTCAAAAGCTCTGCCCAGCAATACTACCTCTCCAACTGCCAGAAAGCCCAATTTTCAGCCTCCTACAGCCATGTGCCGTGCTAAAGCACACAATATATTAACATATATTTTAAAGTTAACATATTGCTTGTGAGAGGTTAATAACCAGTTCACGCCTCCATCCCCACCAGGGTAAGAAAAAAACAGACTTAAAAACTGCCACCATCCAAGGGACCATTTCAGCAGTGTGGAACAGTCAGAGCATACCGACTAACTGTGGACTGTGAAGTTATTGTGGCACTATCTCTATGCCACCCAGAAATTCCCCTATGCAGGAAGAATTCCCAGCTCGCCAGATCCTCTGGGTTATGGAAATGTAAAAAGGCAACAAAGGAATGCAGAAACTGGCTGAACAGAATTACATGTTGCTTTCAAACTATGGCCTCTGATTTCAAGGGAGGTATTTATATTGGGCTCTTCACCCCAGGATCTGATTTGTGTTATGCAGAACACTATTGAGTCTGTAAGTCTGTTAATTACAAATCATAGATAAAAAGTAGTGCCAAAACCTTAGCTGCTATTTTATGTGAAGCTATTAACAGGACAAAAAAAGATCATGATGCCTCTCTGTGCCAGGAATAACCTATCATTATACACAGAGTAACAGAAAGGATACCCTCCTCCTCTGTGAATTTCAGCTGTTATATTATTTTTATCACTGCATATTTCCAAGACAGAAATTAACATGCAATAGATAGAAACATACACACATACCACTTAACTGATTCTTAAAATAGTGCAGAAGTTTTAAGAAACTCATGACCCCTTCTTATGAAATTGTATTCAGAATTTAAAAATAAATGTTTTTCTGTCTGCCACAGGCATGGGCGCTGGGATTAGAATCACAAGACAACAGCTTTCCTGGGCTTGTTGGAAAGTGCAGCATAGCATTATAGCACCCACAGATTTTGATGGAAGTTTCATCCTTCACCTGAGAACACCCAGGTGAGACATAGGACTGGTACTGCTAATTAGACAAAGCAAGTGGTAGCCAAATGTGCTGAAGTATGGAACCTACAGAAAGAAACTCTCCAAGTCCCAATCACCATGAACACTTAAGCGTCTCTAACTTCTGTTCAGTTCTCTTAGAATTCTATTTGTAGGTGTGTGTGCACCCTAAGTGGAATGCATATGAGCAATCACTCAAAGGAGAACTGAGGCACCAGGAGACTAAGTGACTTGCTCAAGGTCACACAGGAAATCTATGGTGGAGCAAAAACTTGAAGCGAGGTGTCTCAAGTCCCAGATTAATGCCCCAACCGCTAGACCATCCTTCCTCTTTCATCGTTAGACACCTCTTTCATGTTCACAGGCATTTAAATACATTAAACCAAAGGGAGGGAAGAGAGGTTATAAGACAAAACTAGCCTATCAAAATGTGTTCTGCTGTCACTGCTTTGGCCCAGGATCTTTCTTCTCCTGGCTTCAGGAAAGACCAAGGAGGTTGCAGTTACATTGTATGCCTTTCAGACAAAGAGGAAGCCTAATTGCAGCCTTCAGGAGGCTGAATTTTTACTGAATGACATAATGAAGTATAACCAATTGCTTTTTGGTGCCAGGGCATGGAAGCCAATTTGCTAAGAAACAGAGGGTGTGGAGAAATCTCTATGGCAGTTTGATTTCACTGAATATAGCAACCAAGACATGAAGACAAACCACGTGTGGAAGAGTCTCAAAGAAAACAGTAAAATGAATTGGTAAAAGTACTCCAAGCTCAGGTAACTTAGGCGACAGGTCTAACACCATCCAATGAAAATTTATAACAAGATAATTGCTAGAGCTTTTGATTGTTGTTGTAGATCCTTAATTATGAAGAATAAAGCATCTAACCTCTTTAAAAAGTTAATGTACAATGGTAAGTCAGTGACCCAGCCACATCAGAAGTCTCTCTCTATTGTTGGCAATGCCTGGGATTCAGCAAAACAAAATACTGCTCAGGACAAAAATATACAACTCTTAGCTTTGAATAAATGGATTTTTACAACACTTACTACATCACTGCACAATAACCAGATCTATAGCACAGTAAACCTCATTGTTTTTTACTAGGAAACACTAGACAAATAGCTTTATTTTGCTATGTATTTTTGGAATCTGTTATGAGATGAAATTATGGTGCTTAGTCAAAGTTGCTTTGATATCCATAGGATCTTCCCATGGTCAGCTAAATGGAATATGAAAGGCTAGAAAACAGAAATATGATCCTTCAGTTCTTTACTGAACTAGTTTTCTTCCATATCTTGAAATATTTCCTCCTTCTGAAGCCACTTATATAACATATAATACCCCAAACTCTAAGCATCAAGCCTTAAATTACACACCTCATTGCTCTTTGTACACTACATTGCTACCCAAGCTTCTGACAGCTGATGGAGAACCAAACTAAACACTTTGTACAGACACCTGACCTCCCACAGAACCAGTTGTTTTCTCATTGATGAAGGAAACTACAACCCCTTCCTCCCACATTGCACGCTCTGGATGTCAGTATGCAGTGGCTCTGTCACTCAGGATCGCATGCCCAGTCAAGTGCAGGATGAGGCAAATTCTGGGGAGCCAAAGGGAAAACAGTATCGCTGCTGCTATCAGATGTTTTTTCTTCCAGGAGCTTGTAATGAAGCAGTCCTCTTGCTCTCCCACTGAGCCACTTGTAATTTCAAGAATGCTTTTACCCACAGCACTTGTGCGAACGGCCTGAGACTACCTGCCTTAGCAGAAGGCAGTTTTGATCCCAGTAAAGAAAGAATTCGTGTGCTCCTGGACGGGGTGGAATGACTCATTGCTATGCAGCATCTTGTTAAATATCATGCAGCTAGCAGAGGTGCTGATGGTTCTTCCTCACTGTACATCAGCCTTCACTTTCAGTCCTGCTCCACTCTAATCTTTGCAGACACATGCCCATACAAAGGAGTATTTGATGGAGCATGACTTCAGCCATAAGGCACTCACAGACTGGCATAGTCTGGAGCAGACTTGACTCAGAGAGGGAAAGGAAACAGGGAACTTTAGTCTCAGCTGTGAGTCAAACAGAATAGCCATCACCATTACAGACAGACTTGTAAGATGAATCCCACTTAGAGAATGGCAGGAAGGAAATATTAACAGGTTCTCACTGCAAACCCCAAATTAGCTCCTTACTTGGACTTTGAGTCCCTGAGATACCAACTACATGAATGTGTGTGACCACACACTTTGAAGCACAAAAGATTCCTACATCCATTTTCCCTAAATGAACGGTTCTAACTACCAAGGGGTCCCAAACCTAAATTCCTAACTAACAACATCCCTGGACTTTAGAGGGTGTTCATAAATAAACCCACAGGCAGGCCCCCATTTCACAGCTGATCCCCACTGTATAATGGCCTGAATACACCTCCCAAACTAGAACCCCATCTCCAAACCCCTGACTCTGCGGAATTTCTGCTACGGATCCTTACCTTTAGAGGGTAAGGTCCATCTCTTGCTGTGATATCCATGTCGCAGATTCAAAAGGGGGACTAAGACCACAGAGCACTTAATACTATCAACTCTCAAAGCTACTCAAGTATGTCTACACTGCAGTCAGAGGTGTGACTGCAGCACATATAGACATACCCGAGCTAGCTTTGATCTAGTGAGCTCAAACAAAAATAGAAGTGAAGTTGCAGCACCGTGGGTGGCAGTTCAAGTACATAGCCTGGGTCCCAGTCGGGGCTGCACAGCCCATGCTGCTGCTCATGCTGCCCCAGCTTCCCTGCTATGCTTCTTGTACAGTGACCTTTCCAAAAGAGAGGGAATGGCTTCTGAATAGACAGCATCAGCTCACACTTCATGAAAATGAATTCTTTTAAATGGATCAGAAAGGAGCCAGATATTAAACACAGAACAAGCCACCACCAATGCCTTACATGCTTTGAGGTGTAACCAAGCATTGCAACCTGTGCACTGTGTTATGTGGATTCTGTAGCAAATGTGAGGAAAGGTGAGCTGCACAACACCGGCCTTTCATACGGTGAAAAATAGCAGTCACTGTCAATACAGCAGCCACAAGGGTTTAGGATTTGTTACCTTGCATTCATGCCCCACCCAAGAAATCCCAGCAGCCTTGGCAAAAACAAGAATCTAACAATGTGCTGACCTGACACAAGGGATGACTGAGATGGGACTTTGAACATCATGGCTGAGGCTAAGAACATACCAGTGTGCTGCAAGTGTAAGCGTGCTAGGAGGGTGGGAATTTCAAAAGTACATCTGCGCTGGCCTAACTCTGTTCCCAGTGGAGCCAATTTCTACATTGCAATCAAACACCTGCAGCTGGCCCATGTTAGGTGACTCGGGCTTACAGGGCTTGGGTTGTGGGACTGTAAAAACTGCAGTGTAGACTTTCAGGGGGAGGGTCCCAGAGCCCAGGCTCCAGCCTGAGCATCTATACCACAGTTTTACAGCCCTGCAGCCTGAGCCCCACAAGCCCAAGGCAGCTGACACAGGCCAGCCACAGGTGTTTAATTGCAGTGCAGATATACCTTTCCAGCTTTGGAAAGTCTCACCTGTAATGTAGAATATTGGTTACGCTAACACACTGTGTCTGAGGAGAATACGCCTAAAACAGACATTCGAATAGAATACAAATGTGGGTTCACCACTCTGCTTTCCATAGCACCATTATTGGCAGTAACGACCCCAATAAGACAGCCATCAGATGGCCATACTCTCTTACGGCTAACCTTCGTGGATTTGAACTGGCAATTTATAGACTAAAACCTTATAGTCTGTTACCAACCCCCTGAGTCACCCAAGCCCCTGAAGCTTGCTTTTAAATCTTTGTTTCTTAGTTTCCATCATGCTTCTGAGTTACCCTTGACCTATTTGCCCACTTTCCAAAACAGTCGTTTACTCCCCCAGCTTTTAAAATTATCCTCTAGATCCTAATATCGCCTAATACTGATCCTCAGACACCAGCTTCCTAATTAAAGTGTGTCTGGATGGCCCATTTTCCCCACTGTAATAACACAGTGGTTAACCAAAGAGTAATTCAGAATGTCAGGTTTCTCAAAATATCTGAGAGGATTTGATGCTGCCCACAATGGGGATATTTGCTTTGCCAGCAAGTCAAAATTATGTTAAATGAAAGGAAAACCTCACCAAATTTTTTGTTAGTGTCTATTAAGATCCAGTGCACCCTGATTTATTTTACCTTTCAGAGCCTGTTATGAGTTCTATACTTTCAATGCTCCAGTCACAGTAATTAAGAACAATCTGCCATGTGTGAGTATAATCCTAAATTAAACTAAATCAGCATTATTAGGCAAGTATCAGAAATGGCATTAAAGCTACAAGTCTACCCAAACTGTTATTGTCTGCCCCCCACTTTCAATTAAACTAGTACTATAGTTCATCTAGGTTGAGGGAGAGGGGGAAATTCCCTTCTCCATTCTAAAATTTCCATAGTCTGAACACACTGTGAAGAGCAAAGAAGTGCAGAGTGTCAAACCTATGCAGAGATCTCTAGAAAATCTCTTCTAAAGGAGACTCCACACAGTGCATCCACACAGTCAAGTTGCACAGTTTCACAGCCCATAATCGCTTCTGCAAGAAATTCTCAATCGCACAACATCATCATCATTTCACCCTGGCTGAGCTCTCTCCTCATCCTTATCTGTGACTGCTGAACCAGCCTCACCTTTTCTGCATCTGTCTAGATCAGATGCCAGCAAGCCAGCAGGGACTGTCAGGTCCTACATCAAAGGGACACAACGCTCCAGAGACAGCAAAGAAGCGCTTTTAGGGATATAAAAAACTATTTTTCCAGTGCAATATATGTAGCACTACAAGGAAACCAAGAATAATGATTAACAAACAGAACTAGGAATAACTGTATGTACAAAGGAACAAAACATCTATTATGAATTTTTGCTCCCATGGTTCAGAACTGCAAAGTAATTTTAAGCTGGTGGCTATGCTGTAGTGACATAGCATAGAGGACAGGCATAGGAGGAGGGCAGGGTGTACGTACCTCCTCCACGCCATCACATCCCATCCCATCCCGACTTTGCCCCATGGATGGCTTTCCTATTTACCCCGCCCTGATTACAGCCCTGGGAGAGCACAGTCAAAAAGCCCATCTTCAAAAGTCATCACTGTCAAATATAATCATTGATGGATCTTACATCAATGGCTGTTCCAACTACAAGCCATGGCTGCGGCTGGCAGACAGATAGTAATGAGAAGTGTTTCATGGTGATAGACTGAATCAACATTGCAACGGAGCTTAAGGGATGCTTCCTCTGGAATTTGGTCCAATTGTGCTGCAGAGTTCACAGGGTGCAAAGTAACTAGTGTCACAGCATTCTCACTGCAGACCAACCTGCTTCTAGTGGGTGTCTACAACAGCTTGTGCTGGCCGCAGGCCTCCAGTGGTCGTAATCCAGACACCAAATCTGCCCGCACAGTATCTTTTAAAGCAATCTTTCCCTCCTTTGTTTTTTGCACCTTGCTCCTGTGAAAATCCATTTATCTAATAACTTTTCCCCCACCTGGCCCCAGTTGCCATCATACTTGGATCTCTTACCAAAGGCCTTCCCTTTTACAAAGCTGCCTCGCCTTGTAAGTGTTATCCAAATATATAAACTGAAGAAAGGCTTCCTGTTCGTGTTTACGCACTCCAGGTACTAATGGATGGTTAAGAGCATGCTAGTGAATCGGTGAAGTACAAAAAACATTATGTTTGATCAACATGTCAGTATCAACAGTCAGAAAGCAGTAGTGAAAATTAGCTTTGTAATCTAATGATCATGGCCTTATTACTCCTGCATGACCTAAATGTATTCTTCCACTTCACCTGCTATGTCCTCTGCACATAAAAAATCGTGTTTAATTAAGCCTGTTATGCTGCATAACTTTCCACAAGAACCATTATGACAGCAATGCTCTTTTCTTACCTGTGCTCTTCTTTTAAAAAACTGTCATTTGATAGAGAGGTCCGACAACAAGAAGGGTTTAATAAGACAATAGTGCACATTTGGGGCTACTGTGTGCAAGGATTGGAAATAAGATCACTTGCTATGCTTAATCACATCTATCATTTCATCCTTCTTTTATGCAAGACAACCCAAGTCAAGTGCAAAAATATAAATAGCAAAGTCTAATTTTACTGTACAAACAGTTTCTACCCAATAAAACCAAATCTCATAATTTAGAAACTGACACTTGAGCAATGAAGACTATGCGATACTGTGGAGACTTTTATTATACAAGGAGTCTTCTTAAAGGATTCTACTCTTTTATGGTGTATGTATCCATAACTAGCTGTGAGGAGGTGAAACTAAGAAAGGGAAAAATTAGGATGAATATCAGGAAAAGTTTCTTCACAATGAGAGACTTTAGACTGTGGAACAGGTTCTGGAGGGAAGTAATGGAAGAACCTTCACTTGGGACTTTTAAAAGTAGACAGGACCAAAAAAAAAAAATCCCTAGAAGTGTCAATAGAACAATTCTGCATTGGCAGGTGCATGTGCTGCACAATCCAGTAAGGCTGGATTCGCTAAGGCTGGATTCTCCAATCTGCTTAACTCACTTTGACACTCAAGTCATGCAAAGTGGATTTAAAGTGGCCAGAAATGGCCAGGGAAGCATTACCCTTGTGCAGGGCATCTTTCTGTTGATGACAAAGCTGTGTAAGGAACAAGCCAGCCCATGCCATGGCATAAGGGGTGGGGGAAAGGAGAGGGCATGTCAAGGGTTTGCTGGGGAGGGCCATGTCAAAGCAGAGCTATGCTGTGCCCAATACAACACTAGTACACCCTCCATGTGATTTTACATGAGCGGAGGAAGTTAGTGTTGCTCTTGAATCTAGCCCTGTGATTCTACAATTCTACCAGTTTAGCTTTTAGAACTGTAATCTCTTAGTGAAAGTAAACTTAATTGGACATTGGGTCCAGCATGTGCCTGACTGGGTGACTTTTTAGATGATATTTTGGAGATATAATGTCTGGGTGTATTTAGGAATTAGTGATTACTGCTGTTTAATTACAAATAAATGCAGCTTGATTTTGGTCATTACATAGGCAGCATTAGTTCCTTAGAGTAAGGGAGAGAGAGATTTCTTTCTGAGAAAATCACATGCAATTCCTTAAGGGGAAAGTTTAACGCAGATGTTAATATTTTTCTTTAGCTCTATTCTTTTCCCTCCCCCAACCCTTAAATTGTTTTGCTGGATATTTTTAGTTCACAATTTGCAATTTGATTCATTGTTACATTAATTTTTCATTCCTTTGTGTTCCTCTTCATCAGCTGCAGTGTTAATAATTGTACCAAAAATAAGCAGATGCTCTGTATGGTACACCTGTGTCCAATTAAAATCTGTCAGAAGTTATGAATTTGCAAGTGGTAATAAGTTATAAAATATGGGGAGAAAATAGAGTGGCATACAATGTTAATTTTTCTTGTCCTGAAATACAGCATTGCACAAAAGCAAATAGACCTATGAAAAAATCTGTCATGTACATTGAGAGGAAAGATTTGCTATCGCAAAGAACAATTCATGTTCAAGTACACATTTCTGCCAGGAATATTCAACCATTCTTTAGTAATTTTTTTTTAAAGTCATGCAACTACTCCAGCTTTCATCCCTAATTATGAAAAATATGTTCATCCTAATTTTGGATTGTAATAAAAGCGCTGCCTGGGGCTGCTCAAGTTTTTCTATTTCTGTGGGGGACATGTCCTTGATCCAATTCAAGGCAGCCAGTGCAACTGCTTGTGAAAATCTGCACCAGTAAATACCTAGAGAACACGCCTGCCCATGTCCTTGCTGTGTACTGCAAAGTGATGTTTGAATAAGAAATCTATTTTTGCAACCTTCCATGGTCAAGTAGCATAATGCATTTTTATTGTCTATTCTGCCTTAGACAATTTGCCATTAATATCTAAGGGAAGAGTTCAACAAATATTTAAGAATGGTTTTAGATATTCAAGTGTTTAATTATTTTATGCAGCTTATTACATGTTGTTGGGATGTCAGAAGTTCACTGCCAGCATTATTACAGCCCATTTGTAGGAAGGCTGTTTTAATATCTATTTGCACTAAAAATTATTTCTAAAAATGATTTCTAAAGCAAAGATAGGTCCAAGACAAATCCGCCACTCAGAACAGGGCTGAGATTTGGAGAAGATTACATCTGGGCTAAACTTCACAGCTGGCATTTATCTATATGGCCCCAAACCTAAACTCCAGTTTCAAATACTTTGTGAACTTGGCCTTATCTCTGCCATAAGCTAAATACATCTTTTTCTAATACATATTTAGTTCAAAGAAACTAATGTAGGTCCTATAATTAAATTAACTTGCATTGGTACCTTTCATTCCAAGGAACCCAAAGACTGTCTAGAAGCCTAAGGACTGACATTGCAGTTGCTCTGGATAACTCTGCAAAGAAAAAAGAAAAAAACCCTGCAGCAGCATGTTGCGGAGCCTGGTTCAACTGACTTGCACTATAGGGCTAAAAATAGCAGCGTAGATGTTCTGGGTTGGGCTGGGATCGGGTCTCTGAAATCCTACAAAGGGGAAGGCCTCGGAGTCCATTTTCCAGGCTGACCCTGAACATCTGTGACGTTGTTTTTAGTTCTGCAGCACATGCCCTGCGAGCCCAAGTCAATTGACCACCTCTGAGACTCGCTGCTGAGGGTCTTGTTTTGCTGCGTAGCTGTTCCTTCCGTGCACAGAACTCCCATTGCCTTGAAGGGTAGTTCAGAGTGGCTATAGTACCTTTAAGTTGAAACACGGATTTACATATAAAGATCACTTCCTCCACCACTGAAAGGCAGCCATGTCTGGGGTGAAGCATGGTAGGTGATGGACAGTACAGCTGAGGATCAGAAATAAAGAATACTGCATCCAGTTAGAACTACAGGAGTTTCGGTAAGCAAAAGGCAATTACCCAAATTGGGATTTGAGTAAGACATCAGGGCTAAAGCTCCTACTCTTGTGAAAAATGTCACAGATCTTTAAATGAACCACAAATGATTAGGACTTTTTTCTAAAGATCATCATCATGGCAAATTCCAAAGGGACATGGCTTCCTTGCACATCAAGTACCACTCGAATCCATCTCCTGCTAGGTGCTCAAATAGTCAGGTTATATACTCAATTTACCTTTCTAAAGAAAGCACCTCCAAAATCAATGCCCTCTTGCACCATAGGTGCATTATGTCATAGGGTACATCTCGCACTGATATGCCACAGCCTGGGACAACAGTAGATAAGGGACAATATCCACAATAGCTGGAGTATGGATACAGAGCTTCATTTTCATAAGATCTTTTTCCCCGTTCATTTTGCTTTGACTTAGCTGTAGATTTTGCGGTGGCCTGCTGGAGGATGTCTGGTAAACATGCTGCGGGGCTGATTCTCCATTGCCTTGCACCCTGCATGGGCATTTACACCTATGCAAAGTGGATGTAAAATGATACATGCAACCAGCTCAGAAATGTAACTCCATATTGGCACGAGTTATCCCCAGGTCCATTGTCTCCATGCATTCTTCAGCAGACCTCTTGTCCAAATTCAGCACCAATACTCCAGACAGCCTGCATGGGTCCTCTTCTCCCCCCACCATTCCGAAGAGCAGTCGGGTGACCAGACATCCTGATTTATAGGAACAGTCCTGATATTGGGGATATTTTCTTATATAGACGCCTATTACCCCCTATCCCATCCCAATTTTGCACACTTGCTCTCTGATCACCCTAAAGAGAAAAAGTCAGGGAGTAACATTTTTAGTTTCAGCCAAGGAAAGGAGGGAGGGAGAGGAAGAAAGAGATTTACTGTGTCCCTCAGGATGAGTGTTCTAGCTACACTGTACAGTGAATCAGAGGAAAAGAAGGATGCCACCCAAAGACTAGGCCACACTACTTCCTGCAGCAGTGAGGTGTTCTCGGGAAGGCTCTAATCCAAGTAGAAGCCCCGGCTGACCTTACCTAGTTCTTGGCATCTGGCAGGATCACAGCCCAAGGTGCTACAGGTGCAAGCTCTAAGCAGATTTTATTTGAAGACTTTTCAGCCTCTCCCTACTGGCTTGTTGGATTTTTTCTTGTTGACCCAGGCTCATGCTCTCAAAACCAGGTAATTCCAGATATCCCTTCAATAGAGAGATTGAGGTATGCGCAGAAGAGTTTTGCATTACAGAACTGCAATATATACTAAAAATCAATGTCTGAGTACTTCTGTGAGCCAGGTCTTGAGGAGTGTAATTTGGCTGTAACACCTTATGCATTTACACATACTCATTGGCTGCCACTGAAAGCTTCATCATATAATCTGTATCCAACATTGCTGTGGTACCTGAGACGTCACAAAAACATTATTAAAACCTCTTTGATCCAGTTACTGAAAAATCTTCTCTCTCTGACCTATGACACAGACTGGAACTGATAGTAATCATGGAAAATTATTGCCACGGGAGTTAAAAATGTGGAACATAAGGTCCGATACCTGTGGCAGGCTGAGAGAAAGAGTGCCTCCTGGCAGTCACTCAGTTCTCCATTTTGGTTTCTCTTGCGAGTGAATTTAGTCTCCCAGACCACAGAAGGAAGAGCACAGCCCTCAGAAGGGCCCTGCCAGACAAATAACAATGGCCTCCCCTTCAGGTGGAGAGAGGAAGAACAAATAAGATACTTCACTCAACCAAGTGGAGAGGGGCAGAAAACAGAAGGGCAGGGTCATAAGCAAGGTTAAACACTCAAAAGGCGTCCATGAAAGTGGCCAAAATCCAGCAGGCATAGCATGGCGGCAGCAGCAGGAAAGGTTATTCCCATTGCCCTGTGCCTCAGACATCACCCAGAGGGACCTGTCTATAGGTGGGAGGATTGTTCGCTCTCCATGCCTGTTCAGCCCTTTGCCTCAGGGTGCCAACAAGTGCTTGTTGTAACAGCAATTTCTGTCACCTAGATATCTACCCACTGAGAACCAATACCCTCAGTAGTGACTCTCCACCACTGCCAACCTGCAGCAGCTCTCACTGACAACTTGAGTCACTGTCTATTTCATTATACACCCTTCAAAGTATAGAACAGAGGGGATTCGTCTCCCTTTCTCTGGACTGGATGTCAATTGTGACATATTTTTTGAGGGCCTGTAAACCTCCAGATCATGGTCCAATTCAGCCTAATGTATCCATGTGCACAATTTCCCTGTCTTTAAGAGAGTTTTTGAATAGATATCCAAGGTTTGTATGCTATTCAGTTAGGTCAATCACCATCATTGATTGACTGTATTTTATTCTGCCTTTTATTTTTTCTTTAATTCTCAATTTCTGTCCAACTTCTCTAACAGATGGAAAGTAAGGAAAAGCCTTATTTCAAGATCCCAAATCATTTATCTTATCTTTGGCTTGGAAGATACTGTAAATAAACAGCAACTCATCATGTTGCTTCTGCAATTTGAGACAATTACTATTTAATCATCAATCTGCCATCCTCAAACATTATCTTACGTACAAATAAGGAGAACTTCATATCAAAGGCTGAGGGGAAAGAAGGTTCAAGAGGAACTAGTCTGGTTAGAGGCTGCCCTCCAAACAATTTGCTGTTCAGATTTATGGAGAGCAGCTCATCTCCACAAGAAAAGGCTATAGCTATTTTCCGCAGTAAGCCCAATTTTGAAACCCATACCCAGACCAACTTCTTCAAAAATTAAGATAATCCACTTGAAACTCTACAAGCAGGATCATGCCGTAGTAGATTTGTGTTAAATATGAGGCAAACTGGACAAGACATTCATAAATAGGAGCATTCCAGAAAAAGCAGAAAGAACAGAAAAGAATAGAAGGAATTAGTTCTGTCATAAGAAGGTTGGGCCTGGAAACCCCAAACTGCTTTTATTCTGACAGATGTAATGAAGATTGGTGCACCAAAGTTTGGTGGCAAAATTACTACACATCATCATTGCTGTTTATGTGAAAATTAAAATCATCACCTGTGCTGCCTGGTAAAGAACTTTAGTGTGAATGTGTTGCATAGAAGTACGAAATGTCTAGAAAGTGCAGCATCTCACCACAGGAAAGACTTTCTAGAGCTAGTTGGAATTCAGTTATTAAGTGTTTTCCTGCAGAAAATGGACTTTTTATCCAAAAAATCCCTAAAAATTGAATATTTTTGACCAAAAATAATTTATGAAAAGGCAAAATTTTACACACACACACACACACACACACACACACACAGACAGCAAAACCATTGCCAGAAAGGCAGTTTCAACAGAGAAATTTTGACTTTATGGTCTCCTCATACTGTGTGTTCATAAAACTTTGTAATCTCTCTCACTGTTTGGCAGCCTCTGAATGCTGGATGATTTTAAATACCTTATCAGTTACAATATACAGGTGGAAGGACAGGGCTGACTGAGAACAGAGATTCAACCATAAACTTTGAATTTTGTTTCTCCGGTGAAGGAGAAAGAACAAATTGCAATACAGTTCACATGAATGAAATTTCATAATTGCAAAATGGAATCTCGCTCTGTGCAGGAGAGAAAAAGAGCTTTCCCTATTAATATTTATAAACCTGATATTTCAGAATCTCATTATAACCTGTCGGATATCTCACAGGTTTTGTAGAAAATAAAAATAATGGCATATTTTCCATTGCTTCTGACAAACGCCAACTTCCTCTTAAATAACCACCATCCCACATCCGTTACCCTGTGTACACCGAATGCTGCAGCTACTGTTCTGCTTTAGGGATTATCTGTCACTGTGTGTAGCAGCGCATGACTCAGTAAAACTTATGCTTGGAAAAAGTCAAAGTCTGCCTAACCTAACATCTGGCTGTTTTCCAAGCTAATAGAAATATTTCAGTTATTTAGCTTTCTTCGTCTTTACTTAGGCAGATGTTTTTCCTTCTCCAACCACATTGTTTTCCAGCTCAGTTCTTTCTCATTTACTGTACTTGACAAAAGAAAGAGGATCCTTCCAAACAACATCCCAGGCCCTGCATTGGACAAGGAAGATGGCTGGCATTTCGTCCTGTTTTAGGCTGAGGTTCCCAAAGCTGCCTACAGGACCTGGATGTACAATTCCCATCCAAACCAATGAGCAGTGACTATCCAAACCCCTCGGTGACTGAAAATCTCAGCCTTCAAGTCTGTATTTTGAAAAAATGGAAGGCAGAGATGCAAAAATATGCACATTGCTACACTGTTACTGGATTGCTTCAATTGCAAATAGTTCAGGATCTAAACACTTTTCAGTATGAAATTGTCCAATCTGCACATGGAAATAAGACTACACTAATGGCATGCAATTTCTTGCACCTGCAATTGGCTTCTGTCTTTTAAAATGTTACTTATATGGCACTTTAAAATTCAATTTTCAGGATCTAGAGCAGCTAACAAAAAGAGCTGCAACAAAGGCAAGATTAAAGCCTCTAACATTCTAAGAATACCTTCAGGAAGATGTAACAATAGAAACAATGTTGAGTAGGACTTAGAATTGTCTTATATCCCTACCCTACCACATGCAAACTGTAATTAAGGGACATTTTATACGTTCCTCAGTGAGATATGGCCCAATGTGTCCAAGTATGTAAATCAACACAATTGAAAATGGAAGAGATCACATCATATTAAAATAGCCATATAATGAGATCTTTCCTATTGCTTGTTTGACAGATCCAAGTATACATTCAGAGACAGCCTTACATACACAAAGTTCACACCAGAAGCTGATGCAGCACAACTGTGCACTAGAAATTCCCACTGAAGTCTTTGGGAGTTCTGGTGTACGAGGAATGCAGGGATAAGCTCCAAAGGAGCCCTTGAAATAAGTGTCTTGTAACTGAAACCTGGATGGTGTGTCTGTCAATATGGTGCAAGCATCCTGGTGTCCCTGTCAAAAGCAAATGAGCAACAATGGTCCAGATGCCTATGAGAGCGCCAGGTATTATCGAATCATCAAATTCCCTCATGAAAAGGTGCTCCTCAATGGAAACCAGCCACATTCTCACATTATGCTTCCCTAGGTTAAGAGCACTACAGTTACACAGAACTTCCAACCCCAAACAGTCAAAATCACAAGTCAGCCTCAAAAAAATCATGAGATAAAAAAAAAACAACAAATTTGTGGTTCCTTTTATTCACTTTCTTGTTTCTGAGATTTTAGGCTGCACTTAAGTCACATTTTAAAGATTCTCTGAAATCACAAGTGCTAGAAATTTTCTTTTATTTAATGGAAACTGAGATACTCACCTAATCCAATGCCTCCACGAGCAGAGGATTTAAGTAAAATACCAAGTAGCATGAAACTCATGGTGATGTTGCAGCAGCTGGTAACACTGGTATTCCCAGCATAAAATGACTTACTTTAGGGAAACAGTTTCCAGGATGTATTGGTTCATATGGAACATAAAGCTTGCGTACCACCAGTTGTACATGCAGTACAGATGGAAACCCCTGCATTAGAGTAAGGAAAACAGCAATAAGAATGAACAAAAATAATCGTATCCATGAGACAGCACAGCGTGGGCATATAATACAAACAGACCAGTAACACTGCAAACAAATTGGCTGTTGAACACTGCTCACAGGCAGAGGTCTCAGAAATGTAAAAGGTCTGGTATATAGAAAACACCCAATCACCACCAACACCACATCATCTTTTCATAGCCATACATGCCACAGAAAGGTCACAAGTTGTCAAGGTTCTCTGAATAAAAAAAAATGAGTTGGTTGAAGATGGGTGAAATATGGTGGGGTATAACTGAGCATGGTATCACTGATCTCATTCACACATAGGTCGGAGAAAAATGTTCATAAGATCCCTACACACACATAACATGTTAATTTTATACAAAAACAGGCCCAAAGCAGAACCTCAGATCTGAACTTCATTGCTGAGGACTCAGCAGTAGCTTTATGGCACAATTATTTTCTCTTTAGTTGTTTGTTTTTGAGGGGTGGGACGGAGAGGAATAGGGTTGTATCTGGCTGTACCTGTCAAGACAGCACTAGCAGAAGAGGGACATTATCTAGTTTACAGTCCTGAAGTCATACATACACATCCCCCCCATGATAAAAACACGTGTGATTGGTGATTGAACAGGATATATTAGATACAATTATGATGACGTCCTGGTGAGAACAAAATGGCAATTTGTTCTAGATAGATGATTCTGTGCATAAAAATTATGATAATACCCAGCTGATGTTAGTCAACGTGCATTATTTGCCAGGGCTATCACTACAATAAGTTATCATTCTTATCCCCATTGCAGGGCTGTTGTGAGGATTAGTTAGTTAATGTTTGTATCGCACTTCAAACATGAAAAGCGCAATGTAAGAGCAAGTATATCATCGCTGTGCCACATTTAATGATTTGGAATCTCCATGGAGAGGTTTATTTCGAGTGTACAGTAACTGTACCGCCAATGGTCCTCATAGTATGTTTTACATCTTAACGGTTAGTGCTTTATGCACACTGTCATTTTAGATGCATATGCTGATTGAGTGTGGTTAATAAACGATATTTAGATGTTTAATGTTTCACCTATTGCTCATTTTATATGAGAATCCATCTCCTTACACGTCACTTACACATCCACATTTACATTGCTGGATGTACTGAAAACCTATACAGAAATCCACCAAATCACAATTTCACTGCTAAGCCTGAAATACAGCAAGAGAACTGAGGTCTGTAATTCACTGCTAGTGCAGTTCCACAAGGATAGCAACAGTATAAAACTACCGTGTAGCTGAAGATCAGACTTACACACACACCGCCCCCCCACACACACAAAGGGATTGTCTACACTGCAATTAGACACCCGCGGCTGGCTCATGCCAATGGACTTGGATGTGGGGCACTTAGCTTGCAGGACTATTTAACTGCAGAGTAGATGTTCAGGTTGGGGCTGCAGACTGAGTCCGGATGTCTACCCTGCAATTAAACAGCCCCATAGTCTGAGCCCTAGAAGCCCAAGTCAGCTGACACAGGCCAGCCACTGGTGTCTAATTGCAGTGTAGACACAGAAAACTCTGGGTAATTCTGCAAACTTCTTGAAGTCCTCATCCAGATCTCCTTAATCAAGAGTCTTCCTCTTATACACAAAGCATGATGCTTTTGCATGATCACGGCCATAACTTATGAACAGATGGAGTTACTTATTACACTTATGAAAATTAGACATCAATTGTACAGGCACAGTCACATGCAAAGCTGGGTTTACAAGGTTTTGAAAGTCAGGCCCTCAATATTACTGCCCCAGAACAGATTAACTATCACAATAATTGCTACAGGGGAGTTTGGGGGTTTCATTCAATCAGGAAGAATGTTGAAACGGGGTGAAGAGGAATTAAAACAAGTTCTTTCTCCCCTTTTGGCTCTGTGTGTGAAACCACCAGGGAAGTGCATAAGCACATGGCTCCAAAGTCACACCTATAGCTGCTGAGTACAGTACAGCAAAGGACAAAAGATTCCATTATACATACCTCTTCATTAGGGTGACCATGTAGCAAGTGTGAAAAATCACCACAGGGTCTGGGGTAATAGGTGCCTATACAAAACAAGGCCCTGAATCTCAGGACTGTCCCTATAAAATCAAGATATTTGGTCACCTTACTCTTTATGCGCAGGGCCTGGCTAATATTTCTGCCAAACAGACCCTAAGATAATCAAACAGTTCAAAGTTGCCAGAACACACCACTATAAAACACACAAAATGGCCAAGGAATACTACTGTATTTTCTAGAGTTTAACATCTGGGTTCCTGAATTGCCAGATGGGAATCTTGGAACATACCTGTGGGTTCACTTCTCTCAGTGAGGAGTTGCAGAAGAACTTCACCAGAGTGCTGGAAGCAAGCAGGAAAGCTTTCACTCCTCCATTATCCTAGTCGGTAACATGTATGTGAACCTGCTTAGATTTAACTGGACACTGGCATTTTTTGCCGAAAATGTGCTGTTATCTTGATTAAAAAGAGAAACGGTATATTTTAAGAGCTACATGTGTTGGGGACGATCCATCCAAGGTAAATGTTAGACCATGATCCTTCAGACACATAAATATGCACTTTCTTTAAACATGTGAGTAATTCTGTTGAGTTTAGTGCTGGCACCATATTGGTGGGGCATAATGGGACAAAGAAAAGAACTCCATTCTTCAACACTTTAGGAAATCTAAATCTGGATAATTGTGTCTTTTCTTCCCAAAAAAGAGACTTACCAGTTATGTAGATATAACTGAAATGCAGCTACTTCTAGGGTTGCTGGTGGCAGCTAATCAGCACATTGTGGCAGGGGAGAAGAAATTGTAGCCGAAGGACATCTGGCTAAAAACCTCCTTCTACAAAATGTAGAGGACCTGCGGGGGGTGTAAGGACTCATCCAAGACCTGCTAGGTTTGCAGAATATTATCACAGGTTTCACTGCACCAATACCATGCTGTGTTATTTCCATTTGGAATGAGCAAGTTACATTTAAAACTGAACCTTGAGGAAAAAAACCACAGGAAAGCTAAAGCAATTTAAGAATTGAAAAAATTAAAATGGATAATTTAACTGAAAATAAACTGCTGTTTAGCAGGATTCTTCCTAACTGAGGTTTAATTAAGATTGCTCAAGTCAATCCTACAATAAAATGGAGAAATATTTTCCCCTTTTGTTAGCGTCACAGAAATTGAGCTGCAACAATGACGTTTCAGTGACATGCCAACTCCTCTCTGCCCTTTTCAAGCTGCTGCAGGTGGTGATTAATGTCAGTGGAAGAGTTCCATCAGTTTCCTTAACAAGTGAAGTTCCAGGAGTCTTGGCTAACGTTAGAGCAGCCATTTCAGACACTGCATCAGACAGATGAAAACTAAAACTTAAAGCAAAGTTCAAAGATACTCAGGGGTTAAAGCATGGAGTGGTAACTTAACCATCTGGAAATATTCCTAGGACCATGTTATATGTATACATTTCCTTCCATTAAAGAGTAAATTGTTATTAATACTGTGCCACAAATCTGTGCATGGTAGGACACCCTCTTTAGGCTACACAGGGAGTGCACACATGTGAGTCCAATCACTCCACCCCACACCAGTGAGTGCCGCAGGGCGTCTTTTAGCAGGGACTCACACAGGGACTCTTGATGGTCTCATCCCCTCTTCATGGCCCTGGTGATGCCACTGAGCAGCCCATAGTCAGAAAAAGGGGTTGAACATAAGCAAGGTAAAGAAAAGCCTGTAAGCTGCTCCCTCCAGGATTTGGGCCTCTCTTACTTCAGAGAGGCCCTGGGAGTATCTCTGCCTACTTCACAGTCCGCTGGAGTTCCAGTACAAGTTTCAGGTTTTTCCCCTTCAACTCAGGGGTTCTTCATCTTCCTTCTGCAAGGGCAGGGGCTCTGTCAGCTGTCAGTCCCCTCAGTAGGGCTGGAGAAGCTCATAAGCCTGTTCCCTTACCAGTGTGGCCCCCATCTGAGTGATGTTTTGAACTCCTCCTCCAGTCCTGGTATGATTTCCAAGTGTGGCAGGTCAGGACCACTCTAGTCCAGAGCAGCTCCTTAACCCCTTCCTTGCTAGTACAGCGTCTATGTACCTCGCCTTAACTAAAAGCCACCAACATTTACAATCAAATGCTTTCAATGCACTTCAAATATTAATTCTCAAAACAACCCCATTCAGTAAATAATTTTAATCCCAATGTTATACACTGGAAAATTGAGACACAGAGCACTTCAACTAGGAAAATGGGCAGCATTTTAAAAATGTTGTTAGCTAAGACACTAACACATTTTTAAACATCACTCAGCACTTTGTGGAGACAAAGATGTTCAAAAATGTGTTCACTAGAGCTGTGCAAAAAACTGATTTTTGGTTTGCTGGCAGTTCCAAAAGAAAGGGGGGGACGACTATTTATTTTAGTTTGACCCAAAACCAGTTTTTCAAAATTTTCAGCAAGCCAAAGACTTTTTAAAAAAGTACCTGACCCAAAATTAAAAACATTTTATTTTGAGCTTTTTTTTCCTCTTTAAACTGTGGAGGAAGGTTATACAATGCATGCCTCCAAGGCACCTGGCTTCTCCCAGAGCTAGCAGCCTCCTGCACCAATCAGCACTAAAAACCCACCTAACAGTCATTTAGATTTTAAAGCCCATGACTTGTTGGGCACCAGCGCCATAATCTTGTTGAAAACTGCCTGAAAAGAGAAATTCCAGCTGAGGGTTTGTTTGAGCTGAGGGTTTGCTTGAAGGTTTGCCAATGCTTGTCTGTCACCTTGGGATGATTGTATGCAAGAAGATGCAGGTGCTCTCACCCAGTTCAAGAGCCTCACATCCTCAGACACTCTCTGTTCACGGTGCATCTTCTAGGGAATCAATGCTGCTTCCCAAAGAAATGCAGCAAAGCCTGGGCATGTGTGCAAATCCCCCTCCGCACCACTCCAAAACTTGTTAACGGTCTCTTGCAAATGCTGTAACTCTGTAATGTATGTAAGCTGTAACTCTGATAATTTCTCTGCCCTACCACCCACCTCCACGGTGGCAAAATGGTCTGCCTTTGAGAGGGCTCTGACTGCAGATAAATATAAAGTGAACTGCATTCAGATCTCACAATATAATAGTCTTTATGACATATGAACTATAACAGGAAAGGAAGGGTTGGATGAACTGTCTGCTCCAGTTAGTCACTTGGAATAGCTAGCACATTACAAAGTCTACCCTCATCTCCATGGAGACAGTCAGGCCTAGTATCTTACTAACCACTGTTAAACAGCAAGATGGCACAGAGGGGAAGAAAGTGGCTGTAAACAAAGGAGATAATGATAAAAAAAGAAAGTTTCTACAGACGTTTTAGGTTGGTTACCTTGTTTGACATTTAAGAGACCAATCTCTAGTTTGCCACTAGTAGAGACCCCTTGTTTGCACTTGCAGTGAATTGTGGGTACATTTGGTGTCACTTATACACCTAGAAAGCCAATATGTAGGTGCAAGGAGAAACAGAGCTGTCTGGGAGTTCTCCAGGAGCAAGGTACTAGTCAGTGGGAGTGAGAATGGCGTGTGTGTATCCTCTTGTTTATCTTGGATCACAATTATTTGGCTGATCCTTATGCTGGTGCATGGGGAGGAAAAAATATAAGGAACCTCCTTCTCCATATATAGCCCATGAAAAGGCCAGTCACAACTGGAGTCCTGTGTTTCTGTGCACCAAAGAAAGATGAAGAAGGGTGGACAAGAGACCACAGAGGAACAGGTCAGGCACATCATAAGCTGCAGACTGCAGCATCCTTCCTGAGGTTCATTCCCACGCAATTCACATGACTCCCCAATTAGGAAAGTGGCTGAATGCTGTCACCTGGCTGTTCAGTGCCAAGCTCATGAGGGCAGTACTTTTCTCCTGTTTGCTCTGACCAGCACTTAAACAACAATACAAACCTGCCCTGTCACCAACTGAAGGTGGAATATGATAGGTGAAAGATCATTGATGCCTTTTCACAGCCAAGTCTATCAGACATCACGGGCCTAGCTTCTTAAAAATGTTAGTCTTTATTACAGCTAAAATTATTAGGTCTAACTTGTAACAGAAAATGGATTCTCTGGCTAGAGATCAACATGATCAAACCCATTTCTCATATAGGGAAACAAAGCCAAGTTCAGCTATATAAAGATGTGACAGTAAAACCATCATGTTAGAGACAGAGTAGCAACATAGGGCACCCTCAGGGCTGTTCTAAGTGGCATCTGGTTGCCAAGACCTTCAAGAAACCATCTCAACAGCTGGAGGTCACCAGAGCACAGCAGCGTGCCATTCATGCACACTTTCCCTGATCTTGTCCCTGACATGGCTGCTGTGAGAGGGGTGGCTCCAGCAGCGGTGGTATATATTCAGTTATGCTGCCCTTACAGCATTCAAGGATAACCTTATGCTGGAGGAATCAGCAGGCAGACAGCTCAACCAGCGTTGTAGCTGCTTTGCTCCAGCAAGCCAATGTAAAGCACATGCAGCGGGTGCCAGGCTGTGACCCAATGAGTGCTTCGTGCAGCCCAAATTCAGAATCTGGCCCCTGAGCACACACACAAAAAAAAAATGTAAGCAGCTCTCTTTGGTTAATGACAAGCTGTGCAGAAAATCAAAGCACCAAAAGCCTTTGTCTTCTAATCTATGAAAATGTATGCAAATGAATTTAATGTGAAGATTTATTTAAAGCAGAACTAGAATTTGCTAATCCCACTGAAGACTAGCTGATGTTTGGTGTGAAAAAGAATAACCCATCATCAGTTTTCTCAGAGCGTAACTGATATCATAATGGGGGGGGGTTCCGAATTATTTTATATAGTATGTGTTGCAATGCAAACAGTTAAAGCTTATAAACTATTAAAGCAACTAATAGTCAATATCAAAATATACAAAGAAAATATCCTTAAATCAACATGTTGTACCTATTTTTACTATTCATTTGCAGCAAGTCTAATTCAAAAATCTAAATCACTGGATTCTGACTCTAGTACATTCTCAAGCAGCTTTTTTCTTACTTTACCTATCTGTAAACTTCAATTTTTATTGATAGAAATATATTGTGATGGTTTGCGCATGTATGGTAAAAATCGATGTTTACCTACATTTACTGATAAAAAATATAATCCCTCCAAGCCTACTTTTACTCACTATATCTATTAGGTAACAATGGGCACATTTGTGCTACCTCAATAACTAACACACCTTTGAGTTAACTTTAGTGTTAACGTGCTGGTTCCCATAAGATATCAGTTAGTAAAATCTGCAGTTGTTTTCATCTCGCTTTTTGTCCTAATTCTTTAGAATGCTGGGGAGATTCCTTGGGAATACTTCAAAAACTACATACATATGTTTCCAAGATCTTTGTATAATCCTTCATTACTACAGTGTGATTAACAAAACAACTTTGATTTTGCATATGTTCAAAATGGAAGTTCCTCAGATATCTTTAATCTACTTTTTAACACCAATAACCTTTTTGCACAAGGTGGAAAAAATCTACTACCTAGGCTTAACTCAGACAAAAAGTTATGCAAAGTCAAGTCAACACTGCTCTGCATGATAAGACTCTTTAGCTGGAAGTTGACCTTGCAACAGAAGTTAGTTTGTGGCTATTTATGAGACCTGTCCCTGCCAAATGGCAAGTCAAAGGAGGATGGTGATTCCATTATATTTCCCTTCTTTCATCAACTTTATTTGCAATAACCCCAACCCTATTCAAACAGAGCACAAACACCATGAATGCAGAGTTTTTATTGTTAGACACGTTAATGCTACTTAATAATGGCTGCATTAGGATCTGTAACAGGGTGGCAGAGTTCTTTGTTATCTAACCCTTTTAGTGGGTATTCAGAACCCTTTAAAGAGCTATGGAAGTTATATTCTCTCATTGCAGCAGATGTGGCTCATTATATCTATGGTGGATATGAGAGAGGTGCCCTTTCCACTGAGGAGGCGGAACTAGGGAAAAGAAAGACTTGAAGGGAAATCTTAGAGAAAGTCAAGTTTAGAGAGAACATTTAGGATTTAAGTTGTCATTATCTCTTCTATGAAATCACTATCAGTTTTTAACAGGAGGCATTTAATAAGCAATCAGTTACAATTTCAAACAAATTGGCTTCCTTCACACAGCTCGAGGTCCAGCTATGCCTCCATTGTTGATCAGAAACTACACCGTCTGGAACTCTACAAAGCACAGAGCCATCGAGTGGCTACATGATGTAACTGCAAGAACACAGACTTGTGCATGAGATTTTTGAACTACTAGTAATGCCAAACGCCAAGAGAGGAGTGAGTTTTGACATTAACTCAGAATCTGCGCAGTCTAGTGCAGCCAGGGGAGGGATTCACGCATTAACAGAGGCCAATTCTGCAATGTTCACTCATGTAAGCAGCCCGTGGGTTTCACAGAGACTACTTGTATAAGCAAGGTCTCCTTAGCTCAACAAGATCAGGATCTGGAGCAGGATCAGGCTCTTAGGGAGGCCATAGCTTCTTCACTATGGGAGAGTAAAATCAAGATATAATCCACAGACACCAGCAGGGCAGAGGTAACTGGAAAGGACTGGTTTAAGTGGGCAGCTGTCTGAAAATGCAGTTGTCATATGCTCAGTGTGAAATCTCTTCTCTGTGTCAGCGTTTAAGCACTCGCACCATATGTCTTGGGATATTTCAATATGTGTCTTACCATATACTGCACCTGAACAGTGAAAGAAAACAGGAGTTCACAGATGCTTCTGGATGCCAATGAGAAAGGTTAGAGAGACAAGGTGGATGGGGGAATATCTTTTATTGGACCAACTTCTGTTGATGAGAGACACAAGCTTTCAAGCTTAAACAGAGCTCTCCCTCGAGTCTGGGAAATGTACGTAGAGTGAGGCAGATTGAATTTCAATAGATGACTGGAAAACACAAGATTTTCAATAGCACTTTGCTATTATCGGTCCTGGACTCTCTTTTATACTGCAATCTGAACCACAAGGGTGAAGCCATTTCGACTGTATATTGCACTCATACCACATGGGATGCTCTTCAGACGAGAGCACTTGGCAAACACTGCCTCTCAACTCCTCTGTGAGGTACACAAAAATCACGTCCCTCATCACTGGCATGGAGTACTGCTGTGTTCAACACATAAAGCTACAAAGGTACAAGCTCATCCTGAGAAGAGGCAGTACCTCCAAAGGGTATGTCTACAAACTAATACTGCCTTGGGCACATACACCTATTCATCTCAATAATGCGATGGGCCAAATTGAGACTGAGTGTAAATGGATGCATTTTCACAGGAGTATTTATGAAGTTGTACCTCTTCACACCAGCTCTGTGCTTCAATTAAACTGGAAGGACCAATGAAGATTTCCATCACTTAATCCTTACAAAGTTTTCTTATCACTCCCAGTGGACAGTACATTGATAAGCAAATGACACCAATTCAGCAGGGTAGGAATTCATTACCTTTTACATTTGTTGGGCTCTCCTGAACTTGCAAACGTCCTACCTCTGCTCTGCTGGGGGTTCGGGTTGAATGTGCCATAAGAAGCACCAACTAGATACTGAGAAAGAGTAGCAAAATGATGATGATCTAAGGGCTTTAATTATAGTATAGTAGCACCCCAAGGTTCAAACCTAGATTGGAGGGTCCCCACTATGCTAGGCTGGGTACAGACAGAAAGAGACAGTCCTTGCATGAAGAGTTTACAATCTTAACAGTCAAGGTAGACAAAGGGTGAGAGGAGAAACGGAGGCACAGAGAGGGGAAGCAAGTTGGCCAAGGTCACACAACGGGTCAGTGGCAGAGCTGGGACGGTAACCACATCTCCTAACCCCCAGTCCAGAGCTCTACGTGGTGACCATCCTTCCTCCATCCCTTTCTATTGAAAGAGCACTGAATACCCTACTCCCTCCCTTTATGACCCCCTCATCCTGTTTGCTCTAGATTTTCAAAATCCTTAATTCTAACACTGGAAAACCTGACTCAGACATCTTGGAGAGGCTTCAAAATGAAAATGTGTTCTGAATGAGGGTAGCTAAAGAGCAAACCCTATGTCCGGCACAGCCCACAGTTCAACAATGGAACACATGGCCAGCCTCATTTCCAACACAGAGGTGCAGCTCAGATAAACAGCACGCATCTTGATCTGAGCCAGCAGCTGAACTGACCAGCTTTGATCTAAATGACAGATAGAACCTGTAGTCTGCATGGGCCATGCTGCCATGTTAAAAGTGAGGGCAAATGCCAGCTGCTCTAGGTGCCTGGCTCCACTGGGCAAATCTGAGCACCCTTTGTTTAAATGGAGTAAGGCTAGGCTAACTGAATGGAAGAGCTGACTAAAATTACATAGCATGTCGATATGAAAAACTGCCACATTTCAGCAACACTCAGAAGTAATTTAATTCTCATATTCTGACCTAATTTTACTTTAGGATTCTAAAGGCTGGGAAATATCCATCCTCTGCCCCTCCAAAGTCTAGGGTTGTAAAATCCTTTTAACAAGCCATAAAGGAATGCTCTGCCCAGTGCAAACCCACACCATTTATAAAACTGTTAAGATACCCATAAATCAGTACCTACCATTTAGACACTCGATGAGTCAAGAATTCTGTTCTACACCCACTGCCAGAGCCAGAAAGTATTATTTAGTCTAAGGGTATAGTGTGAAGTCTCGCATAAGTATTATATAATCAGTTTCTGAGAACTGTAGTTAAGGAGAGAGAATGTTCTGTCATGCTAGGAAAGTGGTATGAACAAAATATCTGACTAAGCCTGGGTGGGAGGGTGGGTGTCCTGGAAAAAAGAATTAAGCAAACCTGCATCAGTATTAACCACATACAAGTGCAATATAAAACATTATATGGGTCCTACTTCTTCATTAGGCCAATGTTTTCCAATTTAAATTCATATATAGGCCTCTAACTAGCTGAGTTTATAAACCCTACTCTAATTATGATGGGGCGCAAGCTTTAGTGCCCATAAGTTACTGAATCTCGAATTTTCCTCAGAAGCGCAATATGTGACTGCCTCCTACCTGAGCACCAGATCAGATGGTCAGAACCATCCTGGCTAACATTAGAGGAAACAGTGTCTCTCTGCAGCTCTTGCCTGGCAAGATTGCTCCTTGGTTAGGTGACAACCAGGAAGACTGCTTGAGTGGAGAGGCCTAACCAGGCCAAAAGGCCTGAGCCCAAGCCGTTGCAGTCACTGCACTATGTGACATCACTAGGAAATGCCCAGCATTTTTAATATTTTAGCAATATAGTGACTTTAGCAATGATTTTGAAAAGCAAAAATGCTTCCAAAGCTTACAACACAATCTGATTAAGGCTAAAATAGCAATGTATCATAGGATCTTTCCTGTAGGCAACACATGGTAGACTGGTTCCAGGCTTGGAAGTGAGCTAGGAAAAACCCCAAAGGGAAACCTTTTCTTCTTCTCTCATTTGATGTAAAAGATTCCTCCTATGAGCGGGTCTGATCAAAGCACTCAGTCAACATTCAGTTTAAAAGGAATCCCTCCTGTGAAAAAACCGTGCTGTAGTCAAAGCTCAATGCTTTGCATACAGGCAGCAGCCTTGGAGGGCACATCTTCTGTAGTGAAATCATTGACCATTAGTGGCATGAAGAGAACATTCCCTGCATAGTATTATTGAAGGTCTATGGCTGTTCCATATTGTCCTATAGGAACATGACTCTTCCCTTCAAGGCCTAATCCAAGGATTGCTGCCTGAATTTACATTGCAAGATTGAGCTATGCAGATTGGTACATGCTGGTTAAAATTTCAATGAGTATTCAGTTGGTGACAAGTCTAATTTAACTGTTAGCATGTTTAATTACAAACTGTAAGCTGATCAGAACTGAGGCTGTTACAGAAGACAATTAGCATTTTGCTAATACATTCATTTGGCTGAGAAAATTGGGAGGGAATGGCAGCAAGCTAATAATTAGAACTAAGTTAATGATCTATAAAGGTGAATGTTTCCCACAACGGGTTGTCATATTTCAGATCAATTCATAATACTGGCTTTATGCATGACACAGGTAATGTCAGTTGAACTGTTGTTCCAGGATAAAGACAATTGTCTGATTTGAGCTTTCCATCTACTAATAAATTGAATTGGGCATAAGCTTTCATGGACAGAAACCCACTTCGCCCGATGGCACCCGTGGCACTACCAGTAGATTGTTGCAACTTTGAATTATATGGAAGCACTTCACAGATTATGGAAATAAAGTCAGACTTGGTGACTGATGTAGCAGAATAGTGGGCCTTTTCCATCCCCTTGAAGTCTTGGAACTATCTATACCCTACATACAATCACATCAGATAGCCATGTCAGAACTGGGTTGTTCCAATCCTGCTACAATCATAAGCCCTGATCCTGCAATTGGGTCTGCATGAATAGACTCTTACACTCATGCAAAGCTCTGGTGGCTTCCGTAGGACCACGAGCAGGTGCCCATCTGTAGTCGAGACTAGAGCTCAACTTTATTTCATAACCCATCTGACCAAGGATCTAATGGGTTTTCTGCAAAGGGATCTGTCCATATGTTGGAGTGTGCATGTACCACATATGCAAAAGGAGACTGAATTAATGTTCCACAGGCATCCTGAATTCTGGCATTTCCTAATTTCTGAGTGCTTGACTTTGCAACATTAATCATGAAATTTTAACATAGAAACGATGTGTAATTTCCTAGATTTTAAAAAAATAGAAATTCTATTCCGTGGTATCATCGACTCCCACATGGATGATCAGCAGGGTTGGAGCCTTTAGATCTACCATACAGACCTCTGCCACTTGAGCTAATGAAGCAACTAGTACTGTTGTATTAGGCTGTCTCCTCTACATCGACCAGCACTAGAGGGGGATGAGCAGCTTTGCCAGTGGGTTCCACAGATATTTGCTGACAAAGGAGAGGTTAGACTCAGGAATCTGGGGTGCCATTCCAAGCTCTGGAGGCAGTGTTCTCTAGAGAGCATGGATTCCCAGCTCCTTACTCAGGTAGCCCCAGTCTCCCTCTCACCATCAAATCCCAGTCCCAGTTTCTCTTCCTCCTACCCTTCTATCCCCAAGAATGTCCAGTTCCTGCCTTTCCACTCCCCAGTTCCTTATCCCAATCTACTCCCCCCACCTTGCCTCCTGTCCAGCTTTTGTCCCCTCTGCATTTAATCAACCCTCTAGACTGCCTGTGCCCAGCAGGGGGATCCATTGATAGCTCAGAAGAGTCACGCTTCCTGGTTTCAGTTCAAGAGCCTTCCTAGCCTGGCATGGCGTGCAGCAGCCCAAAGCAGCAATTCAGGGAAAGTCCTGCTCAACCCAAGGGGAATTTAGCTGCTAACATTTAAGAAGTCACCACGCATTATGTGCAAACTGCAGTCTTTCCAAGGCTCACAGCTTGGCCAAATCTGTGTGGATTTGAAGACAATGACAAGAGGCACGTCCCTGATACACCCATCCACATTTCAAGTCTTTGCTCCAGAGTATGGGGGCGCTAGAACTTTTCAAATAAAAGGTTTGCTAGAATTTAACAGGGAGAACACATTTTTCCCTAGCCTTGTTTTCAGAAATGGCTGGACAATTTTGGCAGAAATTTTCCAAAAACAATTCAACGCAAGGAAGAAACTTGGTATGAAAGGTTTCAGACTGAACAGTTAGAGGTTGGCAAAATCATATGCAACTGATAGAGTCTTATAGGGGGAAGTATTGAGAGCCTTAATAGACAGCACTACCAGCCCTGCCTATAATGATTCAAGGTATCATCCCACAGAAAGAAAATATTCCATTTATCTCAAAGAATCTCTTCCCTGCATCTTTTTTTCAAACTTGCACTCATCTTTTGCCATTGCAACTGGAATAGATTTTACTCACCTGTTTAAAAAAAAATAACTGACTAATCCTCTTAAAAATGAGTACCATACAAACATTTTGTGTACTTTACTTTTCGCAATATATGCAGTGAGAGCATGTTGAGTGCTATAAATACTTTAAATGCTATTTGCATTTTACTGTATTAATTGAAAGGTTTAACTAGATAGAGATCCAATTGTCTAGGTTGTCTGTTATAATAGAAGATACTTATTTAAAAATCCATAACGTGAGCACAAATTAACCATGTTCCAGATTGTTAATGCATGTAGCATATCTAATCTGAAAACAAAATACAATTCAATTCACTTTTGTCTGAGGCTGTCACATAACAGGAATTTCAACTGTACATTTAGGTTGATCCAAAATTTGGTAAGAAACCTGTTTAACCAAACTTCACCCCCAATTTTTTTTTTTTTTTTTTTGAAGCTGATCAAAAAGAAAACTGGTGCCTAATTCCTTATTTCCCCCAAATCAGACATAATCAGTGGTTACTTAAAGAGACATATTATACAAATATATATGCTGTGCAAAAGTTACTATGGCCTGATCCAAAACCCACTGAAGTCATTGAAGCCTATTAAGAACATAGATTACTATTTATGCTTTAAACTGAACAAATCCTAGCTGAAAGCAAGTAGTCTTGGGCATGAATTCCAAAATATTAAGACATATAAATGTCAGACTATGTTGTATTGCACAGAGTAGAAGCTATTTGGAAATAGATATCCTTTTCAGATTGAAAACAATAGTTGGAGCTTCAAATCCAATGTGTATATTTACCAGTATTTAAGTGTATATAACCAACTTATTGTGGCAGGATGAAAACGCAGAGAAAAAAAAGATTGCTTTAATAAAAATGAGGATTTTAAAATCAAACATTGTTATTTTTTGTCAAGATGCTGAATCCTTGTTTCAGAAACACGTCATCTTCTTCCACTGCAGTGAAAATCAAGAATCAAATAGTGACTTAAATTAATGCAGGAGCCCCGTCAGTAAAACTGTGCTAGTTAAACACTGACATCTACAGTCACGTCTTGGGAAAAAGACTTTCTCTGGAATGCAGCCCAATGCACCCAGCCTTCCTTTTGAACGGCAAATGCTTTACTTATACACAGAAGTAGATGTACTGAATTCACATTTTTTAAACATCATGGAAGTTTCGGTGTGACATTTGGATTATGCCGTTATCTTATTTGCTAGAACAATTATTCAGAATTAGCTGTGGGAGAATATCCATAATTCAAGGTAACAGTATTGCTACCCCAGTTACATTTAGATTTATCTGAAGTATATGTGTCTCATTAGGAAGCAAGTCACACTCAATTCCAAAATGAGGTAAGTGCATGGGCTGGTCTTTAAATACCAACTGAACTTCCATTCCTACAGCTGAAGTTTACTCCCTGATAGAGCTATTTAAAGAAAATACTATGTAGATCATGTTGCTTCCAATAGACAGAAGGGTTTTTTTTATTATTACTATTATACTGTTAATGAGACCAGTAATTGCATTGAGAAAAAAAGTTCAAATTTAATAACTCAGATGGTAATACAGTCACATCTTGCCAACAAGCTATACTGAATGACAGCTACAATTTAATGCAATTGTATTGTAGCATTTAAAAATAATAATTAGATTTACAGCCACGAGTGCACATCTCAAAGTTGGATACGTGATCAATGCTGTGTGGCCTTGGGTTTTGCTCGGATTCCTTTTTACAGCCAAATCCTCCTCTCTCTTTGTTTTTGCTTCCAAAGCAGCATCTCATTCTACTGCTGTGAGCCAACTCATTCTCAGTCTCTCATACAGAATGTCTCCTAGTAGTTTATGCTGTTTTGAATTAGATCCATTCTGTTTTTTACCAACAGCTCCAGAATTGATTGAATTTTCCTGTGTGTGTCAGTTTTGCCTGCGCTTTCAAATGCCACCCATCACTCTTGGCTTCCAGGGCAGCACCCACGCTCAAATCTACCCCCTCTGTCCATGTCTGGAGACCTTTATTATTTTACTGCTCTTTAACTATGTCTCATCTCCACAATCAGGTCTTCCTGCCATTTCACCACCCTTCATTTTGCCATTTCAATGCAATACTATAGTGCATGGATTATCCTAGAAATTCACCCTGGCTAATTTACAATTCTTGAAAGGTCACCAGAGCTCAACCATGACTTATATATCAGCAATGACCTACTCGCTTTTGTGTGCGCACACACACACGCACACACATACACTCATTCTTCATCCACCCTCGATAAGTTTGTCTCTCTGGGTCACACTCCTTCCCACAACCAGTCTTAAAGGGACAGTTTGATCAAAACAAATTAAAATCTCAAGAGACTTGTTTCCCTGAAGAGGAGATCAGGAACTCACATTGTTGCAGTCTCTTCAATGTTCCCCAGAGGGTATTCCAGGTACAGCAGGAAAAAACCCAATGAAGTTCTGGTCATGGTATAGAGAGAGATTGTCAATGATAGTTATAGTTTTGGAAGAGAATTAAAAAAAATCACAGGTGTAAGTGGATGCATTTCATATCACAGACAGCAAAACCATCATTCGGCTCTGCAGAACCTTGAAGCAGTGTCAAAAATTCTAAGACACAAGCATCAAGCCCAGCTAAAGGAGAAAAATGGAGAAACAGAGGATGAAGACAGCTTATATTCACAGGAAGCCTTATGCTAGGATGTGCTTAGAGCTTTCAATTTCCACTGAAGTCAACAGGGCCCTCACTTCACTTTTTCTAGCTTGCCAGTAGTTTGGAGGGGAGGTTATTACCTTAATTCTCTCTCAATCAGAAGACTGGATATCCTGGCTAATACAATCAGAAAATACTCTTGCCTGCCTCTCTTCTCACGTAATCCTATTCTGCTCTGTAATGGTGCTTGATTGCAGTTTTGGGATCATTGATTAGATGTAAAACAACTAGAAATCTTCCAGCAATTTGCACTTTTCTTACTAGATAAAGTAACATCGAAGTCAGATACAATCCGGTTAGCATCAAGACTTTTTTTTTCATTTCAGCCATTTCAGGTTGATGTGGTTTTCTGTCTTCTAAGTACCTTAATCTTGCAACCTGTGGAAGTGCTATAGTTTGTCTAGATATTCCTATTTTTATCATCTTGTGTTCTGTAAAGCGTACAGGTTATAAAGCTCAATTTGCAAGCAAATGTAAGTGGTTGGGACCCAGTTTTGATGCTGTTAATCTCTACTACTTTGCCAGATTCCAGCTGAGATAACTGTATTCTGTCTTCCTAAATATCCTTTATGGTTTCAGTAAGATTCCATTCCACTGTAGTCTGGTTAGGTTATTATACTGTGCCCATCACAGAAGTATACTAGGCCCATCACTATAGTATTTGAGCTGGAAGATACTATACTGCAGGGGTTGTAGTCTCCCTGCTGTACAATATTTTCCAGCTCATATAACTGTAGGCAATGGATTACCAGTGGTCTCTCTATAGGATGAAATATTTTAATAACCATCTGTAGGACACTTTGCTTGGTGGACCCACTTACACTCCCAATCTGTATTGGGCAATGGTCTGCAGAAGGCAATGGTCTGAAAACTGCTGAAAAATAGCATTTTTGGCTTTCTGTCCTAAATAGATGTGTAAAGTTGTTGTGCATTGTTAAACTGCTACAGTTTTACCCAGAGGTGGCTGCTTTTTATGGTTGAAAGATGTGATCCTGGGATCCAATTCATGGTTGCCCTGCAGTTTAAGTACTCAGTGCAAAGCTAGTATAAAATGCAACTGAATCAGAATGGGCATGTTATGTCCTTTGGGCCCAAACACGGGGTAGACCTTGCTGCTCCAGGTCAGGGAGCTTTTGCCAAGTTTCATGAGTAGTTCAGAAAAAGGACTCAGATCAGGACCAAGTAATGCTATGGTTTGAGTTCCATTGGTGCTCTGAATATATATTTGGACTCATTCATTATAGCCAATTTCAAGAACTTCCCTGTGAGCCACACAGAACAGTTCAGTTTCATGGGAAGGAGAAAAAAGAAACTAAAGATCAGTGACAGCCCTTGGTCATATATTGCTGTGGTTCTTTAACATGATTTTCCACCCCCACTCTCCCAGTCAAAATAATCATGTGTTTATCATTTCAAATGCAAAGAATTAAGACTGGTTTCAGAACACTGTACAGAGGCAAAATCTGTTCTGTAGGCAGAGAGAATGAAATCTCCTCCAACCAGCCTCTCAGGGGGTAGGGCTGCAGGGAGAGACTCTGCTTGATGTTCTGACTGATCAGGGGAATTGTTTTGCTTTAGCCTTAAAAAACAGTCAACAGATCCAGTTCCTGGGGTCCACCACACTCCCCCTTTTAGCCTCCCTCTCCTCTCTTCACCCCCGCATCAGAAAACCAAGCACATATTTAGATTCCCTCAGAGATATGACTGAAGATATGAATAACCCTTTCTGTAAAATCCAAGTCACTGGAAAACGTTAACTTTAACATTTAAGGTGATAGTCTAGTTTCAAGTACATCAGCTGGCTGACTTTTCCCTAGGAGTTAAGCAGTGCTTTTTACAAAAAGTAACCAAACATTTCACATTGTGTATTCAATCAAATATTTAAAAATACTATTATTCTTCAGAGTATTATGGGGGGTTCAGGCCTCTTTTTACAATACAAACATTAAGCCAAAGCAGATCTTAGGATAAGTTACCATGTGTGTTATCTTTCCCCTTTTTGTTCAGATGCCAGGCATTGATTTGTATTAACCACAAAGTGTATCTGGTCACAATGAAAGCTGTTTTTCTGAGCTCATCTCTCATAGTCCAGAAATAAGGCCAGTAGGAAGTGAATGCAAATGACATGCACACAGAAGAGGGGAGAAGAAGAATCTGTTGATTCTCAGTCCCTGGATTTTTTATATAATCATTTTCAACAAGAGAAATGTGGCAGAGTGCGCTAGTGGTCGGACACATGCACTTGTTCAGGGATTGTATCCTTACTGAATCCATTCCAACTGATTGCAGGCTTTATGGTTTTGTAGCTGCACAATTTCATAATGCTGCATTACTGTACTGCAAATATACATCAAATGAAATTAATTTTAAGGGATGAGATTACAAAGCTTTAATCAAAATACTCTATTTTCACTTGCAGAAAACCAAGAACTATTATTATATTCCTTCCTTGTTCATTAACATGACTTCATGTGTTGCATTGAACATTGAAGGGGAAAGGAACTTATTTTCCACAGAGTGGGACAATATATTCTTTTCAGAAAGTAATTGATGGAAAAAAATTGTTGAAAAATAAACATTTTTGCAGAAAATTTTAATTTCAATGAAACTTTCTAGTTTCTTGCCAAAAAACAGAAACCAAAATTTCTTGGTAACAAATTTCTGGTTTTGATTTTCAAAACTGAAACAAAACCAAAAAAAGTGTAGCCAAAATTTGTTTTTAAACAAAATTTTCAAAAACCAAAATAATTTTTTTCCCAGTTTTGGCTTTTCTGCAAAAATTGAAAATATTTACAGGAAATTTCAACAAAAATTGAAGTTTTTCAAAATTTCTCACAAAGAAATCATCATTTTTTATCCAATTTTAATTTTCAGCAAGTCCTTCTAGGCTAAGAATAGAAATTAATTTTATGTTATTCAGCTAGCCAAAACATCTAGTGTTAGCAAATAATTCTCGGGTCTCTAATCTACCTGGATTTTAGTAAGGCATTTGATATAGTAACACATGGGAAATTAGTTAAACTGAAGAAGATGGGGATTAATATGAGAACTGAAAAGTGGATAAGGGTTAGTTGAAGGGGAGACTACAGCAGGACACACTGAAAGGCGAACTGTCAGGCTGGAGGGAGGTTAGTAGTGCAGTTCCTCAGAGATAAGTAAGACTGGTTCCAAGACCTAACGTTTTTATTACTGACATCAGCACAAAAAGTGGGAGTGTGCTAATAAAATGTGCAGATGACGCAAAGTTGGGTGATGTTGCCAATACAGAGGAGGACTGGAATATCATACAAGAAGATTGGGATGAGCTTCTAAACTGGAGTAGTAGAAATGGAACTAAATTTAATAGTGTAAAGTCCAAGGTCATGCATTTAGTGACTAACAAGAATTTTTACTATAAACTGGGGATTTATCAATTGGAAGTGACAGAGGAGGAGAAAGACCTGGGTGTATTGGTGGATCACAGGATGACTATGAGCCATCAATGTGGTGCAGCTGTGAAAAAGGCTAATGCAGTCCTAGGATGCATCAGGCAAGGTATTTCCAGTAGAGACAGGAAGTATTAGTACCATTATACAAGGCACAGGTGAGACCTCAACTGGAATACTGTGTGCAATTCTGGTCTCCCATGTTTAAAAACAATGAATTCAAACTGGAACAGGTTCAGAGAAGGGCTACAAGGATGACCCAAGGAATGGAAAACCTATCTTTTAAAAGGAGACTCAAAGTGCTTGGCTTGTTTAGCCTAACCAAAAGACGACTGAGGGGAGATCTGATTGCTCTCTATAAATACATCAGAGGGATAAATACCAGGGAAGGAGAGGAATCTGGCCATCAACAAGTTTAGGCTCAAAATTAGGTGAAGTTCTGGAACAGCCTTCCAAGGGGACCAGTGGGGGCAAAAAACCTAACTGGCTTCAAGACTGAGCTTGATAAGCTTATGGAGGGAATGGTATGATGGGACTGCCTACAATGGCATGTGGCCCACCAGCAACTGCCAGTAGTAAAAATCCCCAATGTCCAGAGATGGGACACTTGAATGGGGAGGCCTCTGAGTTACTACAGAGGATTCTTTCCCAGGTGTCTGACTAGTGGCTCTTGTTCACAGGGACTGACTGCCATATTTGGAGTTGGGAAGGTCTTTTCCCCAGGGTAAGATTGGTAGAGACCCTGGGCGGGGCGGGGCGGGGTGGGGGTTGGGGGGGTTGCCTTCCTCTCCAACATGGGCCATGTGTCACTTGCAGATTTAAACTAAAGTAAATGGTGAACTGTCTGTAACTTGAAGTCTTTAAACTATGATGTAAGGACTTCAGTAACTCAGCCAGAGGTTAGGTGTCTATTACAGGAGTGGGTGGGTAAAGTTCTCTGCCCTGCAATGTGCGGGAGGTCAGACTAAATTATCACGATAGTCCTTTCTGATCTTAAAGTCTAAGAGTCTCCCAGTCATCTCCCTGCAAAGCAGCATGGTTCCCGGTTGGCCTTTACTAATGTTTCATCCAATTTGGTTTCAAAATGTTCCAAGAAATGGGGTTTCCACCACTTTCCGTCAAGAGGTCACTTCCGTGGCTGATGGAATTCTTAGTTATATTCAGGCTACATTTTCCCCTCATAATGTCACAACCTCCTTTCCCTATTAATTCTTCTTCCCTCCTTGGTTTTTTACAGCCTCCAGATACCGATAGGCACATCTCCACCACCTCTCCTGGACTAGTAATTCTTCCAGAAGTAGTTTAAGCTGGAGGGGAAGAGAAATCACCCCTTTTCTGCACATTACAAAATAAGATGTGAAAATTTGGGAAATTAGTCCATGTATGAATAAGTCCATGAACCTATGAATTCTGGCTGATTTTATGAAATTGCTGCATCAGTGAAAGCCTAGTATATACTGACTCAGCCATTTACTAATAAGGCTGTGTCACATCTCCCAGTCCAGGAACGATGGAAATGCAGTAACCTGAATAGATTTCCATTCAAATATAACCAGTTCTCCCCAAGCTGTCTGCAAGTGATGAGGATGGAGCATTGGAAAATCCCTTTCTTTCTGCTGAGAACAAAGACAAAGGTGTTAGGTCTACAGATATGTTGCCTGTATAGCTACACCAGTGCAGCAGTCTGGTGTGAAGGCTTGGTCTAAACCTAAAAGCTTGGGTCAACCTAGCTACATCACTCAAGGCTCTGAAAATATTCATGCCCTGTGTGATGTAGTTAGGTCAACCTAACCCCCACTGTAGATGCAGCAAGGTCAATGGAAGAATTCTTCCATCATTCTAGCTACAGCCTCTTGGGCAGGTGGATTTACTACAGCAACAGAAAAATCCCTTCTGTCACTAGTATTTACACTACAGCAGTGTAGCTGCAGCTGTGCTGCAATAGCACCGGCACACCCACAGATGCAGCTCATGACGACAGAAGGAGTTGTTCCTGTCAGCATAGTAACAGGACTTCCCTACCATCATTAACTATGCTGACAGGAAAATGATGTCAACGCAACTGTGTCCACTCAGAGGTATGGTTTTTTCACACCCTGACCAGCATAGCTACACCAACAAAACTTTGTAGTGGAGACTTGGCTTTAGAACTAGTTTTTTATACCAGCATCCAGGTTTTAGGTTCAGGGGACTCAAAGGGACATGTTCTCCAAGCGAGGGGTACCTTTTGTTTACTGCATCTGAACAGGTCAAAGAGAGCTTGCTTCAGGAGTCAGAGGAGGCTCCATGACCAAGAGGAGAAAGCTGTGGTAGGGGAGGAAACTGCACAGTATCTCTTGAGATTTGTCCATGAAAAAATGAGGGATTGATTTAGAAATACCTCTACAAAGTCTCTGTTACTTGCTCAACTGTCATATGTCTCTCAGCTGTAAACCACAGTACCTTGGAGAGTGTAGCATGTGCTTAAGATACTGGGGAAACTTGTTGGGGCTCAACACTGGGACTCAGGACCCGGTGCAGCTGAGCCAGAGAAGAGCTACCAGAGAATCCGTACCCAGGACACATGCCGGAGAAGCCAAAGACAGTGGCTGGAGCCTGGCCAAGCCCAGGGGAGCTTATAAACACATGGATCCAGCATATAGATCCCAAGACAGCTGCCTGGCAAACACCCAGGCGGGGGAGTTCAGCAGGCCAATGATGGAAGTGGCAAAAACCACAACAACAGCAACATAAAGACACTGTTATAGTTTCCCAGTGGAGACAAAATCCATTTATTAAAATTTGATAGGATATTTCAGCTCCTACTGTTATCTTAATAACATTTATTAAGTATGGAGCTCTACAGACATGAGAGAAAAATCCAATCTGGCCTGCACACTGTAGGGTACCTTCTTTTATTTGTAAACAATTTATATTTTATCCTGTTGTGCTGAAACTCCAGCAGAAGAGACCACACAAATGAGATTAGTGGAATTCTAAAGAGGAATGTTTCCTTTAAATCCAGCAAGGAGTAGCTGGTCAATGGACAAGCCCAATAGAATGTCAAATTCTAATTAAGCATGCCTAATGGGCAAAACTGTGATAATTTAATCAAAAATAAATTGGCTGAATGCATGATCTCCATCTTCAGCATTGTGATCCATGGAGATTACCTAGTGTCACACACGCACACACACATACAGGAGGGAAAATTAAATCTCTAAAATCTTGCTGGCAGCATGTTCATATCCAGGACCTAGAAAATAATTGGTCTTTCTGTAATAACAGCACCACAGAGAAAGCCTATTAAAGCCATTCTTGTAACATATTCATACTGAGAAGTTATTAATGAACAATCTTGATTGTTTAGCCTAAATGCAAGTCATTTAAGTAAACTGATGCCATGAAAACTGCATACTCTCTCTGCTACCTTTACACATATTTAAGAGACAATGGGATGCTCATTTGTCAGCAGTCTTCCCCTCTTTGTTTTATTATATAGCCAAAAGACAGATTTTGAGCCCCTATTCTGCATTCCTTGAACTCCCATTGACATGAGTGAGAACTTGATTATGGAATACAAATACCAGTTTCCTTCAACAAAGAAAGTGTTCTTCCCAGTTCCTTATTGCCTTGGGTTCTGCCTTTCCAATCTACTCTGAACTTATTGGATTCTCTGCTGCATTTGATCTTTTCTAGGCCCTCCTCACATTTCCTGATCAACTGGATCAAAATTTACCAGTTTCTTTAGCACTTCTTTCTTACAGGATTTCCATGAAGTTCCTAACAGTTTATAAGGCATACAACTCATGTATCCCCCAGGCTCAATCATAAAAAGTTAGTTATAGATAACTCTATTTTAGGTGATTAACAGCATATACCAACACGATGCAGTTTAAAGTGATTACATTCTAGACTTTGTTCAGAACACAAGGCTTCACAGCCTATTCTTACAAAAATATTTAATGACCAAGACGTTTGTGTTAAGTCCCATCAGAAGGATGGCACCTCCCTCAGCACAGTGCTATGTCACACCATGCTGGGACCAAGGGTTCACCATTAGTGAACCCATGACTGCCAGGAAACAGATACCACCTAGAGAATCCCTCATACCTCCTACCAAACCATCACCAGGATTCTCTGAGGCTCCCATCCATGGACTGACCCATTCTGATGTCTTAGCTTTCCAGATATAATCAGATTGCAGCATAGGATAGTGTGGCAACAGTCCTTAATAAAAAGAGTATCTAATATTCTCTGCCAGCCTATCAACCATGCCTTGGCAGTAAAAATCCACTAAAAACATGCAATTTAAACTCCTTCAGACACTAAAATCATCATGATTATATTCCCCAGTTCATATATCAATTCATTCTGTGATAGGTCTGTTGTCCATACTTCCCCATCTAACCACCTTCACATCTTCAACATTAAAATGGACCACCTCATAATACATTAACCAAGTTACAATGGTCTGGAAAAAGACTGAGATAAAAAGCCACTGATGAATAAGAAATCCCATTATAGAGCTCATCAAACAACAAAACATTTATATCACAAATGACACATTCATTCTAACGTCTCCTGATGTGAATCTTGTCAAACGAGTGAGCTGTGAAATTCCATACGCTGTCAAAATCCCAGAGAGGTTCAACCCCTTAGCACAGTAAAGCAATACCTTAATAAAGCACAAGTGACAAGGTTCCCTGGCTACCATATTGCCAAGTTAAAGTCCCACTTCTGCAGCCAAAGCAAGGCATTTTATTCCTTCCTGTTTTCATTACATAGGTTACAACATAAGTAAATATTTTTATATGCAAAGCAGTTCCCATTCCCTTTATTGCTCACACAACATGTCCATTATTGCATCACAAGACATAAAGATGATTGTTGTCCATGACCTATCTTTCAAAAGTATAGGCCTCAAAGAATTAGGGTTTGGGGTTATTTCACCTCAAGGGAAATGATGTAATTATTCTGAATTAACCTCAATAACTTCATGCTGGTGAATTTGATTCCACTCCCATTTTTATTACCTCATAAAATAGATCATCAAGAAGGGTTTGGAGTTTAGGCCTCAAGCTACTCTCTGCAAACTGAATTTCCTGATACAATGTTAGGCCAGCTGCCCATGCCTGGCACCTATTCCCTGCTGAAGCTAGTATGCTATCATGCAAGCTGTGCTGATACACATGAGCACCAAGCAGCGAGTATCTGAGTAGTCTTGCATGAGAGCAGGAATTGAAGGCAAAATCTCAAGGGGCCATTATTTCCCCGCATACTCAGTGCTTCCTGACCACTTCCAGCAGCCAACTGGGATAACTAGAAGACCGAAACATGGCTTCAGAAGCCACTTAAGGTGAATTTTTATGATTCATGGATCACAGTTAGTGTTCCTTGGAAGGTGAAGATAGTAAAGCCTTCCCATAAAACATGTAATGAAATCTCCACCCTCTTTTTGCAAAATGGTCAAAAGAATTATTCCTAAAGGACAGCCAGATTTTTTGCTAAAGAGGTACAGCAAGTAAAGGGAGGAAACCTCTTCTCTGGAGTTCATGATGTGCATAGTAATCTTGCAACTGGTTTAAGCCCAAGCTCACATATTATATACGGACCTAGAAGAAAAGAACAAAACAAAGGCAGTTGGGATGGGATACTGGGTAAAGAGAGCAGGGCATGATCAGAGGGGAAAATGGGGTGGAAACTTGGGATATTGGAGGAAAAACAGAAGGGTAAGATACCACCTGAGTACACAAGAGCAGAGGGCACCTCTGACATCCAAACCAAAAAGATAACTGAAGAAGCCTCTTGCAAGTCCCAGGAGACTGAAAATGGAACCCTTGGAAACAGTGGAGAAGGGCAATAGGCCAAAGACTACATGGGCTGTTGGGAGGAGGGAGGAAGAGGCACAGCACCTAGTAAGGGGCCTAGCTCACAACTGGTTAGTTCAGATATACATCCAAATGCTGAACTTCACCCACGCCTCTCCGTGCATTTTTGCAGCCCCGAGGCTAGTTTTCTGCATCAGTTTTGAACGGACTTAAAAATTCATGGTTTTAAAAATAAGAAGAAATTTACCAAAATGCAAATAAAATGCCAAGGTACTCCTGTACCATGAGTCTTTTCCCTCCACTCCCCACAACCTCAAGCTCCTGCTATACCTGGAAAAGAGTTCCTTTCAAAATGTCAGCAATTATGAAGACCCTGCAACCCAGCCACTATTTGCCTCATCTCTACTTGACCAGACTCTACACCCCTTCTCCTGGCTTATTTACATTATCTTGAAAGCAGAGCCTAGAGTGAGCCACTACACTTCCAAATGTATCACTACACCATTGGGTAGGACACTAGCAGATGAGCAGCTGATATGAAGAATAAAAACAAAGAGAAATAAAATACATTTTGAAGAGATAGGACACTATCATATAAATGTAGAATCTGTGTGATCCAGCTTTAGGAGCCAACACACACTGTACATCTGTAATCTTGCCCAAGCACACCAGTCAGCTATGTTAAATTCTTCAGTGATTTAATTGGTCTGCACAGCACATCCGCAAGATGAACTACAAGCAGTTATAATTACCCTGACTACATAGCTCTACAAGAGGCTTTCAATGAAATAACATGCAGCACTTTCCCTTTATAATGGACACTGAAGAATATTGTGTACAATCCATTTTTAAGGCTCTCTCTATGAAAGCCTTATTATCAGGAGCAAGGAATAATAGACAGGAGAGAGAGAAAGTGATCTAATCAGTACCTTCAAACAGAAAAGCTAAGCATGTTTAGTCTCAAGAAAAGAAGACTGAAGGTGGACCTGATAACTGTCTTCAAATATGTAAAGGGCTGTTATAAAGAGGAGGGTGATCAATTGTAAAGGACAAGTAATGGGCTTAATCTGCAGCAACAGAGATTTAGGTTAGATACTAGGAAAAACTTTCTAACTAACTGTAAGGGCAGTTATAAGCTTTCACAAGACATAGGGATTCCACAATCACTGGAATTTTTAAGAACAGGCTGGACAAATACCTGTCAGGGATGTCTAGGTTTACTTGGTTCTGTCTCAAAACAGGGCTGTTTTTATGTTTTTGAGAGAAATACCCATTTATTTTCCAGTCTAGGAACCTTTACCAAGCAAAGTCTGCAATGAGCACATTGCCCCTCTGCTGAAGTTGAATTTTCTTCAGGGGCAGCAGTTTAAATGTCAGTTTAATCCAGGGGTTATAGTCAAACTCTTGACTTCACTTGCATTTTATCCTGTCCCTCAATACTTAATAAAGAGGGCAACAAAGCTGACGTAACCAACTTGAAGCTGATTGTTGCATAAAAGGCTTTTCCAGTAACTTGCCACATCACCACTCTCACAGCTATGCCTGCTTCTCGCCCCAGGTGTGCAGTGGGGCACAAGCACCAGTGAAGCTCCCTCCATCAGCCCCCAGAAGAGGTAGAGCATACACTTGCCTTCTGGGGACTCTGCTCTATGGGGAAATTTGGGAGCAGCTGTACTTTCCTCCCCATATTCTATACAGCCCCTCATGTAGGGTTATAGCTAAACAACACAATTTACCCATATAACACACACACACCCATTAAACAAATATTAAAACTTTCCTCGTGGCAATATTTGCCTTTACCAAAGCATTCAGCTATTTTCTGGATTTCCCACACTTGAAAAAAGTGGGGAAACACTGTGATTAATATTCTTTTCATACTCCCCACTGAATCTATACCACTCCGTTTTTACAACCTGTCTTGTTTTCAGCATTGGTTGGGTTCTTGTTTCTTTTAGACACTTAGGCTCTTTTTCTTGAGTCCTCTAAGTTGTCCCTTGAATACTCAGTCTGCTCTATTTAGCACTCTTCCTAGAGTCATAAACACAAGATTCTTTCACTTGAGCGAGCAGACTGAAAATATTTCAGTAAACCGCACAAATGCAACTTGAGATCTGTTGAAAGGTTTAAAATATATGTATATAAAAGCCAGCTACGCTAGGCTGGAGGGCAGAAAAACATTCAACGACATAGAAATCATCACGGGCCCAGTTCAGCAGCATTGGGCACGTACTCACATCCATTCACAGCCAGGAAAGATGTTCCAGTGGTGAGAGCACTAGCCTAGGATCTGCGCAAGTCCCTGCTGTGCCACAGACTCTGCGTGTGACCTTGGACTATCGCTTAATGTCTCTGCTCGTCCCCATCTTTAAAAATAGGGATAATAGCATTTACTGCCCCACCTCACAATATGGCAAGAGGGGCCATATAAGTACTTCAGATAGACAAGTCAACAGGATCACAAACTAAAATGTGGGCAAGTAGGTCTAGTGGTCAGAGCAGAAGCCACCTTCAGGAGCCTAGTAGGAAAGCCGGGGGAGGACTAGAGACACAGCAGGCCTAGGAGCAACCACAGCTACAGGCAGAAGCATTGAGCAGCCAGAGATCAGTTGCTGCTGCTGCTGCTGGATTTCAGAGCGGACTTGCTGACTGCTTCAGCCAGGCAGGTGGAGTGGTCAAACAGGCTACACCGCAGCGGCTCAGCTATGGTCATAAGCTGCCAAGAGTCTCAGCAGGCACAGCTGTAAATTCTTATTCCTAACAAATGGGACTTAAAGTGCTTTGCTGGATCTGGGCCTCGGGCACAGGGAACGTCTCCTTAAACACTGATGTGCCCCTGCAACTCGATATTACAACACTACTGTGAGGAAAGCGCCAGCAGTGTGCTTAGTACTGGAAGAAGGCAGATCAAGTCCTTGTCCCAAGGATTCTAAGTTACGGGTTTAAAAAAACCCTGAAAAATACTAAAATATTGGGCCAGAGTCTCAGATGATGCAAATTGGTTTAGACCTGAGCCGGCAGGTTTGTAGCCTCAAAGGCAGGAGGGGGGAGGTTTAAAGCAAGAGAGTTGCAATGTTTAAGCCCAACTTCAACTTGAACAGTTCAGTCTAGCTTTAGGGTGCAAGGGAACAGCTTTGAAAGCTGCAAGGAGCAATAATATGTTTTTAGTAAAATTGTTATAATAATAACAACAACATTTGAAATCTGTGGCTTTTAACGTCTACTTTGCAAGCCTCAGAAGTACCCAAAAGCCATTTTGTGGCCATTTCCTATTTTTGATATATTATGGAGAATCTCAGAAAGAGTGCTGCCACTATAAATGCAAAGTGTGAACAGAGTCCAGGTTGGAGGACAATAGCTGTAAAATAGCATCTGAGGGAATGAAAAATGTCCTGAGACTGTGGTACAGCACTGCCAGCCAAGGACAGAGTGCATTATTTCATCATCAGGGTAACTTTTTTTGTTCCAAGGAAAATATTTTACACAGTGATTCCTTCGGGGGGGAAACAGGCATGCACATACACATAAAAATTGATATAAATCCTACTTGTTGAGGGGAATGCTACTCATTTCATTATTTGAAAGTATCATGCTTCTGAGCACATGCAATTTTGCAAATGACTGCCCAGTTTTCCAAGGAACAGCAGGAAGCTATTTCAGTTCACATTATGTTGTTTTAGCCAATCAATGGGTGGGGGCATGGGGGCAACAAATCGAACACAAGAGTGAATTCTCTAGTAATTCTGATTCAGGTGTGACATGGCCCCTCCCACTCCTTCCCCCTCCCCCCCCCCAAAAAAAAGAGATCCTGCTGGGTGTGCATTTAATCAGTGCACTCTACTGGTGGGACTCAACTGCTCAAGTGTGCGATGTAGACCCTGTCGTAATAAATCTATCTGCTGCGAACAGACACAATTATGCATCACACAGGATGCTGGGAATAGAATCCTGGTCTTTCAGTTCTGAAAAACACAGGTCTCTGCCACCTGAGCGGAGAGAAAACTCCTTTAGCTGGTAGTAAGGTGCATATCCTATCTCTGGGTCAGCCACAAGCAGACAGTATCACTCACAGCCCCAGACCTAGGGGGCTATGGAGCTAACAGACATTCTCCCTGAGCTCTAGTGGCAGGGGTCTGTGATTCTGAAGGAGGGCGATGCGAGTTCCAGCCCCGTTGTCAACATGAAGTGGCATGGTGCACAGCTGTGACACCACCAATTCAGGGGGCTCCCAGGTGCAACAACCATAAGAGGAAGCTGGATCAGCATGGTCATACTGACTGAAAGCTAAAGGAGAGCAGTGGGGGCCTCAAGGCAGTGCACAGTAACCCTGTGACTTCAGTTGGTCCCAGTGAACCATGAAGGCCTTGGAGATCCATGAAGGTTGGGGGAAAATCCACTGTTCCTTCCATGGGAGAGGGAAATCCTCCCTCCCCTATAATAAGTTGTGGGACCTTCAGAGTTTTCCTCTTTTAGGTGTCTTCACTTGAAGGGGCTTCCATGGACTTAAGAATTTCGTTGCTACATTTACAAACATAATTTCTTATGTAATAGTTTCCTGTCTTTCATTTCCTTTTGCTATTAAGGAAACCTGTATTTGAAACAAGAGGCATGTACTGGCTTTTGGAGTATCATTCAAACAAGGGGTTTCTAGGAACAAATGGCTGACATACTGGTTGGCACTGTCACAAAACTAGCATGGCAGCAACAGGGTTCCTGCAGTATGTAATTTGCTGGCAGCGAGTGGGAGCACTTAAGAATTTATATTCATGGGGATTGATTGTAAGATAATTTAGGATATATTCAGCCCTGGCACAAACTAATGAATGCCCTTTGCCCTGGTCCCTCAAGTCTACTTGAGTTTCAGGCAACACAGCTTATCAGCAATTAGTCTCTGGGGTCGTTTTCAGTAGGGACTAGTTATCAGCTCTATGTAATATCAGCTGGCTCCTCTTTTAGTCCTAGCAAAATGCAACCACTCCACAAAAATTCAGAATGTGCTTTGTAGTCATCTTTGTCTAAATAAGAGTATTTTGGAGGCATCTTTACAGCATAGGAACAGGGGCCTTCAACCATAACCTTGGAGAGCAGAAACTTGCAGCTGTTTGCATGTATATATCCCCCACCCCCATAGAGTCTGACCCAGCTCCTACTGGGCCCGATTGTAACCTTTGAACTCCCTGGAGAGTACTTATGCTTACGTCACTTCAATGGGTGTTGGATAAAGCCATTAGTCTGGAGTGACAGCTCAAGAGGGTATTGTACAGAGCAGATTGTACTGACCCCAGTAGAAGATGCAGGATGTATCTGAAAGTCCCAGTTCCTAGCTTCATGAGAATTTCAGCTTTCCTTCTTAATGGAAATGTCTAGTCCACATGGTTGTGGAGAAAAAGCTGGAAAATCCAACCCAATGGAACCTAAAGGCCAAGACACCAGGAGGCAAAGAAAATAGAACCCAAAATTTATTTTGTAAAAATCTAATGATTTTTAAGCAAAATTTTCATGATTTTGTAGGCATGTCTCATGATTTTTTAATGTTTGGGGGTTGTCAGTACTGATGACAGAGGAGCTTGAACAGCAGCTGAAGTTGCTGAAAGAAACTAAGGAAGTCAGCTATGATAAAAACAGGGAAATGTAATTAGTGCACAAAAACTTCAAGGTTATCTTCTATGCAATGAGTGTGATCAGTACATTTGTAACTGTGCTAAGATACAGGTAACTGGATCTTTGCAGCTGGATATAGGCTAATTACTGCTAGGTCAGGAAACAATTTCCCTTCTATAACAAATGATACTATATGAGTGCACGACTGACTAGTTGCTGTCTGGGGCTGGATATAGGATGGACAAAGTCATCTCTTTCAACTTAAACAGCTAGAGGTCACATCCAAAAGCAATATACTAGGCTATGGATGGTGCAATGCAGTATGGTAAATCATGCACATCTATATATGCTATACATGCTTTTTCTATTTTCATTCACAGTGCGTATATGTGGGGATGGGTGAACAAATGTGGTTCTAATCTTTCCAAAAGGGAAGCAGAATAATCCTGACAACTGCTATCAAGTGAGTTCAACTTCACTCCTTGGTTGAACAGAAAAAAATTCCATAAGGAACAAGCATAGAGTATAATGGAACTGTGACCAACAATAAACAACAAATCATGCCAGGCAAAATTGATTGCTTTGTTATATTAGAAAAGTCATTGCTGAGAAGAATGCAGGAGAAATAATAGAGTTTTACTATAGTAAAACATTTACCAGTGCCTCACAAAAATCACTGAAACGTTTAATTCAAATTGGTTTGGACAGGAGCGTTGTCACATGGCTTGAAAATTAAATGAAGGCCCTAAATAAAGGGTAATCCTGGACTGCAGTATTTTGAATGAGGGAGGAGATTATACGTGAGGCTACAAAGATCAGTATTATGCCCAATTTTATGTTACATTTTAATCTGGCATCTGGAAGAGGAAATAAGTACCACAATAATTTAAATTTGTAGATGTAAATTGGGAACTATAAACAGCCATAAATACACCAAACAAAGAGGGGCCAGACAGATGGAAACATGGGAAGGAAATAAAGGGATTTTCTCTTGCAAGGCCACACATCTTGAAAAAATAATCTGAGCCTCAAACATTCAGGGGGAAGGCAATACCTGGGGAACAGTAACACTGAAAGATATGCTGACCACTCTCACCCACGGTAATAGCAGAGCCATCATGAAGGCTGTCTGTTTTTCATGAAGTGCCATTTTTCATGGAGCAAAGATCACAGGAATATTCCACTTCACAAACACATTTATAAAGCCTCATTTGGTAGAAGCAGACATTAAGGCACTAGAAATCTCTCAGTAAAGAAGTGAAAGAAGGAAAAATGTCTACAAACTTGCTGAAATTTACTTTTTTAATTAGCAGAATGATTTTCTCTCAGTAGCTGAGGCACCATCGTGCAAATAGGATACTGACAAACAGGAGTGCTGGCAAGAAACTGAAATGGCGTCTTTCACATGATCAAGATCTGGGTTCCAAGACCTGAGAATTGAGTTTTGTGCTCTTTGAATGCCCTCCAGCCTGAGTACTCAAAGTCCTCCCGTTCTACTTGTAAACAAGTTCTCCATTATACTTTTCATAGTCGAGGAACTGTGCCTATCACAGAGCCAGTAACATCCCTAGGGCTAGCGTGCCCTGCTCTGTCTCCAGCAGGGATGCACAAGTGGGGATTCTTCTCCAGTATCAGCTTCTCCCTGTTTTCTAGATCTGTCAAATCTTGACAGAACAGGGAATGAATCTTTATTTCCAGCATAGCGTGTAAATACTGTACTGGTATTTTCCTCCTCTTCACAAACATATTCAGTTTTTGTTAATCCTCCAGTTGTGTTAAACCAAACTGCAAGTCACAGGCCTCACCTGCACTAAAAGTTTATATCAGCACAACTACATTGGTCAGATGTTTGGAAAAAACCACACCCTTGACCAAATTAGCTATGCTGAAAACAAAACCAAGTATAGATGCAGCTATGCCAATGGAAGCTATGCCAATGGACATAACTATTTGGGGAGGCAGTGTTCCTAAACTGAAGAAAAACACGGTCAGTTAGGGTGACTAAATGTCCCAATTTTATTGAGAAAGTCCTGATATTCAGGGTTTTGTCTTATATAAGCACCTATTACCCCCCATCCCAATTTTTCACACTTGCTATCTGGTCACACGACTGTCAGCGTAGCTGTATCTATAGTACTAAGCCATGCCAGAACACGTATGCCAGGAACAGTCATTGCTGCGTAGACATACCGATAGAGATTAAAGTCCTGGCTTCCAGTTCCCTTCTCTAATCATAAAAAGCACTCCCTCATCATAACAAAGCTACAAGCTTTGTACAGGGCTGTACAAATACAAAGGAAAAAAAGATCCCACCCCCAACTATTTACACAAAAGAGAGACTAAAAACAGACAAAATGGGGACAAAAGAACCACAACATTCTAGTGGAGTGGCCAAGTGGCTACATCCTGATAACACAACAACATTTTTATTACTTCTTTACAAATATATAGACCATCCCAGAAAACTCCACCACAGTCATGGGTGTCAGGCTTATGGTAGTAAGAGGAAGGGATCTCAATGTAGAAAGAGTAGCAGCAGTAGGGCTGGTTGAACATTTTCTGTTCAGTTATCAGAAAGCACTGATTTGACTAAGTCAAAAAGTATCACAGGAACTGGTTTTGCAGGAAGTTATCTAAAGTTTCCATATGGACTTTTGACAGGGTTGTAGCAGGGCGCCACTCACCTCTCACGAGCACCGCCATCTCAGTGTGTGTGTCCGCACTCTGTCTTTCTGTCTTGCAGTGAGTCGCTCCCTCTGGCCAAGTCTCGCACACGCTGTGTGAAACAAACAAATAGATAAATCCCTTCCAGGGTACAAGTCCAAAAGGGGGCCTCTCACAGTGCCCCCAGTACAGTCTAGCAATCTAACCATCCCTGGGCTCAATTCTTAACCTGTCCAGCCGGGCCTGTATCAGTACCCTCATTGGCAGTGTTTTCACCTGCAGCCTTCCCTGAGCTCACGGCCTCAATCAGCACAACAAGGCCTATCACAGTACTCTGGTTCAGTCTCCCAGCCCTTCCTGGGCTCTCTCTCAACTGGTCCCTCAACTATCAAACAGTCCCAGACTGCTCTGGAGCCAGGCCCCAATGGCTCCCTCCCCAGAGACTCTTTGCCCCTCTGGCTCTCCCTGGGCTTTCCGAGGGTGTATCCCAGTTCAATATCCAAACCATTTTCCCAGCAGCTAATGGACAGGGAGGAAGAACCCAGGCCTACCACTACTCTGGTCCCAGCCCAGGGACCCTAGCAATAGCAGCCGTATACCACGTAACTTTAACTAAACTGTGTCACTGCTACATTCCCCGGGCTGCTGCCGGGCAGCCCCAGCCCATTCTGCATCCTCACCTCAGACTCTTGTCTTGGATGAGTCCCACCACCAGCAGGAGCTCCTGCTTACTCGCCAGTCCCTGCCAGCACCTGCTCTGTCCAAGGTCCTGGCCAGCCAGGAACACCAGCTTCACCCCTTTTGGCTCCCTGCACTGCAGCGCCTTGCACCTGGGCCTGCTTGGCTGCTCCCTGCAGCTCCTCTCTGATTGGAGGACTCACTTCCACTGCTCCTGTCTGGGACAAGGTGTGTGGTAGACCCCTAGGCCTCCAGCAGGGGGCCTCAAAGGGCCTGGTAACGCCCCCCCAACAATATAATATAAAGTCTAAATGTTTCTGTAAGGAATTCTATGCTTTGGGATATTCTGTTTCACAAAAAATTCCTAGATTTCAACTTTTCATCCCCCTTCAGGACAAAACTGATTTCCAAAATCTGGGCATTTCCATTTCGCTTTTCAAACAGCTCTTGGTGGCAGTCTTGGAGATTAGCTCAATACATAGGATGTGCCAGAGGAAGCAGTGGTGAGGAGATGCCCGTGCAAGAAACAGACAGTGAAGATTACCAGGCAGAATGGAGGAATGAGTGGGGAACTGTGAAAGGAGATGAGGGTAGATAATGTTAATGTTTGTGCTAATTTGCTGCCTGGTTCAAGCCAGTCCATTACCCCAGCTCCCTGGTACCATAGACACAAGAGTCACTGCAATAAAGCAAAGCCTGAACCATAATGAAAGAGAAAGGCTCTTACCCTCCGACTGGATCTGCAGCCTTTTCTGTTCTCACTGGTGTGCCAGCCATCCACTGCCCAGCCTAATCTCAGTGCTGGCTGACAGTTTAAGGAAAAAGCAGGCCTTCTACCCAATAATATGTAAAGCCATAACCTGCCCTTGGTGTCCATTGGAACACCCATGGACATCACTGAGGTTTTGTGTGGTAATATGTGGCTTTTATATTTCACTTCCTATTCCCTTTCTGCTTAAAAAAGCAAACATTAAAAACCCTACACATCTGGGGGAAATTGGGGACAGATCCGGACAGAGAAAAAGAAATCCAGCTGTTCTATCAGCAGCATGAGAATATTTATTAGTGACCAACTACAGTCCCATTCCTGCAGACACAGGTACTTTAAGCATGTGAGTAGTCCCACTGAACC
>ML675622.1:12414376-12446219 GCA_007922155.1 Mesoclemmys tuberculata | reverse complement strand
AACATGGGATAAACACCCTTCCCCCAGAATCACATCCTATGTTCAGAGGTCTTCTTTGCCAAAATATCTTATCTGCTGACAGAAACTAAATTAAATTTCTCCTCTGCTGAGAGCCTGCTGCGTACATGTAAATTTCAATGACAGCACTTTCTTAAAGAGCACAAAAATATTCCTGACCGACATCTGCTCTATTTTATTGTACAGTCATGATTACTATGGCAAGCTTCTCAGTTTAGCAGCCTCTCCCAAAGCAGCATGCAAACTTTACAGGGCTTCCATAGAATTAGGTACAAGCCCTAAGTCAGATTTATTTATTTATTTATTAAAGTATAATAAAACTTGCAAGAAATCTTCTGAAGGTCAGTGTGAGTAATTACCTCTCCAAGTAAACACACATTTTTTCCCCTTTTATAGTCCTGAATCTCTTACAGATTGCCTATAAAAAGCCTGGACAGACAGACTAATTCTCAACCTGTCATTGTTTGAATACACTAGTTTTCTCAGCTGTGATAAATAGCGCTCGTTGATGTACAGAATCTGCAGGAGTACAAAAACAAAACCCTACTAACCTCTTCCTATGTCAAGGCTATCAGAAAAGAAAAAATGAAAAAGCCTTCGTTTTAGCCACGTGCAATGACTGTCAAATCTGCATAAATAAATCATAAATGATTAAATTATTGATGTGTATCATTTAAGAATCTTCTTGTTTAACCATGTTTTCCTCTTTTAATTATTTTATGCTTTAGGGGAAGAATATATAGACCTATATAGATATATATAGATACACACAGAGCTTTATTTGCATAGCACTGTTTCACAGCCATTCAGTATTCTACAGAGATCTAAAAGTTGTTGACCCTGCCAGCATAGCAATTATTGGTTCACTGAGAACCTGCTGTCTTGAAGCTTTGCTATAAGGAAGCCTTCAGCTTATTAACATGATACCCGCTTTTTGAAATACACAGATCTCTGTGCATCTAAAACAGACAGCAGTGTTAAATATAGAAAACAGCTTGAGAAGTGCCATTATAAAGGCCCGTTAACATTCATGTATTTAGCTGACATTTACTTTGTTCACTACTTTTCTCTTTTTAAATAATCGTGGTAATGATAGTTCTGTAAAAGCAATAAGCTCAAAATATTCAGAAAGAATTGTTTTGTTGTATGTAGTAAGTTGCTTCTCCTTTAGGATCACTTTATGAGACACATGTTCAATAAATCTCCGTGTCTGATAGTCACAAAAGCATGAATATCCTATCTCACAATATTATGGCCTAAGATCTTATCAGAAGCCTATGGCTCCATTAATTGTAGCCTTTCACCCTTTTAACTGTAATTTAACACGACACTGCAATGCTCCAATTTGTAGAAGATGAAAGAATAAATTCTAAATGGGGGAAAATAAACTTGCTATACACCACTGGCTCAGTTTGTTTCTTAATGACTGTCCATTTAGGGCTTAGCACAAATGAGGGAGAAAGTCCAGCCTCCATAGCCCAGGGACATAGCAACAGCTTTGTCCCATATCCAATGACCTTGGCTATTTTACACCACCACTTTTAAATCAAAGCTGATGGATTAATCAAGGCTGATTTGAACCTGATGCACTCTGTCAGTGTCTTTGGTGTGATCTTCACACTGCAGTAGTTTTCCATTTTAACTGATTCTGTCAGGGGTAAGGCTGTTAAGACAGCAAAGTGCTCTCTACCTCCCTTCTGCCACAGAAAAGCAATTTTCACTAATACTAGCAAGGAATTACATGACAATGGTGAAAAGAAAGACATGACCTAATTTTTCTCAGATGCTGCTGGCCAGCAGTGTGTGTGTGCGTGCACATGTCACGAGCTGGGGCTTCAGAGGCTGTGCTCAAATTGTAAAGGTCAATAAAACAGGGAGGCATGAGCCGTGGAAGGCAGTTAGTTCCTAAAGCTCCCTGACTCTCTCTTCCTAACCTCGTTTTAGGGTTCCCTGCCTTTCAATAGAAAATTAACCACCACCCTCCCCTGGCTCTAATGGAGCAGCTATTATAATCTCCTGCAGCACCATACATGTTGCAGAAGATAGATATTCTAGAGGGTTATAAACCTCACGGCCTGTCTAACCCCAAAGATACAGCGTTAGGCAGCTCCTTGCCCCGCCCCACCCATCCATGCACATTTGCCATATAGGATCATTCACATTAATCATAATTATGAGACTGTCCTGGGCATGTTTTCATGCAAAAAACCCACTGGATTACCAGCGAAGTGGAACAGCAGTACAGCTTTGTGATGCCAGCTGGCAAGCCTCAGTTCCAGGAAGGATGGAGCTGGCAGGATGGCCCATGGTCCTATGGAGGCTCTTTTCATTATGCAAATTATCAGCTCCATCTCGAGAGAAGAGAGAGACAGCGGACAGCACTATTTGTACGCTCAACTCAGCTTGAGTGATCCAGGGAGCCTAGTGCCATTAATTCTGACAAGAGCTGCTCAGTTTTCCCTCTAGCATGGGCAGCAAGGAAGGAAGAGAGATTCTTTCAAATTCCAAGAGAAATCAGGAAGGATGTGATTTTTAACATAGGAAGATGAGCCATAAATCATTGGCATTATGCTCAGCTCTGAGGACAATAGCATCTTATGCAGGTCTGCCAGCCTGTTCTACCTCTGCTTCCCTGATCACCTGACAAACTGCCCAGTCCTGTGCATACTTACGTTGGTTCCCAGTGGGTTGCTGGTTGTTTTAAACGCATGTTGATTTATCCCTTTGGGATCAGCACTGGGGAAAGCCTTTCCCCAGACTACAGCCAATCTACCCTTTAACAGATCACTATCAGTTCTCTCAGAAAATCTCTCTGAAGGGAGATCATTACATCCCTGCTGTTAACACTACCTATGAATTGGTGCAAGGACGCCGCCTGATCCCCAGCAAACTTGGTGTTAACACCCATTCATCTTTCTCCTTCACTTACACAGTCAGAGAATTAGATCCTTTGAGGGGCATGTGATTCCGCAGTTAGCTGACTGACTGCTAAATTAGACAGCCTATTGACCTGCCGGGGCAGGCCATCTAAGTCATTAAGCCACTCTGCATGGCTGCATATTCAGCTCTGATGCTGGCTGAAATGCACTACTGGTGTAGGCAGATGGAAAGCCATTGAAATCAGCAGAGTAGCATCATTCACATCAGTGGTGGATTTAGTCAGTTTCTCTACCCTTAGCGCTCACACCTTCTGCAGAACTCTGAACAGATGCCCATTACCATGCATCTACTCTGCCCTAAGGGATCTGCAAAACTTTACAGGTTTTGTTAGCAAGATTTCAAGAATATGTTTGCATATAGGAGTCTATGAAGAAGCAGATAATGGTCTCTTATGTCCATGTTACTGAAACCCTTGCTAAATGGAGTGGTAAAGTCTTCTCTGCTAAGTTTGAGGACATCTACAGAGCTCTGACACAACAATCAAAAAGAGCTTTTTGAAGTCATTGTGGCCTATTGTCAACTGTTTGTAGAATGCAGAACTTGGGGGAAAATAACTGTTTGAACCCCATTAGCCTTAGAAGTTACACAGCCCAAGTCCCATGCCTCACGGTGAAACTATAGCAGTTATTAGAGAACTTTAGTAAATACTACTTTAGGAACTGCAATATTCATATCAATAACAGAATGGATTGCAGTTGTCCATTCAAACCTGTTACTGAGCTCTGTTAGATTGAAATACAGTAAGTCCAGGAGGTGGAGTCAGAAGTGCCTATCCAGAGGAATTCTCAGAAAGAAAAAGGTCTACCACCATCTGAATTTGAACAGTGGCATTACAGTGCCCAACTACAATGGAGGGCCCCTGCGTTTGAGAGACAGTCAGGGTCAGATCAGAAAAATACTAATGGGGGTCTCCCATTCTCCACCCCCACATGATGTGGATACGAGATTCCACTCATAGTAGATTGTGTAGATCTTAATATGACCATCCTTCTCCTTTCCTGTGTTCTTTGTTCAGAAATGAACTAGTCAATTGTTGAATGTAAGTTCTCAATGTTGACATATAAGTTATCAGAATTAGACTTCAGAGTTACCTCCCCCATGAGATGAATGGGAGCAGTTCACTCCCTTCTCAGATTTACTTTTTCAGGCTGGCTATAGACTGGCTACGTTCAGTTCACATTTTGAATGTTATCCTCACAACCAGACATTTGATTTTAAGCGAGATCTTGGAGCCCAGGATGATGATCTCCAGACATGATACCAGCTCACCAAGCTACCACTGTCTGGCCCCGTTAGACCCCTGAGTTTTGAAAGCACGCAACTGAGCTAAGACTGTTGGGTCCCAGCTCTCTAAATCTGGACAAATCGTTTAGCCATTTGGCACCTCCATCTTCCCCAAGGGATAATATGACACTTTCCTCAAGGGGGGGCTGTGAAGCTAATTTCATTAGCATTTACAAAGCACTTCCTGTCCAGCAGGGGAAAGTGGTATGGAAATACAAAGTGTCACCCTTGCAAGACCTCTCTTGTGAAAGAGCTCTGTTCCAACCAAGCACACTCCCACCTCGAAGCTGCAAAATCTTCTTAGAACATTCTTAATCATGAAGCAAGCATGTTCTTCTTGTTTGTCAAACACAGGCTTTTAGTTACAGGCGAATGAGGAAGATACAGTGGTGATGCACATTGCTACTGCCATTATCAGGAGATAACAGCCCCATTAATACATCCCAACGGAAACAACAGCTTGCGCTCATGTGGATAGATGGGAAATCATTAATTAGATGGGCTCATTTTACGTTTTATTTGGCAAGAGGAATAAAATCAAGATGGAGTGTGAAGTAAAAGGCAGTTACTCAGAAAAAAGGGCAGCCTGTATTTTAACTTTACAGTTTGGAGCAATACTGTCTTCATTTAGTCTGTGGTGGGTCTCCATAACAGATACTCTCTAACTGTAGCCGCTGGACCATTGGCCTGGCTGTTCACGTGAAACTGGCTCCTCCTTCCTTTGCTAAATCTCAATACACCAAGGTAAAAATACCTATGTTCCCCAAATCACTTTTTGGTTAAGCAGTTGGTGTTGGAGCCAAGGGATGTTATGGGAGTTGTGAAAGAGAAAAGCTGATCTGCAACATTGGGAATACGGGTGTCCACAAAGCACTTTTTATTAAGATCCAGGTCCCCAGTATAGAAATGTTTCAGAACTCCTGGCTCTGAGATTTGTCTCCAGTGTGAAATGAATCCAGAATACAAAATCTCCAGTGCAGACTCACAAGCAGGAAGTTGCCTAGCCCTTTACCATAAAGCTTAGATACATGAACGACTTGATTTTATGTTATATGCAGTGTTAGGGTAGCTTTGTTTAGCCCAGGCTATTAAAGAGAGGGGGGGTGAGGTAATAGCTTTTATTGGACCAACTTCTGTTGGTAAGAGAGACACGCTTTGAGCTTACATAGAGTTCTTCTTCAGGACTCTACATTCCCAGGTCTGAAAAAGAGCTCTTTGTAAGCTCAAAAGCGTGTCTCTTTTACCAGAAGCAACTGGCCCAATAAAAGATATGACCTTGTCTCTTTGATTTTACTCTGACAGAGCATGCATTGGCTTCCCTTGTTTTCATAGGGCAAGTTTCTCTTTTCCCATCACCACAAATCAGAGACATGCCCGGGAATAAAAATGTAGCTGCTTTTGAAGGGGCTCACTCTCCTCCCCACACCATAGCCCCAGAGGAGTTTTGTGCCCCTGCCAATTATTCTTGCCGACCCCTTGTGCATGCCTCTGCCACAAATCAGCATATAACCCACCTCTCCTATTATTTTCATTTACATGGGCTTGGAAGGCATATAGACTCATTCCCATAATTCCTATACTTCACTACCATGCTAAACAGCCTGCAACACACTGAATTGGGTCTAAACCATTTCCTTCTCCTGGATGGAGTGTCAAAGCTGCTCGAATGTCTGCTTTCAGGACAGCATCTAGCAGCTGAAGCCTAGGGTAAGTCTACACTGCAGAGACAGGGTCTGACTGCAGCATGTCTAGATGTACCTGAGCTAGCTGTAATCAGGCAAGCTCCAACAGCAGCAACAGTAAAGCCACTGGCTGTGCAAGCCTGCCCAGGACTTTTAGGGACTCAGGGGCTAGCTCATGCTGTCACAGCTTCACTACTCTTGGTACCCAAGCTAGCTAGATTAATGCTAGTGGAGATACATCTACCTGTGCTGCACCTATGCCTCCGCTTGCAGTGCAGAGACCCCCCACGAGGCTGTAAGTCCTAGTACCACTGCAACAGCTAATGAGCACTAGTTTAGCTTAAGAGGTAACAGCTTCTTGTGGGGACCCTGTAAGCCTGTTTTTTATCCCTGAAGTTCCAGGAGTTGTTCTGAAAGCCAGCAGGCTCTCTCTGTATAAAAATATTTGGCCCTACTCACTACTAACCTCCCACCAGCTGTGTGAGGAAGGGGAGTGTTATTGTTTTTTTATAGGTGGGGCAACCAAGGTGAACTGATTTGCCCAAGTTCACACAGAAAGTCAGTGACCTAACCAGGACTAGCGCACCAAGGTTCCCAACTCCCATGCTCCACTCACTAGATAAAGCTGCCTTACAAAGGAGCTACAGGTTTGCTAAATCCTCGTTTTTACTAGGCAAGTGTGCTCAGACCCTCCCACCACTTTGGATATGGGAAGTTTAAGATTTGGACTGGGTTAAATGAATGTAAAGTGCTCAGAGGACTCTCAGAAGGTATGGATCCAATATGCCATGTTACCTGGGTCTCATAAAGGATATTTCTCCAGCTTAGAAGTTATATTGCCTCAGCTCTATGATAAACTGCTTAGATACAGCTCAACACCTTTCAATATCATCGTTCAGAGTTCCAGCATGCTGTAAGGCTCTAATTAGTCTATTTGGTCTTTTATCATTTGTTGATCTGCTACTCTCATCGTTTAGCTACATCACCAGAGAACTAAAAATGTAGCTTGGGCCACATTACTGGTGTAGAGTTCTGGCAAAATTGCCTTTGTTACATGAATAAGCTTTCCCCATAAGACATGCAGCGCAAGCTGCTGCACTGCCTACATTTCTCATTTATTTGGATTCTGTTTTGATTTTCTCTCTCTTGCTAAATATATTGTTCTTTTTTCACATCAATCTTTGGGATTGCCCCCATATTAGCTGCACTGGAGACCAACTCCACACTACTCTAATTTGGATTACAAATAGAAGTTTTGACAAATCCACCTCAGGTTCTTTCTTTGGGGAAATATTTTGTCACTTTTGGCTGGGCTAGGACTCTTATTAAACTAGTTACTGTACCATTTGCTCTCTCAGTCATGGGCATATGCCAGGAATGCCTGAATATTCCACCTTCCAAGGCCCTCTTGAAGATGATTCTTTAGACTTATACTTCATATTGGTGAAACCTCCAGCTTAATAAAGTGATCAACCCACTTTTCTTTTGTTTGTTAAACAGTTGTAATCCAGGGCAGCTAGGGATGAGACAGAAAGAATGCATGGAAAATTTACTGAAAGTTCCATCAACCATTTACCCATCAGCCTCACAACTGATAAGCAAATGGTTATCTAGCTCTTACATGCTGATATCTTGTTCTAGGGTGGGACTGATGTTTCATACTTGAGCAAGATAATGTTTATTGACTGTGGTTTCTATTTGTGTGTGCACTTGACTTGTGCATATGGTTAAAAAGGAAGGACCATGTGGCTAAGACACAAATTGGGCGGGTCAGGGCACTAGAGTTCTGGTGTCGGTAAGCCATTTACGGCCTATTTTTAGAAGCAAAGAGCATTTACAGCGCCACTGACTTCAGCTGGAATTGTGGGATGCCAACACCTCTGAAAATCAGCACCTTAACTTCACTGGGCCTCAATTTCACCCATCTGTAAATGGGAGATAGTAATAGCAATTTAAACTTGCAGATCCGCATTGAGTAGCTATGTATTTGTGAAGCACTTCGAAAAACTCAAATGGAAGGTGCTATATAAGCACTATGATCCATGACAGGTCTTAGACGTTGTGACAATGAGCACCACAGCACCTAGAAAATCACAAGAACACAGTGATCTCCAAAGCTGGGTTAGGGACCTAGGTTCTGTATACAATGAATAGAGAGAGGTAGGCACCTAAGAATGTGATCCACATAAGCCAGCATGCTAGGTGGAGAGCTGCTTAAGATAGCCAGTGAGAGATGCTAAGGAGAGGGGTGTATACTAAGCCCTGCTCCTCTCTGTGACAGGCACCTAAGTCTGGGCTGCAGGGAAATGTCTATCTGCGCTTAGTGATCCACCAGCAGGAACTTGCCACCTGGAGTCAGGCAGCTTAGAAGCCTGAAATGTTTCTTGCTGATCTAAGTTAAGTGCTCCATGCAAAATGGGTGAGGAGAAGTGCAGGGGAACCTACCTTATAATTTGGGGGCACACTGGCTAGAGTACTTGTCTGGGATGTGGGAGACCCTGGTTTAATCCCCCCTGCTCTGCCACAGTGCGAGTGGATGAAGGATTTGAATAGGAGCCTCCCATCTCTTAGGAGTAGGCAGTAACTACTGGCCTATGGGAGAATCTGATATGAGTGCTTACTCAGTCTCTTTGGTTGAAACTGTTCTGCTACAGCTAAATAATGAGAGCATGCCTGGGGAAATGGATCCTGGGTCTCCCAAGAAGGTACCCTAACTACTGGTCTAGAGTCATTTTTGCTCTCTCTGGCCCCCTGAGGGTTCCACTGTGGGTAAACTTTTCAAGAGCCCTTTCTCTCCCTCTGGCAGATGGAGAATTGAACCTGGCTCTCCTATATCCCAAGCTGCAAAATTAACTGCTAGGCTAAGAGCTGGAGGCCATCACTGCTGCCGCCCCCCCCCTTGGATTTTGAATAGGCCCCCCTCCCTTACGTATGCTCAGAGGACACACACTGGATTGACTCCACCTGCAATTTATGGGGCTGGCACTACCTGTCTCTCCCTGTTTTGTGCATTGCTCTATGAGTTAAGGGGGAGCTAGATAACTGGATGCCTAGAGAGGAAGGCAGCAATGTGCACGCTGCAAGACAAACACAGGCACCTAGGACTTTTTTACCCTGAAAACATAGGCACCCAGTGAGTTTAGATGGTGAGTTTAACAGACTTTTCCATTACATCACTGTGGCAATTATTTTTGTATATCCTTATTTCAAGCCCTTTCCATTTCGATGTCAATGTACACAGCTTGCTAACAGAGCCCAGATAAAGGCCATGATAAGGAGTTTAAAGGCAGCGGGTAGCAAGAGTTTAGTGGATCACTGTGAAGCCAGAACTGGGACTTGGACCCCTAAATCCAAGACTGAGGCACTTCAGTACCTTCGTGGATCCTACCTTCAAGTCCCGTCTCTACAAACACTTAGTTCATGGCAAGTGGGGGGTGGAGGGTAACTCTATCCCAAGCTAGCCTGCCGCGCACTAACTGTCCATGTGGAACCTGCCGCGTGCTAGCAGTTCCCTACTGCACTTTAACCTACTCCTGTTTCAAAAGTGGGGTAGATCAAAGGACTCTACAGAACTTTCTAGGGAGCCAGGTCCACCCAGACAGTTAGTACAGGGTAAACTTAGGCCCGGTCTACACTTACCTTGGCAATTCGGCGGCAGTCGACAGGAGATACGCAAGTGACGTAAATCACTTGCGTATCTCCCGTCGACTTTGCAGCGTCTCCTCTGCGCGGCGTCCACACTGCGCTGTGTCGAAGGGAACAGTGCTCCCTTCGACGCAGCGCTACTCCACTTATGGGGGTGGTTTTCCTGCATCGCTTCCTGGATCGACTGAGCGCGTCTATACAGACTGCTCAGTTGATCCAGAGCAATCGATGGGACGGCGGCGAATTTGCCGCCATCAGCATAGACCCAGCCTTAGACCCTGTTTTGCTGCAAATTAAGTATTCATGTAGACATGCCTTAAATGCTATTAGATAGTACAGAATCTCTGCTTGGTTCCTGCAAGCCATTGGACCAGCAATGCAAGAGTCAGATCTGTCTAGCAGCTGGTTAGTTCTACTACTGCAGACGTTAAGAAAGAATTGTTTCAAAAGAAAACCACATGCTCATACTTAAACACTTTCCCTAACCCCATGGCTTCCCTCCTCCCCTTCTCTATTGAGTAAAAGCAAATACTTCCTCATGACCACTGTTGTTTTAGATTAAGGGCTTGTTTACACAGGGAAGCTATAGTGAAATAAGGTGACTTTGAGGTGCAATAGCTATTCTGCACCAGCTCCTCACATGGACACTTTTTCTGCACCAAGGTTGCCTTTGTGCAGTTAACTTAGCTCACTTAAGCAAAACCACACAATGGCCCCTCTACCTCTCCTACTGCAGTGGTGCCCAAACTTCTCCTGTTGCACAGTCCGCAGCTGCCTTACCAGTTAGGGAATCTATCTCCACCCCCCTCCATTACTGCACAGCCAAGGCTTCCTCAGCTGCAGAGTTTGGGCTGAAGGTGGACCTGGGGGGGGGGGAACTGAGGCTAGAGGCAGAGCTGGCCCGGGGGCAGAGAGGGAATGAAGGCAGAGCTGGGCTGGCCAGGGGTGGAAGAGTTTAGGGGCTGACCTGGGCCCTGCGAGGATGCACCCCACACTTTGGGAACCACAGTCCTCTTGGAAGAACCTGACCCAATAAGAGGTAGAGGGGCCTGAGATTCTGTAACATAAAGGGGGCTCTCCTCTCCCTTCATTCCAAGATTAAAACTGGAGTTAGCCGAGGGATTGAAGAGACTCAGGACGTCTAACAGCAGCATATGCAATCTAGCATCAGAATGTATCCGCTGCCTGACTTTACTCTGCAAAGACAATCTTCCTCAGATTGGTTTGGCAAGTCCTCCTTTTCCAGGCCAAACACAAGAGTCCAAATAAAACAAAGCCTCCTTGGCTCCCCACGGTCCCAGCCTTCACCCCTCTGTGCAGTGGTGAGCCTCAAAGTATGGTTCTCCCTGAGCAAAGTCCTTCAGCTTGACTGCAGGGAAATGGGGGACATGCTTCCTCATACACTCCCTGAAAGTCCCAACCTGAGACCCCTAAAGAAAGAGTAGCTGTTCAGACCAGGCCTCAGACCTCACCATTCCACCAGCCCCAGGCTAAACAGCTTTTCCTCCACTTTCCACAGGCTTAAATCTTCAACCCTCAGCAGTGTCCACAAACAACTCTTTTGTAGCCCTGCTATCACTTGATCTTCTCAGTCACCTGGGCACCTCAGGGGGTTAGAATTCCCAGCTTCTGTCCTAGAAAGGCCAGAACTTGGGACCCAGGCCTGCCCTGTAAGAGACAACCCATCTTTTGACAGAGTTTTTTAGGGAACACTAATAATCCCACCACATGGGAGTGTTGTTCTCTATTTGGTTGAATAAGTCATTTGCTTCTTTTGCTAGCACGGTATAGTTTGGAGTTGTATTATTAACTAACCTGGGATACTCTAGTGTCCCTCATTACTATAGTATTTAAGAACCTCCCAATCTGTAACCACCACCCCCCATGAGAAAGACCTTCCTTATCATCCCTATTTTATGCACAGAGCACAGACAGACACAGTGAGCTACTTGCAGTCCCATAGTTAGTCTGTGGCAGAGGAGGGACTTAAACCATAGTCTGTCAAGCTCTCTATTAGAATCCTAACTGCCAGACCATCCTTCCACATTGTACCTTGTTTTTCTTTTATTATTTATGTCTTTGATTCTTTTTTTTAAGAAACATTTTACCCTAAACCCAAGGCCTCTCTGTCATGCATCAGCACTTGAGAACATAACATGCACACACAATGGTGCAGACGTGTATCTTGCTAGCAACAGACCAGCAAGCCGTAGACAGTGTGGGAGACGTATCAGGCTTAAAGCCAGCTTTGCTTCCCTTGTCTGAGCTCCGTGCCACCTATATGGTTAAAAAAGAATTTTTTTTGCCAGTATTACAAGCCATCAGTTTTGCCATTTTTTCTAAAACTTTCCTGAGTCAGGGAAATGCACATAAATAAGCAGAAGGAAAACTGCTAAACAGGTATAGAGGTAAGTGCAGTTGAAATATATTTTTTAAATATATAATTTGATTCACTCAGTTTGTTCTAGTCTGTCTCATTTGTCACAATTTCCACTCTGGTACCATTTCAATGCTTAATGGAGCTATAAGTTTCCAATAGTTCTGATTCAGCTTTAATGCAGCACTTGGAAACCTCTATGCTTGAGGCTACAGTGCCAAGTGGAAAGAGAATAGACACTTAAGTCAATGCTCACTATAGCAAACAGTCATCTATTTTAATAGACATGTTTTAGTTTCTGAGAATTAATCTTTCCCTAGGATTTTGTTTTCTGGCAAAGTCAGGACAGATTATTTCCTTCCAAATTCACTAGGGTTTTCTATTTGAATACTAACAGGGGGGAGTTTCCCAAACCTTTACTCCTGTGAGCAATTCTTACCAAAAAAAAAACAAAAAAAAAAAACCAACAACAGCCCCATTGACTTCACTGTGCTACCCTACATAAGGGTTTACAGGATTAGGCCCAGAGGAATAAAGGGCTTTGTCCAACAGACTCAAGTCAGGAGACCTGGGTTCTAGTCCCAGTGCTGCCACTAACGTTTTGCAGCTGTGTCTACACTTCCAACTCCAGGAGACATACCTGATTGAGCTAATGCACTAAAAATAGAGTGCAGCCACGTCAATAGAAACAGCCAGTGGGACTAGCCACTTTGAGTACATATCTAGCATCTTTGACAGGTATGTATGTACTCAGGATGGCAAGCCCCTCCTGCTACAGCTACACTCTCTTTTTAATGTGCTAACTCAATCAGAGCAAGCACGGGTAAGTGTACTCATGCTGAAACCTACACCTCCCATTCAAAGTTCAGTTGTGCCCCACGTGACATTGGTCAAGTCACCTCAACCTTGTGCCTCCATTGCCCCCTCGGCAAAAGAAGGATAATGGATTCTTACCTACCTTCGTAAAGCATGTTGAAATCTGTGGGGTAGTAAGCATCATATTAGTAAAGAATATCAATCTAAGATCAATGTATTTTAACCAATGTAAAGTCTTGAATGACTGCAGCCAATGCAGGCTGAGACCTTTGACACTAAAAAAAAATAAAATAATCCTACCACCCTGTCAACAGTTAAACAACCATATGAAACTGTGAGAGTGGTTCTCGGTGCACTATTAGCTCAGATACGTGAGCCGAATCCATATGGTGTATTAATGATTCACCAACAAGGAAACAATTTCAGGAGCTATTCATTTAAATAATAGTTTCTACTCCATCTAAATATCAGAAGCAATAAAGGCTCCTCCGCAGCTAGTAAAATAGATGAGGAAATAGTATGGTATTAAATCAGAGAATAGGAGCCAGATGTTGGGGCACCAAGGAATACAAGGGTTTGGTTTTTTTTTTTTTTAAATGATTGTTTTTCTATTCTGGTCATGTGCAAATAAAGCCTCCGAGGATCAGAGTGTTAGCTCACTGCCAACCTCTCATCAGTTACGCACAAAGGTGGGGGCTTTGCAAGGGAAAGAGATGGTATGGAGGGGTGCCCTCCTGCTCTGTCACTCCAGAGCAGTGCATCTCCCGGGGTACATCCCGCTGTCCTCTCTCCACCATGCCTTTGTACCTGCCACTGTCAGAGTGAGGAACATAAATAGCAAAGCTACTAGCCTGCAAAGTGCTGAGTATCTCTTAAAAGGATGTGAGCATCCCCAAACTGGAGTCAGCAGGGGTTGATGGAAAGCAGCACCTTCCAAGAATAGACCCTAAGGACCTGATCCTGTACCGTTGAGATTAGTGGGAATTTTGCCATTATCTTCAATGGGCAGAGGATCAGACCTAAAATGGATGCTGGCGTTCCTCCTAGAGACAAAGGGCAGCAACTCTACAGCACTTCTAGCCTGGCCAGCAGGGATCCCAAGGTGCCTGGAGCAGTGCCTCACTGCCATACCATTTAGAGCATTCGTCTGGCTACATTAACACTCTGTATAGATGAGATTTTTGTCCTAGCTCCCATAATCCAACATTTAAATATTGCAGTTGGATTTCAAAAAAAAAAAAAGTGCTAGGCTATTATGACTGAATGTAGCTACCATAAAACTGGGGTAATCAAATCTTTCACTCCAGGAGGATGTAAGCTGATTGCTGAGGAGTCATGAAGGAATCATTTCCCGCTACTATAGCAAAATCAGCTGGGTGCACATTTTTCCACTACTTCCTGCTGAAGCATCAGCTTTGGCCATTGTTGGAGGCAGACTACAGGACTTAATGGATCCAGGGGTCCACTTATGTCTTGCAAATCCTATGTCAATGCTGCCTTTATCTACTGTGACAGCTTTATCTACTGTGGTTTCAGTCAAATGTAGCAGTAGCAAGACATGGAACATTTAAAAAGAACCAGAAGTTTCTAAAGCGGATTGTCCACCTGTCAGTGCGTTTTGAATGCACCATTGCTAGTGCTTTAGTGTATGTGCACCTCCACAATAATGGGACATTGAGGGTACATCTTCATTAGAGTAGGAGGTGTAATTTCCAACTCAGGTAGATGTACCCACACTAGCTGAGTGAAAACAGAAGAGCAGCAGCAGCAGTTTGTGCAGCAAGGTGGGCTAGCTGCTTGTGGCTTCAGATGGGCTCGTATTCAGGCAGCTAGCATATCCTGCCACTTACTGCCCAGCTACACTTCTCTTTTTAGCATGCACAGAGGTGCTTAAGGGCTCCTGACAAACAACAACTCCCACTGATTTCAGTGGGAACTGAGGGCATTCAGCACATTCCAGAAGTTGGCCCCCAGGGTGCCACATTCCTCCCTGTGGTTAGTGTGGTTGTACAGGAGGTTCCAGAGGAAAAGCTTTCATTCCCATTGCTGCTGCATTTTTAAATCAGCTGGAACAATAAGCAGGGACCCATTCATTAGTGCCACATGGGCATGTTATACTCACTAAGCCATAAAATAAGAAAGAACAAAAGTAAAGTCTGCAGGAGAGAGCTTAGCATACATCTGCCTTGTAGCATGCAGGGTCCAACTGATCACCATATTTTCCCCCGGGTCAGATAGGCAGAGACCCTGAGGGGTTTTGCCTTCCTCTGCAGCATGAGCGTGGGTCACTTGCAGGTTTAATCTAGAGTGAATGGCAGATTCTCTGTAACTTGAAGTCTTTAAATCATTATTTAAATCATGTCTCCTTGTGGTACTCTGCCAGGGGGAGGTTCCACAACCCCTCGGCCTCATTGATCAGTGGCAGGTCTGGCAGCTCCTCCAGGTCATCAGCTCCTCCAGGTTGCCAGAGCCAGGTGTCTCCTCTGGTTTGCAGGGGCTAGGGATCTCTGGCAGCTCCTCCAGGTCACAGGGCCCAGGTACTTCCTCAGGTACACAGGGCTCAGGCAGATCCTTGGGGCTCCAGTCGGTGGGCAGTTCTGGCTGCTTCTTTCAGGGTAGTTGTCAGGCTCCAGGCCTAGCACCCAGGGAGAGACATCCTTCTCCCTTGGCCACCCTCTCCCAACTGAGCTGGAAAGCCCACACTTTATACTTCCTCTTCCTGTCCTGCCCCTCTGCTTCCAGTCAGGTGGGGGGTGGACTTCCGAGTTCTGCCCCCAGAGGGGGTTTGGCCCTCCCTCTCCATCAACCTCCGAGGGATGCCACACCTCCCAGCTGCTACAGGCACATTAAAGGAACTTCTGGTTGCAAGTCTTCACTGCCGCTCAATCAAATTCACAAAATCAATCCTGCACTGCTGGCAGTAGACTTACCCTTAAGAACCTGAGGGAAATGGAAACTGTCCAACATACTCTGAGGTGTGTGTTTTGCTCATGGTTTTATGCTTATGAATCCTGTTTGCAGCGTTTTCCCAAGTTAATGCCAGGTTACTTTTCCCCTCTTCATTAAAAGTTTATTTTCTACACTCAGTCTCTGTGCATGTGAGAGGGGAAGTATTGCCTCTAGGGGCAGCCAAGGGGTGATGTGTATTTGTCCCAGATTACTGGGTGGGAGCTTGAGCCAGTTTTGTGTTCTATTGTTGAAAAGGAATCCCTAGATATTGAACCTGACCCTTGTTGTTACCATCTCCGACTGGCAGAAAGGTTACATGTGGTTACTACTTTGATGAATGTGTAGTAATACCTTCCAATTAACTAAGTTGCCCAACACCCATTTGAGGCAGAGAAATATTATTTACTCTCATTTTCAGATGGGAAAGCAGAGGAACAGAGAAGTTCAGTCAGTTGACCAAGTTCCTGCAGTGGGCCAATGACAGGACAGGGCTGGGAACAGAACCTAGGAATCCTGGCACAAAGGCCTCTGCTCCAATATGCAAACAACACAGCCTCCAAGTCCCAGAGAAACCTCAGAAATGTCATTCTGTCATCTGCTTAATGTGTGTGTTGAGCAATCGCATACAACAGCCCTGCTTTCACAGACTGCTTTAATGGCTTCTAATTGGAAAATCGTAACAGGCCCCAAATTCTTTACAATCCAAAGGACTTGAAAGGAGGCATCTAGGACACAGTAGATTATACAGCACTGGACACTGCTGCCAACAAGAGAGCCAGACTGTGAGGCAGACTTCCAGGAAGCCAAGTCACCCAGCAAGTGAGTAACCTGGCTGATTGGCCTGAAGACAGTTCCCAGCTGCCAATGGAGGAGCTAGCCAACAGCAAAGCCAGATGCTGCTGCTGACGAGCCACATTCCAGAGAAAAGGTAGCTTTAATGCTTACGCCAAGCACATGCCATCTGCTCAACAGCTGCCATGTGAACTTCTAGAGAGTATTAAAACCAGGAGAATGGGGAATTGGTGAAAATTAAGATTTATCTGCCCTGTCTGCTTTGTAATTGTATTGCCAAAGTACTAGCTGTGCCTTTGGGTCTAGCCAGCTTAGCATCATACAACATTACCCCTCACACTTCGGGTATTGGCAAACAGACTAAGACTTTCCTAAGTGAAGGTCATCAACATTACAACCCTCATTTCCAGAGCTGCCTCAATAAGATGGGCTTTCCTCAAAGACCGTGGCCATCTCTGGAACTGTTCACCAGTATGTGAAAAGGATGCCAACTGCACTTGTGAGCTGTAAGAAGCCTCCTTCAGAGAAAATGGAATATTTCCTGGTCTAGCACAGAGGTCAGTGACATACCGAGCGAGAACTAATCATGTACATTTGCAACATTCCGTTCTGGGGTGGGAGGGTGGCTGTTTTCTGAATGGATGGCAAGTAGATAAGGGTAAACAGAAATGTTTGGGTTCTGCTGACCATGGGGTTGGGCAGAATGAATTCACATAATGCAAATATCTTCTGTTACACACGCTGTAGGGTGTTTCAAGTTTTCTGTCTACTACATCCAAGAGGAACAGATTTATGAATGCTGATCTTTCGTCCTGGCCTTCATCTCACATCTCAATGTCTGTAACATCCTCCTCTCTGGCCTGGACAAATCCCATCTTGCCTCACTTCTAGCCTTCAACATTCTTCTGTAAAGATCTTTTTCCTGGCTTGTAACTTCAACTATGTCAGTCCCACTCTGTGTCCCTCCACTGTCTCCTCCATCTTCACCACATCACTATCCTGACCCTATCTATCATTTAGGTGATACCAAGAATCTACCCTTTGCCTTGGTTACATAAACAACACCAGTCTCAATCACCCATTTTTTAAATTTTTCAAAAAGCACCTCCATGCTTTCTCCCATGCTGCCTCTTATGCAACAGAGGAGCTCCCCAAAAATATCTGCAAGACCACTCCATTGTCCTCCTTAAAACTCTTCTCTGCCGGGATGCCTACAAGACATCACTGCTTTACTGTGCTGACAGATAGTCTCTCATTTTTTCCATGAACGCCCCCCACCTGTTCGTTGTAGCCACCTGTTGTTTATAGTCTTCCATTGTAAACTCTTTGGAACAGTATTCATCTTTTTAGTTCTATGTTTATATAGTGCCTGGCATGATGGGGCCCTGGCCTGGAGGTGCACCATAATGAAAATAAAAACCACCATTCTATTAGTTTATTTGTTTTTAGCCTCATCTGTTTTCCCAGTCCTCTTAAAGTGTGAGTCCAGGTGCTGAGGTTTAAAAAAAAAGACAAGAAAAGAAGAAAAAACCTAGTATATTAAAAAAAATAAATAAATCTAATTCCCATTTTTGGGATATTGTCAGTAATGTGAACTAACACCAAAATGAGATCTTCTCAGTCAGAGAGAAACCCAATGGGCTAGACTGATTCCTGGTCTAACTCCATTCACTTCAGTGAAATTCGGCTGCACTACCAGGTTTGAAATTCTGTGCTTAGTGAACCATGTTTTTATTAAGAAACTTTGAGACAGTCAACTGTCTGACACACAGCTGTCCAACTGTATGAGATAGTATGATTACTATTTGTTTGAAGTCCCTGCACCAAATACCTTCCAAACCAAAGGTATATACTACAGTAAATATTGTATCAATTGTAGACTAACTTCACAGAAGAGAACAAAACCATAGTAATCCTATGGAAATGGTGCTGGAAAGAGAGTGAAAGGCGCTGCCCACCATTATAACTGGGCCTACAAATTTACCCAAATTGTGAGCTCAGCTATGAGAAAGTGAATAAGAAATGAAAAATGTTTCAATCACATAACACATGTTGATTGGAAAAGATGTAAAAGAGAGACAGACTGAATGAATCCAAACAAAAAAGGGCTGCTGATATAACTCAAGTACTATTAAAATCAAGCCTGGTAAACAAGGCAAGTGTGGCACTGGAAATTAGTGAGGCAAAACTGGTCTGTCAGAAAGTAGACCTAATTGATGGACAAATATAATGAGGAACCCTATTCCAACCATCGCTCCCATTTGGAATCCTTAAAAGAAAAGGCTGACTAGGAAGCACGAGTGTAATAACTGCTGACTGAAAGAAAGGGAAGGAACAAGTTTCACTACCAGGACCACCTCCCTCAGCATCTCCTCAGACTCTGGGATCTACTGTAACACAGCCAGACCACGCTAAAGGAAGGTCCCAGATGACACCGTCACCTCCACTGGCTCTGGCTTAATCCCAAACACCACCTGGAGTGTGAGACTTTCTCTCCTCCCCCCCCCATTATATCTTTTTCCTTACCCACCTTAGTTCTTCTGTTTTCTAGCTCTCTCCTTTTTCCTTCTAGCTTAGTCGGCCAAGACTGTATATTTTGCAACACTGCTGTGAGCCTGACCAGAAAGACAGCTAAAAGCAATGCCCTAAACAGCCCAACACTGGTATAAGTTTGCCAAGTCTCGGAGTGGCTGATCAGACCATGTACTGGGCCTCTGTTTCTCCAGCAGGGAGTCTACAAGTGAGAATTAGGCACCAGAGATAGAAGCAGCATTTTCTATCTTTGCTGTTCTGTTCTTTCCCCTCTTGTGTTTGTCTTGTTTTGTCTTTTAGGAGCTGGAATCACACTTTAAACAACAACAAGAGCTCCAGCCCATCTCAGCGACTTTAGTCTCTTTTCCTCCAAAAGAGCAGCTATTACTATCTAAAAGACTGTCAAATAAGGAGCCTTCTCTTCGTCTAAAAATTCTCTCCAGCTAAAGGAAATGTGGGACATGGCTAAAATAAAAGCCTTACTGCTTTAGGGTGGTATGGTAACTCCCCCAGAGTCTCACCAATTGGCGGCGGTCTCCTCCCTCAGCGGGGCCTGAGGTAACTCTGGCCCCAATCTGGACAAGTCCTTTGTCCCTTCCCCTCAACACCTCCCTCACAGAGGGTTTGGTGCGGCCTTACTTCAGGCCTGAGGAATGTCCCGCACCCCACCGGGGCAGGCGGGTAGTTTCAGCCCCTGCACGCGGCCAGGGAGGTACCTGGCTGTGGCTCCTTCCTGCCAGTTGGGGCCAGGGCTGTCCTCCTTCTCTGCTCCTTCAGCTGCAGAGAAGCACCGTCTCCTAGTTGGGGGAGGGGTTTCTCCTCCAGCCACCACAAACCTTCTAGCAGCTTCCTCCTGGTTTGTTCCCCCCTCCCCCTCTGGGGAAGGCAGGGCTTAAGTACACCTGGAGAAGCCCTTCATTGGGTCCAGGTGTCTCTAGTTGGCTTGCACTAACTCTTCCCCTGCCTGCAGGGAAAAGGGTCTTTCGTGTTCTAGGGCCTACATGCGGGCCCTGGTCTACCCTTTGGAAGACATCTGGCCTGACTTTACCACACTTTACATTTCAAACGCTTTAACCGTTTTCTTCTTTTCTGTGTTTTAATAAAAGGTTAAAAAGATGTTCAGCCTGTCTGCCATGATACTAAGCGGGCTGGGGTCTCTCTGTAACAAACCCCAAACCTTATTTAAAGCTGTTTAATGTTGGACGGTTACAGGGTCGTGTTAACACTCTTGACTCTTTGGGCCTATTTATTCCACCTAAATTAATCCAACACCACTCCAACCCTGCTGAGTCACCATCAGCAGCTTTAGAAAATTTCTGCCACATGGGAAGAAGTCCATTCCCCTGCTACCAAACTGGAAATTCATGTGGGTGCTCCTGTTACCACTAACACATACAGTAGACCAGCTCATGCACTCATGGGGAAATAGCCTGCTAGTAAGTCCTTTAATCTACGAAACTATGGTAACCTAAGAAACACTGAGCACCCACAACTCCCACTGAAATCAATGGGAGTTATGAGTGCACAGGGCTTCTCAGGATTGCGCCTTGTCTTTGAGCCCAGTTCTGCATGGTACTGCACACTGCCTGTAAGCCACTAAAAAACACTTAGTCCTCAGTGAAAACAACAAGAGTCCTGTAGGACTTTAAAGACTAACATATTTCTGCAGGCATAAGCTTTAGCCCACGAAACTTTATGCTTGCAGAAATTTCTTAGTCTTTAAAGTGCTACAGGACTCTTGTTGTTTTTGCTGTATATAGACTAACATGGCTACCCCTCTGAAATCCTCAGTGAGTTTATTTGACGCTGAGGGTCCCATTGCACTTTCCAGGAGGGGTTAAGCATGTGGCAAGATGGAGTCCTTTTTCTGCATTAGCTGTAGAATTACTGATGACAATCTCTTCATTGGTCGGGGTTTTGTTAAAACAAAATCCCCTCCCCATCTACCTGTACAGAGTCAGACAATTCCTCCATTAAGGCTACTATCGTATTTATGCCAGCTTCATAATACAAATTAAAAGTAATTCCAGGTCAAACCTTTTGTCAAAGAGACCTCTTTAAGCGTCTTCTCATCCTCACTAAAGGGATACAGAAAACCATGAAGGAAGTTGGGAAGTTAACAACATGCCATTTAAAAGAGCTCTATTAAGGTTTGAGTATTTTTATCTTTAAAAAAATACATTTGCAGATTATAAATCTAAGGCGACAATTATAAAAGCATTTTGAGAGTCTTTTCACTTGATCTATAAGGGGGAAAATGGTACAGGTGGCTTATAGGAAAGAAAATACACTGCCTAAGCCTTTTTCTTGAATAGGATCCTAACTAGCCACGTTGCAGCTGCAATGAAGTGTTTTACATTCCTGTGATTTATTACAGTAAGGGCCACGTCATCTGCCAAAGCATGCTTGTAAGTTACAAAATGGTTTCCTAAGGAAACATTAGAAAAGGCAGATTTCAGGGGCTGTTTGCATTTTTACCCTGATTAGTGTCTGTGAAGATCTTTTGAAAGCTTGTACCAAGCACAAATACAAAATCATTGCCAAATAGTTTTCATCAGGAAGGAAGCTCAGTTGACTCAGAGAATAGGGATGAGTCCTGAAAGAGAATGCTTACAGAAGTGAGCATTCAGAATGGTATTGAAAGAAACAGAAACTCAAGCAATTCTTGGCAGTCTTCAAGCACGCTGTGCTATGGACCAAACTGTTTTGTGTTTAACATGAAGAGGTGTTCACAGAGGGATGGGTTATTTTAATATTCTTTTAATTTGACCTTGGACACCAAGGTTCAAGTCACATTAAAGTAACAAATTCAAGGCTTGTTAGGGTGGGAACTCACCCATGGAGCTACTCCAGGCAGCCCAGTGCAGAACCACAGTTGCATCCCTGCCTCAGTTTCCCTGAATAGACGTTCAATGAGTTCAAATGAGGCTTTGATGTAGTGAACATTGCCCCTTCAGGGGTCTAATTTATTTAACCGAAGGCCAAAAACATGGTATATGAGCAAGCCTTCATCTCTGCCTCCTATCTGGGGGCCTGAGTTCATTTTAGTCTGTCTGTCCACGCCCCTGTCCATCTGTGCCCTCCATCCAGACTCCTTACCAGTAAGGCCCTCTTTACCTGGACCCTCCTCTGTACTCAGGCGTCCTGTCATTGCCTGGAAAGTGCTCCCTCTCTGGATCCAGGGTCGCCACAGAGTTCAAACCACTGCAGCTCTTCTCCTGAATGACATGTTCTCCTCTGCACTCTGGACTGCCTGACACTGTCTAGTAAGGTCCTTTCACTGTGACCAGATCTCCCCAGGGGCATGGCACTCATAGCTTTCCCCTTTCGGAACCTCTTCCCTCTAGCAGCACCTTTCCTGGAGAGTTCCTAATCAGCTTCCCCGGAGGAGTCCTCCTCTGTGTTCTAGGTCTTCATGTCAGAGCCTTCATAACACCTTTATTAAGCCCAAGTGTTTCTTAGCAAATTAAAAGCTGTTCTGCCACCTAAAAAATTAACTGCTCACAGGTGGATCTGAGCTGGCCCCTTACAAGAGACTCTCACAAGTAAACTGTGACAGGGCTTGATCCTGTGCCCCATAAATTCTATTTGCAAAATTGACTTTAATGGGCGCACCATTGGGACCACAATTTGTCTGGTGATCACAATGGAGTTCTTGGTTAACTTTAGATCAGAAGAGCCACTGGACAATAAAACTTAAGCAGTTCTGTATAACCAGACTGACAGGCTGTCTTGGGTCAGGAAAGACTCTATGCCAGAGTCATGATTATGGATGGAAGGTGAAATCCTGGCCTACTAAAAGCAATAGCAACATTCCCATTTACTTCAATGTGGCCAAAAAGCTGCAGGTTGGGGGAGTCTTGCAGTGTGATTGCCTACACTACGAGCAGCTCTTGTCAACAGCTATCAGCTCCTCACTGCTGAAAAGACAAAAACCTCACACTGATTATTCTGCTTCCTAAGACACTCAAGCGCCATTTAAGAAAGTTCCATTGCTGCAAAGAGACCTAAAAGACCAAGCATGGGCAAGAGACCAAGTCAAAGTCAACATGCAAATACATAAGGAAGGGTAAAACACATGAAATACTTAGACCTAATTAGAGAAGACTAGTTTTGAGGGGGGTGTTCTGATGGGAGTGTTCTGTTGGGAACACCAGGCCACCAGGAAATAGATTGAGACCACCAATTTTTTTCCCATTGGCTACCAAACAGCCACCCAAGCCTTTTGGTCAAAACCAACTTGACGTTATGTCACAGGAAGCAAGGACAATACTATTAGCAAACATATGGCTGAAATATTCTTGTGTAAATAGGTAGCCTGATTTTCAGAGATGCTGAGACATCATCACATCATGCAGTGGAATGCATCTGCCAATAGCAAATTACTGCTGTTCCAAGTAACTTGCCATCAGTTTTCTTTAGTCGATCGCCTTTAATTTTCCAGGATAGCACACAGTATATTCTCCTTGCCCTAGCTCATCCCACATTTTTCTAAATTCTAGTCTGAGCTATTTTGCGGAGCTTTTGTGAGGGACTTGTTTTGTGTTCTAAGTTGCAATGGCAGCTGATGCTAATAGATTTTAGTTTGGGTGTAGAGGTTGGAGGCAGCTTTTGTAATAAGTTGCCACATCTTTCCGCACACAAGCTCTAGAAGCAAGTAGCCCTTGATATTTTGGCCCTTTTATTTTAATATCAGTCTACAATATGATGGATCACCAACTGTTCAGTTTCCCAGCTGTTTTCTTCTCACTGTTTCATTATCACAGCTGAACATCCCATCTAAATCATTGGACAATTCTTTGGCTCAAAAGGATCCCACTATAAGGTCCACGTTTCACTGTTACAATCAACCAAACTGTGGCCATCAGAGTGTTTCCGAGTATTGTAGTGAATCCACCTCCCGCCATGCATTTCTACACTCACATTCCGTTTACTATCTTCCAAAGTCTTTAGCACATACAAAGAAGCCAGATGATGAACAAGAAGCTGATGAAAATGTTTCTGGCAATTTGTTTGATAAAAGCTCTTTGCACAAACAGGAGGAGCATTATTATTTTATTACTTATTATTTCTTTTTAAACTACTTACAGGTGCAAACTGAAGCCAATTCCAATCTAAGCATCTTCTGACTTTGTTCTCATCAGCAGTCACCATATCCAACCGCGAGATGACATGAGCTCTATTTCTGAGAGCCACCGTTAAATGCAAATTTTGCTCTAAAATTAGGAGAAGGGATCAATTACTGAGTCCAGAGACTGTCGTGTAATTTGTTGGGTTTGATTTGTTGCCTAGCAGAGTATGTCTTGAACAGAAACTCATTTATGTTTTTGGTATTCCTAGGCTACTGTAATTCTAAGCTTTTTCATTAAGTAGCACATGCATAATGGCATTACACCTCTTGAGCAGCAAAAACAGCACATAAATTTTATCACTTAAAATTCAGTGTTCTGGGCTGTAACTTGATACTGTACATCACTGACAATTCATATTATAAAACAGATTTATCTAGCCAGAATGTACTACTATGCTCTCCTTTTACATTAGGCTCACAAGAACTTTCACTTAAAACTGCCCTCCTGCTGTTCTGAAATAACTGACATTAACACACCTAATTTTAATATGTTCCACAAGAGTACCTCAAGATAATTAAATTAACCTGACACCAGAGCTAAAAGTGAGCTTGGACAACCAGCTATTGCATTTCTCTTATCTGAATTTAAATGTTTAGGTCTGAAGTGGAAATAGGACACAGTCTTTTATGCATCATCCATCACAAATGGCAGATTTATTCTAAGGGCTGTGTGCTCCTTTCCAATGCACATCCTGCAAAGGATCAAACCAATGGAAGTTCTACAGCAACTACAGCAGGGAAGGGAAGTGATGACACAGTACATACCTCCCCACCAGAGTCCCCTCCGCATCCACATCATGGAACCTCCTTTCCAGTGAATGGGGCAGCATGACCTGGTGGAAGGGAGGAGTTAGGAAACAGCATTGGCATGTTGTTTTCAGAAAACAGCATAACTGACAGTAAAAACAAAAACCCACAGCTCATCTGTACTGCTGCCCTGAGCTGCAGTAACCATCACTTTGTACTCTCCAGCACAGGAGTGTTCCTGGAGGGGAAAGAACTAATGACAGCTTGACAACTCTGTCAGCCATGCTGAGAGGTGGCCAAGAGAGCACAGAACAAAGGGGAGAACTTTGTAGGCTCCAAGATCCATGGGGACATTTTTATGGATCTCCAGGCTATGTGTGAAATTTTGACCATGCCCCCTGTCTTGTTCATGGCTGCTTTTGCCCAGCAATTCCAAGGAATTTCCCGGGGTAGCAGAATGGCATCTCCTGAAATGCCACACAGCTTGGCAGGTAAGCATTCCACTTCCACATATTTTTACATAGGAAAGAGGTCCATAAGATCCAGTGGAAGAGAGGACTGTTATGGGGGGCCCCGCTCGTTGAGCGGGGCAATCCCCATTGGCCTGGTGCAGGGTTGGTACATCCCATCACACAATCGTTGGGATTCCCTGTTGCATCAAACAAATGTGGCAGGGGAAATCAAGCCTCCTGGCTGGGGCAAACAGTATCAGTTTGGGGTTCTGACTCTGGGCAAGGCAGAGCAAGCAAACAGCTTGCAGTCCCTGGAGCTGGGATTGAGCAAACACTCAATCTCTAACTATGGCCCCCCGATAGCCATGCCTAGTGGCAATGGGGGGGGAATGGGAGGGGAACCCCAGTCCACCCTACTCCACTGGTTTCCAACCCAGGGCCCTAGGAAGCCAGAGAATTTCCAGTTAAGGGTTCAAGTATTGGCTTCTAATACATTCCCTGGGTCACTTCCTACCATAAGGCCCATCTTGGGTATCTCCTCAGCTGGCAATGGCTCAGCATCCCTGCAACACACATCCTTCCTCTTCTTCCACCAGCCCCACCTGAGCTGGGCTCCTCCTTTTATCTGTCTCTTCAACCTGGTGATTGGCCAAGTCCCACTGGCCCAGCGTGGGGTTGGTACACACCATCACAAGGACTCAGGAGTGTTTTGGCTCAGTAGCTGACAAAAATGTTCTTGTTAAAGCAAAGACTGCAGCACTAGATGAGTGGCCTAAATGACAGGGGTCTGTGCAAGCCAAGAATGCCTAGTACAGCCCATTGTGTTCGTTAAATTAACAGAAACAGGGCAGTGCACAGGGACTGGTCGAATTCTGCCCTCAGTTGCCCCGATACAGCTGCATTGGTCAGCATCTGTTTAGAAGAGGCTGAGGACTAAAATTTGACACATGGCCCTGATCCATCTAGGAAGTGACAGTGAACCTATGGATCTCAGGCCTTGCACAGTTTCCCTCTTTGCCTGTATGTTGCTCCTAGCACTGGCTGTGAGGCAAGACCCAACCCCAAAAGATTATCTATAGATACCTCTGTGTATTAATACCTTTGTGCTTTATAAGTAATTATATTAACTGGCCTGTGTTTACCCCTTTGTCCCTATTAGAATACCATTGTAAATCACAAGTTAGAAGGATTGCAAAATCTCCCAGTTTTCCAGTACTAACATTTGCTCAGCAGTTTCCCAACTTCCCACTTTAACACTACTTCAGCACTTTATCAATCACCCCATGTTAGCCTATGGTCAGGTGTAGCATGCAGCAATGACTATATTCTAATGGGCTAATAAAAGGTAATTTCCAGTCTTTACTTTGCCTTCCTCTGTCTCTGTAGGGAATCATTTAATTGTTAGATAAGGTGAAGCAAGCTCAGGCAAACCTCAACCTTCCCCCATTATCAAACTTTCTCTGTGCTTCCTAAATGCAGTTTGGCTTTGTGGTTAAAGCCACCCGGCCCTGTCTCTGTCTGTCCTTTTGACTCTGATCTAATATTGAAACTATAAGGTGGCTGACTTCCCCTAATTCAGTAATTTCTTAAGAACTTATGTTAACCCCTAAACCAGCAACCTTTCAGAAAGCCCCTTCACCAACTTCCCCCTAGTAACAACAATTCAGCAATTTTGTCTAGATTGCCAATAGACTAATGAAAAACAAGTTAAGGCCCACTCCCACAAGGAGGTGCGAATGCTGTTAAGTAATAACGAGCCAATCATGCTATGTAATGTGTAATGATGCTATGTATGAATATTTATGTAATCTTAAAATGTATATAAGGCAACGCCCCAGTATAATCGGGGCTCAGCCTTTGTGAAGCTATTCCGCTGAGCCAATTGGTACCAATCAATAAACTGCTGTTTCCTCATATCGGTGTCCATCTCGTAAGTGTTCCTGAGATCTTGCTACAGCTGCATAGCTGCCATTATTCCACCCACTATTCAGATGCCTGTTCCAATAAGGATCAAAGAGTGCAAAGCTACTACTGTTCATTCGCTTTCGGATGACAGTTACATGGTCAGCACTTCCCTTCCCAGGGACAGGCAAGACAAGCCATCTTGTCCATGAGTCCTTGGCTAGTAGCGGATGGTGAAGAGTGATGCTGTTCACTTCCTTCCTACCCCAACACCGAGCATGTCATGTTCATGGTGCATGTGGTCTCTGCTAGCTCAAAGAGTAGGAATCCCAAGGCAGGTCCCACATTTGGGCACTACATATTGTTAAAAATGCAGTTTTGTAGCAAAAACACATAGCTAACAGACGTTTTTGTTTTGTCTGGGTGCAGCAGTACTGCATTGAGATGTCTCTGTGCTAACACTCCTATTCCAGCCTCAGTCTACAAAAATAAACATCTTTGAGAATCTGACATTTACAAATTTTAGCTTTCGTGTAATGAAACAGATATGGTCAGTAGGGGGAGGATGTCTGCCTTCTTCCTTAACCACTACGTATTCGGACTGCATCTTATAGAAGCTATTGAAATTCAGGCTTGCCAGGCTTTCAGCCATTCCCTTCACTATTTACCCAGTTCCTCTCCTTTCAGAATAGTGTGCCCTGCCATAAACCCTTTTTCCCAGGTAAACCCCATAACAATATAATAACAACAGCACTTAGAGCTTTCCGTCTTCACACATTAACTAACAAATCTCCAGAACCCCTTGGGAGGAAAGTTCAGGCCCAGAAACATTATTGTCCCCATTTTACAAGGAAACTGGTACAGAAACTTTTAAGGGACTGTCTCAAGACACTAGAAGCATATGCTGTCAGATCCAAGATTAGAATGCAGGCGTTTCAGGCGTCACAGACCTTTGAGCAACACCTCTCTGTGGAAGCATTTTTCAAATACTGTGCCTTACAAGTCATGTAGCTCTGAGACCAGACTGCCAAATACAAACTCATTGAGAACATGCCAAAATATCATCCTGATCCTTGTTTCATATTTTTAATTAAGTCTTTTTTTCCTTTTAAACAGAGAGAATTCTATTTCCATCTCTGTTATTTGTCAGGTCTCTCAGACGCTCGAAAATAAGGTTTCTTTACCTAAGGCTTTTTTCTGCCCTTTTGTATTTGATCAACAGTGACTCTTTCCCTTGTTTCTCAGATAGATAAAATTAACTTGGCTATTTCCCCTTTATTTCATTTGTTTTTGTGCACAACAGTCATCAGCTATTTTGTCAGCCCTCCAGCAGCAGTCTTGGATGTAGCAGAACTTCAGCATTCACTTGATCGAGTTAGCGTCATGTAGACAAAGAGGAGGAGGATTTTCTCATTCAGCTACATGCACATTAAAAACATAAGGAATGATAAAATAGTGCAGTGGATTTCTATAAAGTCACACAATATTGTTTACTTCTTTACATGCATTCCTGTGCCATCTTGATACCTGTTGCTGAAGTGGCCTATACCGTAACTCCTGACACTCTGTGGACACTGATCCATTGCCATGCCGTAGTACTCTATAATTAGATTGTGCCTCATTCCTTCTAGTATCAAGCAAAAGCATCAGTACCATAAAGCTCAAAAAGTCATTTCAGGCTTATATTATGTTTTACATGCTGCTTAACTTCGTCCTCCCTGATCTGCTGCCTGATAAAAGCAACACTGAAAATATATTAGAGTGACATTTGAAATCTGTAGTTACATTAATCATTCCATCAGGACCACAGAGAATCTCACCAAACTCCAGCAGGAAAACAATTTGCTGAAGCAGTGAGTTGCAGCTCATTTAAACCCTTCCTAGTACATGATTAAGCAACTGCTGAAGCAGTTGAAACCTGGGCTTGGGTATGCAAACAGAAGATACATCACACAAACTATGTACTGACCTCCAGTCACTGGAATATGATAACCACCCTGAGGGACAGAGATAGGAAGAGCCCAAAGTCAACTGCATGAGAAAAGATAGCATCAGTGGTGTATCTTTAATTTAAGAACCGCCAGAATGCAGATACTGGACCATATTTTGCTCTCAGTTACACCTCTGTAAACTGAACTTACTCTACTGATGTCAATGGAGGTTTTCTGGATTTGCACCAAACTGATGGAAAGCAAAAGTTGGCCCACTCTCTCTTTATTTTGCAATGAACCACAAATGATGGTGCTCTGGGACCTCATGCTGATAGCAGAATGCTGTGGTAACCAATGTGCTTATTGTTCTTCTTCTTGTCATAGCCAATATTATTACAATGTTTGCTACCTAAGATATAGTTAATAACCAGTAAAAAGAAACATGGAAATGCATTACAGAGCACACTTAGAGCGAGATTCTCCCTTTTTGAGTCAGAGATGCTGGGGGTGGGGAGTAAAATGTAAATACACTCAAAAAGAGAGGTGGAGAAAGGGAATAAAATAACAGAATGGATAGTAAGTATCCTGTACATTTATTATTACATACTAAAATTATTTCACAGCAGTTGTGTAGCCATTCCTCCCTCGCAGACCCTGACTCTCATATGATATAATGCCTGGAACAATCTACATTTACTTCACCACTAATTTGTAAATTCAGCAGAGAAAAAGATAAAAGTGGTTCTTCACCACAAGATGGCAGAGTTTCTCTTCTTATTTTTCCTCTGAGTATCCCCACCATTTATTATTATAACTCCCTCAGGACCCCATAAATTCCTTTGTGACTACAAACTTCAGAGAAAAGAAGAGGTTGTTTTTGCTACAAGGAATAAGCAACCTTTGGTCACATTTTACAAACAAGGTGTACCTTTTCTCTCTACAAATAAGGCAACCTAATCCTTTCTATAGTCATGTTTACTTGCCCCACGTGTGAAGAACTTCATCCATGATCTCATGTGGTGTGGTTGTACACTTGCCTACTTCCAGGAACAATTATGTTGAGTTTATTTTGCTGTGAATGGTTTAGTCTAGCCAGTGCATCATGTTACTATTCCTAAAATAGACATAAGATGAACCGTGTTCTGTTATCTGAATCTGTTATCAGTTAACTGTTGAACAGATGGATCTTTCTTTTATAAAGCATCATCATTGCTCTGCAGGCACAGGACCTGCATCTCTTTTCCATTACCCTGCTGTGTGTGTGTGTAATGCCCCTGGCACACGGGGGAGGAATGGCTGATGGGGGAGGGGCTGTCACGGATCCTATACAATTACCAAGAGCAGATAGATTCTAATATTTATATGCCTAAAAAGAGAAAAAACAGAAACAGTTAAAATCTTTTTCTTAGCCTTTCAGTTTAAACGTTGCCTTGTTATTTTTCCTAATTCCTCAAAGTTAGGAGGCCCTTCTCTATTTTACATTCTCCTACATGTTACATGGAGCTGCAGAAAGACCCCCTACTCCAATGACCTCATTTTACAAAAAGGTCATTGACTTCCCCCAGACTCTACCTTCTGGAAGAGAAAAAACGGGTAGCATCTCAAGCTACCCCAATGGTGGCATGTTTTGTCTAGTGCGTATGTGTACAGCTGCCATCTGTGGACAGCACTAGAATTACTCAGTCAGGGGTATAATTAGCTCTACTGTGTTATCAGCCAGATGAGATTCTCTTACCTTAAATGGTAGGGGCTTGTGCTCTGAGACCCCACTTGAGAAAAGCACTTATGCATATGTTTAACTTTAACCTGAAGCACGCTTGTGTGTATGTGATATACATGTGGTGTTTGTATGTGTTAATGGGGGGGCAGCTCTCATATATGGAATGCAAATAATACATGTGGGAGGTTTATAATTGATGTTGCATTGGATTGTGTTGTGCTCTGTATATGTAGGGGGAGTGCTGCATAATAGCTATGAGTAGGTACGTGGGGAGTGGTGGTGTTTGTGAAAGAGAGGGTGAGAAAGCATATGTACTGTGAGAGATGGTGAAACGGTAAGTGGGGGTGAAGGGATGAGGATAGGTCTGTGTGGGATGGATGGCAAGTGAGTGACTCTGGGTGACGTGTCTGTGATGGAGGGCAAATGGCCACATAGGGGGGGCAGTGCTGTGTGCAATACTGGGTGGGCCCTGTGATGCAGTGAGATCGGATGAGACAGGGAGTTTGGGCTAGTCTATCAACACTAGAAGCTCTTCATCAGTGCAGCTGCACCATTGTAGCCTTTCTGGTGAAGTTGCTCTACGCCATGGCATACTAAATCCACCTCTGCGAGCAAGCAGTAGCTATGCTTCCACCAACACAGAGCTGTCCACACCAGCATGTAGGTCGGTGTAACTTACATTGCTCAGGGGATGGCTTCTTCACACCTGCAACCTCAGTTATACAGGAGTAATTGGTAGTGTAGACCTGGCATTAGTATGGTGCTGCGGGGGACACAGCGGATTCATGAATTGAATAGGGATAGTGGGTGGAAGTGCAGGGAGGGGATGGTGCTGAGGGGGGGATGGGTGGCAAGTGAGTGTGTATGCGAGAGAGGGCTGGTCTGGGGAGGATGGATGGCGGGTGGGTGGATGTGTGTGGAGGGG